>VYXB01009298.1:923115-981804 GCA_013397135.1 Pachyramphus minor | reverse complement strand
GCCCGACACAGCCCCCGCCCGGGCCGGGCCCTCCGGGGTCGTCCCCAGCCCGGGCGCCGGGCTCAGCATCCCGCGGGCCGGGCCGCTGGTGCCCCGTGGGAACCCGCGCCGGGCACTTCTGCTCCGAGAACCCCCGGGTTGTCGGGGATCTGCACAGCCCTCGTGTTCCTCTGGGTTCTCTCTCCAGTTCTCTCATTTTCGTGGTCTTCTTTCCGTGTGCTTTCTGTTCCGAGGTTTCTTTCTGACAGCATTGTCTCATCTATGGACAGTCCTTTTCTCATCCTGCTCGGTACCATCAGATTATTTCCCCTTCCCAGGTGTGTCTGATTGCCAGAAGTTGTGGTCTTTTTTCACCTCCTCGTCTTCTGCTAGCCCTTCATGTTCTTGTCACTGTCCAGTGGATTTTCTCATGATACCTGTTTTCACTGAACCACAAAGGAATGTTCTTCCATCTCTATAGTGTTCATGCTTCACTCTTTTTCTGGTTTTGGATTATTTAATTTTTTACTCCTTGTAGGATTACATGCTTCTGTCACTAACTTTCCCTGTGTCTTGTTCAGTGGGACTTTATTGGTGACTCATATTGGTTACCAATAGACTTGTCTTTGTTTTTGTTGCTTGGGGATCCAGTTTACCTGCTTTGGTTTGATAGGAAAACATATGTCCTGATGTCACTCATTCCCCTCTCCTAGTCCTTAGAATTGGGAAGTAGGGTATGGTGGATGGATGTAGATAGATGTGGTGAGGTAGAGACATTGCTATGTGCTATGGCAAATACAGCAATTGATTCAAAGGGCAAGGTCTTTTCCTTTATGACTTCTGCTGGAAGAAACAATAATACATCTGTGACCCTGAAGTGTTTAGGGTTTTTTTTGTAGTTATGATGAATGGGCTTTCTTTCCCCTTTTTAAGATGGGTAAAGATAACGTATGATGAGGTGCTGGTGTAGCGGTGATCAGACTTTGATAGCTAACTTTTGTTCACATCCTGTTCCCCTACTGCTGTTTCCTCCAGCATTGTATGAAGGCTGCATTATGCTTTCAGTTGTTTGAATTTGAAGTTATTGCAGTGGAAACAAATTTGCTGTGCAGAATATGTAGCCATTGATAACCTTGTGTCCTTTTGGAAATTCAGTTTGTAATATTGCATGGATTTGTTTTGGTACTTTGAAAATGGAAGTAGGTTAAATTTCGTTGTAACTCTAGATTCAGAATTATTTTTCTAGCTTTCAGTTAAGTCTTAACCACAAGGTTATTAATAAACTTCTGTTCTGCTTAAGTGGTAGAGCATTTAATACACTTCTTGGTGGAGCTGCTTTGGGATGTCTTGCTGAATGAGTTTGTTAAAAGTTTGCTTTCACAGACACTTATTAAGCACAGAACTGGTACTCTTTGTGTTTGCTGAAGAAATTGGCTACTGTTAAGTCAGGCTGCACAGTCAGTAGCTGGCCATTTGCCTTACTGAGTCGGCATTTCCAGATGCAGTGCCCCGATCTGTTCAGTTGCCTCATGAAACAAGTGGTTTTACTGCAGTAGACAAGAGCCATCACTTCATTTCTGCCATGTATGTGTTCTCTTCAAACTGCTTTTATGCAATGGAGACCTCCTACTCTTTTTTTTTGCTTTTCTATGAAAGGAAAACTCTTTTCAAGTTTTTAAGTCTCCTTGCATATGGCTAAATAGTTGACCCACAAGTTGAGGCCCCCAAAGTAAAGTCAGCACTGGACATTATTTCAGAAGACAATGTAAGCAAAAGTATCTCTTTTGTGCTGTTCCTAGCTTTGCTTTAAATTCAACTGCTACAGCATTCACTAGTGTTTTAGAGCCATATGGTATCTGTGATGCACATCAAATGCACAGTAGCTGCAAGTGAAAATGTTGATTTGAGGGGCGGAAATTCAATTCTGCAAGGTCCCTGTAGTGAACTTGTTCGCTACTTGAAAATTGTGACTTGTTTTTGAATCCAAAGCTGTTTCTTTTTTTTTAAAACTGTGGTTCTTAGGAAGACTCTTCTCTGCCAGGTCATAGCTTTATGGAGCAACTTCCATTGTTGCTAGTAACAATGCACTTCAAAGGAACTGCAGGATTCCTCTTCTAGAATTGGCTAGGAGAGTTATATTGTATTGTAGCTTACTTACAGGCCTTTGTTTGAAGAGTATTAAGATGATGACACAAGAAGAAGAAAAAATTATAGTACTCTTTAACACTGAATAGCTTTTTGTCTGTTATGACTTTAATTGCTAAAGAAGGCTGTGAGATTGGCCCTGTAACTGCTCAGTGTTGACCCCCTAAGGCAATGATGAGGACTGGTAGAGGTGAATCAGTATGTTTTGTGTCATAGGATGGAAAAATAAGAAAGTAGAAGCTAAGTGTCTCGTTCTGAAGAGAAAGCACTTGGTCTTAAATCAAGTCTATATCTATAATTGCATGCAATAATAAACTATTTGGTATGGCCTTACTTTGAATTCGAACATCCAGGGTACTGAAATAGAATAATATTCCGCTTTATGAAGATAACAGTTAGCACTTGATTTTGGTTTTAATGGATGGACTTGAATGTGGTGTGTGCAAACTACTTAGATATTTTTTTAAGTTGGATAAAAGATTAATCAAAATGGTTAATTTGAGTCCTCTGAGAATTACTTTTCCTTAAAGTGGAGATGTGCATTGAGAGAGATCTCTGAAGTAGTGTTTTTGCCAGATGTCTGAGTCTGTTCAGGGGTAAATTTGCTTACAGATAGACAAGTCTGTTTATTGTCCTTTACTTAGCGTTAGGTAATGGGGTGCTAAGCACTGGGGCCTCAGGTATGTCTACCTTTTACGTTCAGCAGAATGGTAAGCTCTTCTTTGTATTCAGACTAGTCCTGGCTTCAACTGGAACGAACTTTTGTCTCGGATACTTTTCTTGCTTGACCTTATTTCTAAGTGTATGACGAAAACCAAGTGAATACCCAGTTAGAGATTTGTCATCTTTAACACATTAGCTGTATACTTTTATCCAAAGTTAAAAGAAAGCATTCTGTATGTAAAAATATCCAGATGATGATGTGTGGACCTATGGAGAGAGGATTCTTTACTTCAATACAAATGTATAAATCCAGATACCAAGACTGACTTTTCAGAATTCAGTTTTCTTGTGGAGTTTGTTTTTTGGTTTTGTCTTTAAGCAATACTTTAGAACAGGTGGTATAGACCACCTGTTCCTCTTAACCACTACAAAGTAGTATCTGTGTAAGGTAACACGGAAAGTGCTACATTTCATTTCTGTGCACTTCCAGGTGACTGACTTCTTGGACCCACAAGTATTGTACAGCTATCAAGGTTTTAGATATGTGACATTACTGTGGAATCTTAATTGTGTGGAAATCATCTACTGCTTTTGTTTGTTAGTGTTTCTCTACAACAGTGTTTTTCAGCCTCTTTCAATAAGTTGTTTTTTTTTTTGAAAGCAGCATCTATGAGATAGTCCCTGTGCCCGTGGTAATTGCCTGAATGTTCACTGACCAAAGGCTACAGGTAGACCTCTTGGGCCTTCTGTATGAGAGTGACCACAACCTATCACAGTCTGAGGTGGTCTTGTATTTTGGAAGAGGAGGACTAGGATAGGTTCAGAAGGATAGAACCCAAAGTTTTGCCGCTATCTAGTGAAAGCAAATGAGGTGATCTCAGTTCTCTACAGAAGAAAGGGATAGGTCTGTTAAAAATGCAAATGTAACTATATAGCAGTTGTATTCATAATTGTTCTTTTATTACTAGTTCCTTCTGTTGTGATTCTACCAGACTCTTGCCTATATTTTAATAATCAATAACTAATTTTGTTCTAATTGCCTGTGGGGACTTTGGGAATGGTCCCTGTTTTACTAGCCTGTTTAAAAAAAAATCTTTTATTGATATTTGAAGGAAGAAAAAATTGTTTCTCTACCTGTCATTACAGTTCCAAATATTCATGTCTTTAAAGTACTGTCAGTTTTATATATTTGAAGTGATAGCCCTTGCTTCCTGTTTTTCCTAGCAACACTTGCTTTTTTTTTTTTTTAATCTCTAAGCCCCTTATCCTTGTTTTCTCATTTTCCACTTTTAACCTGTTAACAATTATAGCGTACTGTAAGAGGGGTGGTTCTGTTTGAAGCTGACGGGCCTTTGGCAGCAGTCTTGTTCCTGTGTCCACCTTTCTCACCCAGTAACATGCCTTTTAGGATGAACTCTGCCTTTGGAAACTACTGTGTTTGGGTGGATCTCTGAAAATGTGCAGAGAAAGTATGGGGAGAAGTGGCTGGAAAAATAAGTGCAGTATAATAAAGCACATCTTACAGAAGAGAATTGCAGCAGTCTGTGTCTGAGCCTAAGATAACTGTAGAAAAAGTTTCTGTGTTTAAAGGAAGACAAGTCTTTTGGCTGAAAAAGGTGGTCTAAATTTCAAAGTGAATCTCTGCAAAGGTAGTAACTTTTTTGCCTTTTCTGTGTACTGCTTTTATTTTAGGTTACATGTTTGGAAATCCTATGATTTAAACAGTGTGTATGTCTAAATACCACATATTCTGTTCTTGTCTGGCAAAGCAGCTGGCAGACTTTTGACTTTTATATTGATGTTCTGAATAATGAAGTCATGTTCTGCTAGGGAAGCCTCTTTGAGTGTTAATGCTAAAGGAATCTTAAGATAAGCTTGTTGGTTAAAGGCAAACCACTGAATAGACCCTGGTGAAATAATGCTTCTTGACAGTATTGGTGCCTCACTGTTTTTTCCTCAACTGAAGCTAGTCGATGAAAAGTCAATAATTTGAATGTAGGAGCTTAAAAGAATCAAGGGCTTCAGTTGCCTTGAGCTATTGTCAATGCTTAGTTTGCAGTTTTCTAAAATGGAAGGGAGAATTCCATAGTTAGAGGTCAATTATATTTTCCTACCCCTGAGGAAAAAGTTTAATATCTCTGTTGTTCTTGTCACAGTGATAAAGGTCAGAGCTGTCCAGCCACAGTATCTGTACCTTAAATTCTGATATTAAAATCAATTGTTTACTACTTTTTAAACTGTATTAAAATTATATTGGTTTTGTATTTGTGTTTCTAAAGAAAACTTAGAACACTTTTTTCCCCTTGCCTTGATTTGTTTGCTGTAATCTCACCTCTCACTCCAGTCATTTTTCTGTTTAATAATTATTTGTCTCCTGCTTGCTACCTTCCTGTTGTTGATGCACCTGTATATGATGTTACTCCTTCATCACAGACTGAGAAGTATATGTTTGTACAAAACCATTATAGTGGAGGTTCTTAGGTAGTTGCGTGGAACCTGGAGATGGGTATGATGGAAGTGCTGCTTCTACGCTTTGAGAAGGATAAGACTGGACACTAGAACCATTGGTACTTCTTCAGTATGCTACTCTCAGTGCAATTTAATTTTCCAAGTCCTGTCAAGTAAGTTTGTCCTAATATAGAGTGACCCACTTGTGTAGTCGTATCTAACAAAAATGTTTCTGGCACCCAGTGATATAATACTGGCCTAGGTGTGTGTTTGATCTAAATTAGTGTGGCAGCTCTTAGATTTTTCAAGGTCACCTCAGTAGATCACTTGCAGCATCTGATAGTCTGCATAATCCTGACAGTATCTGTCAGCCCAGATCCAAACAGGGTGATCTAACATGTGGCATTCCTGTACCTGGCTGAGGAAGGAGCCATGAAACTGGAGTTAGCTACTAAATCTGAGTGCACTGTGAATCAGTAGAGGTACTTGTTTGAGAAGAGCTTTCATGAACCCAAGAACAGAAAGGTAATGGTGGTGGAGTGGAGAAGCATTCCAGGGAATGCAAGATACTGAAGGAATGGCCGTGCCTGAAATGCTACTTTTTTTTGTAGACTTCGATGCCATCTGCAGGTCTGAGCTTGATGCCAAAATGTGCCTGGGATTCAAAGTTGTGAATCTTAAGAATTCATATTATTTCCTCTGTTGCTGTGAACAAGTACCTTTGTTCTAAAGTTTTTGTTCTCATGCTTATGTAGTAGTTCAGTAGTTTACTTACCTGTGAAATAAGAGTTAGATGCCTGAGGAATTTTAAGCTTATTATTTCAACCTGCCATGTGCAAGTGTCAATCACAGGATTATAGGCCATGCAAGGCTTCGGTGTATAAGGGCTGGCTGTAACTTTACATCTCTTTTACAAAATAATAAGGAGCAACAGAATGATGGAGTTAGAGGGCAACTGGTTAAAAGGGAAGCGTTGCTTTTAAGTTTTACTAATACACAGGTATCAGCATGTCAGTTGACTGCTGCCAAGTAACTCTGAGTTACAAAACAAACACGTGGTGATTTGGTTAGAATGAGGCTGTCTGGGTCATTAAATGATTTTTCTTTTTAGCATAGCAGTCACAATTCAGCATTTTTATGAAAGAAGGAGCCCTGAAGAGATCAGAGGCTTAAGCTTTCTTTCAAGTTCTTTTTCCTGGTGTCACAAGGCACAGTATGACAGATCCCTGTTGTCAGAATCCATTCCCAGGTGAATGTTGTAAAATTTTAGCACTGTTAGGGGAACTTGAGTAAGACCAGGAGCTTCATGATACTGTTATGAGTTCTAGCTCAAAAGAATAAAAATTATCTTGACATATAATAGTGTCTGATATTTTTTTTAAGGTAGTCTATTGCTTCAGGTGACCTGTTTTTTGTATTAGAATTATGGTATTTCAGCACATGCTGGTGTCCAAGTCCATGATCCTGGTCCTAGACATTTAATCAAATTCTACTCAAATGCTCTATACCATTGCCTCTCTTTTTTTAATGTTAATTAGATATTTAAATTTTTTTGTTTGTTTGTTTCCCAGAAATGTTTGCTGCATAGCAAATTGTAAGTCTTGGGTTATGTCAATGTTGTTGAGAAGATGACACAGTGATTTTGGTAGTTGCTTCCAGAACTATGCATTTCATAGAGACACTCTTTAATCAGGAATGAGCAGTCCTGGGAACTGGGAGCTTTGTAATGAACGGGTTATTGCTGTTGTGGACAGACATAATCTGGGCACATCAGCCAGTCAAGGCTCTTGGAGAACCTGGGTGTGAAAACACAATGTGTGAATTTCAAGTGGACTTAAAATGTGAGATAGAGTTATAAAGAACTGGTCTGAGTCTGCCACCATATTTTAAATCAGCAGATACCTGTTGCATAACTTTGGTCTTTAGTATGGATCAGTTACTTTTAAGTATTGCATTCTCATTGCTAAATCAAGTTTAGTAAATCCAGCATCTAAAAACTGGGTTGAAACTATTTATTCAATAGACAATACTTATTTTTCCCCAGTTGTCTAAAACAAGTGTTGATGAGAATTGATTAGTTTATCTAAAAATGTTGCTACAAAACTTGACAAATTTTATTTATCCAGTTCTTATTATTGAAAAATAGCGTAACTGTATTTTCTAATGTTTATTTCTGAAGCCAGAAAAGTCAGTTTTGTGTAGGGAGAATATTTGTCTTGGGAATAAAGATGTTGTTATTTTAAAGTGATCATTTTGGTCTAATTTTGCATTTCCAAAATAACTCTCACTAGCTTGTGTCTCACAGGGTGACATATCTTGTCCTAATTGTAGCATTATGAAAACTTGAGATAAAGTTTAAGTAGATCAGTCTCCCTTCTCCTCCATTTGTACCTTCTCTGCAACAGTTCCTTGTCTTAATCATTGGCTTGTGCTTTGCCAGGCTGGGAAAAAACAGAGTATTTTTGAAAGCTGCAATTAAAAGAAACATTAAAATAAAGCACAGCTAAATATGAACATTGAAGCAAACCCACAAATTTATTTCAGAAGTTTTGTTGTTTTCATTAGAGTTTTTTCCATACATCAGTGTCTGTTGTGTGGAATTCATACTGTATATCAGTCACTGGTGATTAACTTAGAATGTAGTTTGGATAGTGGAATTGGGACAGATCAGTGGAGTACATTTATTTTGAGGATAATATTTCATTGAACCAATTGCTTTTGTTTTTAATTTTCATAGGTTTTTGGAAATAAAGACACTTGTATGCAAAGTTTCATCTATTTTGGGAGGACTCATAGGAGAGAATGTGGCAATCTGAGACTAATCAGATGCAACAGTAAGTCTAATTTTAAGACACATTTTTTCTAATTATGTCCGAAGATAACAAGTTGTAAACTTGTGTGAGTTTACCATACTAAGCAACGGAGCAGCTACCAGATAAATCTGATAATGAAATTTTAGTTGTTAATTTGATCCATTTTTTTCTGGTAAATTAGATGGTTTTTTTTCCTGTGGGTCCATTCAAAGACTTGACCAGCAGCTGCATATCTGGCCTGTAGGCTTTGCCACTTCTCTTTTGCTACTTTTTCCAATATCATAATCCCTGAATGTTGCTGACCTCCCTTGTAAGAAGGTCCTGAGTCTTCCGTTTAATTTTGGTGTTTTGCATCTTTTTCCAGCCTCTCTGGCCTTGGATTAGCCACCACTAGTGCCCACCGTTATAACTCTGCTGAGGACACAAAGATAAGTGTGCCAGAACTGCCATGGGGTGCTGCAGGAAGAGAAGAATATGGATTCTGTAAATTAACAACACATAAAATAAAAGCTTGTTACTTTGGAGGGCAACAGGGCTGCAGTTTTGGAGAGTGCAATGATAAGTGTATGGTACAACCAAAGCTCATCTCCCCCATTAGAAGAGCATGAGTGTGTTGAGGTTGAATTCAAAGTAGCTTAAAAAATGGTGAAGGGAAGTTACTTCCACCCTGCCCAACCCCCAGAAGACTGTTGACCTTGTATGTAATAATTCTTATATGGCATCATTTATAACTATGTAACATTAGTTTTCTGATACTGCTTGTTTTTAGGACAGCTTCCTTAAATACTAACATGGTATGACTGATCATAGGCATGTTATAAATAAAGTATCTTCAGATGCTGTAATGGAGTTCATTAATACTGCGACAAACCAAACACTTAAAAACATTTTCATATTTTTATAATAGACTTTAATTCTGGCATATGTTATGGTGGTACTGTGTTTAGGTACATGTTGTGAAGATCTGAAAATAGTTAAAATCCTAGGCCTCTCGTAATGTCTGATATTCTACCTTTGCAAATGAGGAAAAAGGAACACAGTAACTTGGGGTGAATACATGTAAAAAGGAATAATTCAGTCTTCTAATTGTGCCACAATCGGAATCAGACAATTTGATGTATTTGCATTGCTATGCTATCTTTAAAACATTTTAGATAAATGTGTCAAGCAGTAAAGTTGCTTTAGAAAAACTATGAGAAGGGTAAAAGAAAGTCCTCTTATGATGGTTTTAACACCAAAAAGCTACTGACAGCAAATAATTATCTTTTCAGTTTATTTGTGCAATGCAAAGATCGCTAAAAATCACTTCAACTGATTTCTTTAAAGAAGTGGCAATTTCTTCTGGAGGACATACGTTTAAGCAGAAGAATGTGACTGAGTTTTTAAATTGGAAGGGGCTTTTATATATGCTGACAGTGTCTCTTTTAATTCCAAATAAGTATCTATGTGATTAATTATGGCAAAATAATGGGAATAACGCAAGAGTTAGCAAAAACTTAAAAGAGCAGACCAGATCACATGGGACCTCTGAGAGTGGCTCCTTAGCATCAGGACATGATGGACAAAGGGAGGAGAACATGCTTGTCCTGTTTGTTTATTCAGAGTGTTTTTAAGATGTAGGGATGTTCATACACAAGAGCAAGGGAGAGAAATGTGTGCCAGCTTCTTCTTAATTACAGTTCACAGCCTGAGGTAACAAGTTGAATTGAAACTGCACATGGTTTAAATTACTGTGTTAAACTCTGAACTGTGGTACACCAGACACTGGCATGTTTGATTTAGCAATGACTGTTGCAAAGCATTAATCTACAGCAGGAAGAAGTCTTAGTTCTCAGAGTCTGTTTTTCAAACCTTTTCTCAGTTTTCGTTCCATGGCAATATTTCAATTTTGATGCTGTGAAATTTGCATTGGTAATAAAGGAGCTGTTATAAAATAACATTGCAGAACTAAGGAAAAGATTTTATTGCTTTTCATTGTTTGTATCCTTAATCAGGTTTTTTTCCTCCAAAGTTTGTGTCTGCCAATATTTTAATTTTGAGAAAATCTGTATGTTATACTTCATATTTTGTAGTTGATTGGCATTGGTATAGGTAATAAGTAATAGTTATGTATGTGTATGTACATAAAATAGTGCCTTTACATAAGAAACTTAATTTGGGCGTATTTAAATAGCCTTTAAACTGAGTACATAAAATCCCTTAACAGTCTCCAGAAGTAATAGTTTCATATCAGAAATGAAAGTGTAATCCCTTAGTATTCCAAGAGAGGCTGAAAAGAACAAAGTAAAAAAATTGGTCCCCTCTCACTTCTTTGTCCAGTATTATCACCCTTCTTCACTGGTTTGCTTCTTGTGGTGTTCTCATCAATGCACGACAACATTACAAGCAAGGGAAATAAAATATAGCAAGCTACCTTGCTTCTGTTTTAAGCTAAACTGAATTATCATAGATACTGTGGAAATAAAACCTAATCAAAAATTAAAGGCATGTTAACCCCATTTCACAGCATAGAATTTAATTTGGAGTTTTATCAGCAGCAATGGAAAGCAGCAAAGCTTGGATTTGCTACCCATAAATGTATATCCAGATGATCAGAATGAAAAGTCAGTGAGCATATAGTGACACTGCCTTATCTAAGCAGATGCACATGGATATGTTGGTGGGTACTTGGAGGAAGAAATTAGACAAGGCAGAGCCAGAGTAAGGGGACTATTACTTTAACAGAAGATGGAAAGACTGATTTACAATATAGGGTTTCACTGATGGGGAAAAAAATGTGCATGCGCTCCAGTTGATGTGAGCAAACACCCGAAATGCTCAAATAAGTCTGTGAAAATTGGAAATGGCGACTTAGTGAGGTGAATAGAGCATGTCTCTGTGTATGCATATATAAATGAAATGGCTTGCTATTTCTCTTCCTAGTAACACAGTGTCTTACTTAGAGGATGATAAATTCACTTAATTCTGAACTCACCATTTCCTTTATGGAGGCTGGGAAGGAGGGAATCCAGTGACTATTCTGGCTGTATGGTTTCTCAGCCTTAAGTTCTTCCCTGTCTATCTCCTGTATTTGCAGCAAGATCTTCACCCACCAGCTGTTGAGATATTTACTAATGCAGCATAGACCTGTGTGTTTTCCTCAGGCTAAGTAGCTACTGATGGATCCATCTGTATCTGCTCTTCCAAATCGTGGAGTCTCTCCTCACTGCTTTGTTGCATCCAGGTTTCAGAGAGGTTGCTATATAGTCTTTTCCAACCCAGCTGATTCTATGATTCTATGAATTATTGATAGTTGAGTTACAGTGATAATAGTATTTTTTTCAAATTGCTTAAAGTCAAAATGATACGTGCCCAGGCTTTGTAGTATCTGCTCTTTCTCAGGTGCTGTGCCTACCCTTCTGGGGTGTATGGTTTCATTTGGAGAGGGCAGGGATATGGCCTGTCATCAGCTTCCTGGCCCCCACTGGGATGTATATGAGGTTGATGTTGGTAGCTTCTCCCTCCTCATTCTGAAATTAATGTGAGTAATTTTTATGTGATTCTACAAGTTGTTTCTGTGATGCCTTGTAAATCTGTTTTGCAACCCATGTCAAGCCATTCAGTTTTACTATATAATGGTGTGTGTTCTTTGCCCTCTGTGATGGCTTTGTCCAACTCCCAGGCTGCAGTCCTGTGGCCAGCAGCTGACCATTGCTGAGGTGTTTATAGTCCCAAGTGTCTGTCCTCCTGTGACTTTCTAGTCCTCTACAGTTACTCCATATCTTTAATCCCTTATACTACATTTTATTCCAGCATGTTAAATAGTTCATTTACACAGAATAATTGTTATGGCTGTGTTAGTTCCAGATATATGTATAACAGGTGCTACACTGCACAAAGCTAAGTGATAGCTGAAACCAAATAAATAAGTTGGTCAGTAGGTTCTTCAATGCTAAAACAAATCTCCAGGTGGGCCTAGACGTGTTCAGGCAGAGGCTGGTGAGTCCCAAGACCTGTGTTATGAGCTTAACACAAAGCCTGTGGCCCTTTACAAAAAATAGCAATACTGGTTTTTATCGGTTCTTCGGTCTTGCTTTGTGTGATCCCTGGTGAGGAGCAGTCACTGCTCTTTGTTCAGGTAGCCTGGGTGCGAATATGCTGAACACATAAAACTGGTGCCATTCTCTGAACCTTACTGCTGCTCAGGTGATTTTTAAAGCTTGCAAGAGGCAGTTAGGAAGTGACCAGGCATAAATTTAATGCTGATCTGGTGATGGCTGAGTGAAGGTGCATTCTGGATCTCTTTCCAGGAAGATGGATGACCTTGGAATTCAAAAGATGGTACTTAAATCAGCACATTTGAGAAAATATTTGCAGAAATTGTAAGCAGAAGTTTTATCAGAGAAAGGTGCTCTTTCTGTACTTCTGAAAAATTGCAAGAGGATTAGCTTTGAATTAAGATTTCAATACTATCTGGTTTGTTTTTACAGAAGGTCTGGCTGGTTTATTAACATTTCAAATTATTTCCTTGCTGGGAACTGCAGCAGGAGCCAGTGGGAAAATCTGGGCTACTGGGAAAGTTGTCATTTGCAAATCAGCTTTGGAAAGACCTTTGAAGGTTGGATCTTGTTTAAGTAGTATCTTAAAATACTGGTGGTTTGCAGAGTAGCTTTTGGTTTTATTTATATTTAGCATGTAGTTATTCAGTACCTCATTAGAAAACTGTTATTTCTTCTCTCAAGAGAACATTTGTACCTGCTGTCATGAAAGAAGCTCTAGGGCTTTTAGGCATAAGAGGACAAAGCTGTGTAGCATTGTGTGTTGAATAGGCATTTTAGCCAAAATAGCTGTAGGGGCTTGAGTGCATTTTCAAAGTATGATCTTCATTATAGAAATACTTTGTGTTCTAAGTTAGATCAGAAATGTGGCAGGAAATAATGGAGAGATCTTTTGAGTATTTTAGAGAATGATATTATAAGCAAAAGACCTTCTGGTCTATATATCACTTCAAGGTTAAGGAAAAAAAAAATTGTTTTTTTTCTTTCCTGACTATGATATCAGTAAGTTTTTATATAAAATGTGTGGGAAAAAAAAAAGAAGGTGGTGTAATAACCAACATCACCTCTCTCTGTGTAATAACCAACTATCTCTCTGTCTCTCTCTCTATGTAAATATATATTTATGAGATGTGCTAGAACAATACCAACAGGTAATTTACCTCAGGTAATACCAATAAAGGAAAGTAAATGTAAAGCAGTGTTGTTACATATTTTAGAGTGCTGCATAAGTTAGAGAAGCTAGAGTAAAAATTTTGGTTGTGTGTGCATTTAGATATCCTTGATGATATCAAACATCATCTGTATCTCACTGCCCCAAAAGTGCTGTGGGTACTGTTCCCTACTCTTCACCACAAGTCCCAAGTGTGTTGACTTCTCATGCCCTTGGAGTGCCTGTACTCTCTCCCATTTTTCAGTGACCCTTTTTCAGTAAATGTAGGCTTGTTTCTGAACCCTGCCTAATGCCATACTGAACCTCCCTTGCCAAAACTGATGGTCATCTCTGTGAGGATCTGAGCTTCTCCTGTAACTATTGCCCCCCTTTGTGTGATGTGCCAGCTGGGCAGGAAGTGTGTGCTTGTGGTTACTGCTGTGGAGTTTGGTTTGGACTGGTTGCTCAGCTGGCAAACAGGCCCTCAGCAGCTGGACAAGCCAGATGGAAATACAACAGCTGGGCTACACTCACTTTGGGCAGTACTAATAGGGTTGGGTTTTTCTCAGAGAGTCACAGATTCAGGTTGGAAAAGACCTCTGAAATCATGAAGTCCAATCTGTGACTCAACACCACCTTTGTCAACTAGACCATAGCACTAAGTGCTATGTCCAGTCTTAAACACCTCTAGGAATTCTGACTCCACTACCTCCCTAGGCAGCCCAATGCAATGTCTAATCACCCTTTCTGTGAAAAATTCTTCATAATATCCAACCTAAACTTCCCCTGGCACAGCTTAAGACTGTGTTCTCTTGTCCTATCACTGGTTGCCTGGGAGAAGAGACCTACCCCCACCTGGCTACAACCTCCTCTACGTCATTTACAGAGTGATGAGGTCTCCCCTGAGCCTCCTTTTCTCCAGGCTAAATAACCTCAGCTCCCTCAGCTGCTCCTCATGAGACTTGTGCTCCAGACCCTTCACCAGCTCCATTGCCCTTCTCTGGACATGCTCCAGCACCTCATTGTCTTTATTGTAGTGAGGGGCCCAAAACTGAACTCGGGACTTGAGGTGTGGCCTTGCCAGGGCCAAGCACAGGAGAATGATCACCTCCCTGGTCCTGTTGGTCAACACTATGCCTCATACAGGCCAGGATGCCTTTGGCCTTCTTGGCAACCTGGGCACACTGCTGGCTCATGGTCAGCTGGCTGTTGACCAACACCCCCAGGTCCTCTTTAGCTGGCCCACTTTCCAACCACTCTGTTCCAAGCCTGTAACTATGCATGGGGTTATCGTGGGCAAAGTGTAGGGCTGGCACTTGATCTTGCTGAACCTCACACCACTGGTCTCGGCCCAGCTATCTAGCCTGTCCAGCTGCCACAAAACTTGTAGAAATTTAACAGCTCAGAGGTTTCCATCCATGTTTTCAAAAATAATTGTATGTGTTCAAATTTGATTAGTCTTCTGCATGCATGTTTTATTTCCAAGAACACTAAAACCACCACTACTGAATGTTTTGGAATATTGCCAACTGTTTGAAAATGTTAATTTGTCATTAAAGTTTAATTAATATGGGGTTTTGTTCATTAGAAATAGGGACATAGAAAGAGAAAGTATTAAAATAACATAGTCTTGTCAATCAGGTGTTACTAATGCTGCAGAATAAGCACCTGTGTTTCGACAAGATACCAAGGATGGCTGTAATCTGAACAAAGAGTAGGGTTATCTGTAATTGTAGGACTCTTATTTTGTGTGTATGCTGGTTTGGATCAGAATGAGACAGCGTGTGCCCAAGTAGCCAAGAAAGCCAATGGCATCCTGGTTTGTGTAAGCAAAAGTGTGTCCAGCAGGACCACGGCAGTGACTGACCCCCTGTACTCAGCGTGGTGGTCACAGCTCAAATCCTGTGCTCAGTTCTGGGCCCTTCACTGCAATAAAGACATTGAAGTGCTGGAGTGTGTCCAGGGAAGGGCACCGGAGCTGGTGAAGTGTCTGGAGACAAGTCCTGTGAGGAGCAGCTGAGGGAGCTGAGGTTCTTTAGCCTGGAGAAAAGGAGGCTCAGGGGACACCTTATTGTTCTTTACAACTACCTGAGAGGAGGTTGTAGCCAGCTGGGGGTAGGTCTCTTCTCCCAGGTAACAGGTGACAGAATCAGAGGAAACATCCTCAAATTGCACCAGGGGAGGCTTAGGTTAGATATTAGGAAAAATTTCTTCACTAAAAGAGTGATTAGGCTGCCAAGGGAACAGGCTGCCCAGCAAAGTGATGGAATCACCAGCCCTGGGAGTGCTCAGAAGGTATCTGGATGTGGCACTTAGGGATGTGGTTTAGTTGTGAACACAGCGGTACTAAGTTAGCGGTTTGAGTTGATGATCTTTTCCAACCTAAACAATTTTATTAGTATGTGAAATAGCAATGAAAACCTGTATAAATATTAAGATCTTGTCTAATTTGTTTCTTTTCTTTTACAATTAAGCCAAACTTGCTAGCAGAAATTTTTCAAAAGTTGTTTTCTCTTGTATTAGGACTTGTTCTCATTCTATTTTTTGTATTTAGGGTACTCAGACAGATGGGAAATATGTTCCAGTTGTCTATTTTGTATTCAAGACAGTGAAAGAAGTAAGCTTTATAAATAGATTTTAGTAGTGGTACTTTTTCTGTGAAATTATGTGTTTGGATACTGGGTTATTACATAACATAAACGAAATTATTTTATTGTACTGTTTTATTCTGCCCATAAAAATAATTTTATTTTAAGGAGGATGTACTACTTAATTCTATAAGTAGTCCTTGGAAATTTCCTTTGTTTTGGGTGGAAAGCAGTATTTGAATTTTCTGTTCTGGGGAAAAAACATATCTCATGGGTTTTCAGAAACTTATTGTAGATGTTGATGTTCTCATACTGGCTTTTGTGATTATTTAATATTGTTCAAACAAGCCACTAGGTGGCAATATCAATTAAAAAAATTCCAAGACATGCAATTAAAGTTGTCATCTAAAATGGGGCACTAAGCAGTATCTTTGATTAAAGTGAAAACATTACAATTTGTTGTATGTAAAATTTTCTTATATATAGAGAGAGGAGGGGTTCTGCGAAAGCACTTAGTCTGAGTGATTGGTGACTGAGGACAGCTGGGTTGTATTTGTATGGATACAGGGGAAACATGGTTTTCACTTTCCTATGTCTGCAATATTCCTTATACATTTTAAAAGGTGAACTATTATCATACTAGTTCTCAATGAAATTTGCTTTAATCTACCTGTTAGAATAAATTGGGTTGTGTGTCTGTGTTATTTGAGAAACAAATCCTCACTGGTGTGAACATTAAACATTTAAAACTAGTTAATGTAAAATCAGTACGAATTTGCTTATGGCCATGGCTGAACTTCTGAAATGTTTAATGTGTCTGTTATAAACAGACACTTGTTAATGGATGTGCTTTGGTGTAGGTGCCACTGCACAGCACACAGCCTGGGTTTGTATGTGTGAGATAGACTGAAGAGACTTGTCATTAAATAGCTTGTAAATGCAGCTTAGCGCATACAGAAACCGTATCCTTATATCACAGGGCTCATCTTATCAGAGATATCCGGTCCTTTTATTTAGACATGCATATCTTGTTTTGTTTTGGTTTTTGTCAGCATGTTTATTGAGGAAGCTGTTGCTTGTGCTCCTGCTTAGAAAGTATTTAGCTTATATTGCTGTCCTGTTTGGGTTATTAGTTTGGGAATACATACAGTGAAACTGCTGGAAGGCAGTAACAGTGGCATTTCTGCTTGACTGCAGTTTTACTGGAGCTTCTGTCTGCCTGCTTCATCCTGCCTCTATCACTCCATGTGCATTTTTGAAACATCTGTGAAGTATGCTGTTCTTTTGTTAGGTTTAATTGGAGTGTGATAGCCTATCTTCCTTCCTGCAGCTTTAATTCTTGGGGATTTATTCCCAATGCTTTGCGCTGTCAGTAATGGGTACGTCACTAGCCCTGCTATGGTTCTTGGATATTTTGGAGGAGGTAGGGCTGTCTACTATTGCTTTAATACTTGGTCTTTATTTTGTTAGGATTTATAATCATTTTATCAGGCAGTGGCTAGAGGAACTAATTTCTGTCGGAGTGATTTATGTTTTGCCTTTCTCTGTTTTTTTTGTCTGCTGTGTATTAGGGTTTTGCAGTGACTGTGCTTCTCAGCCCTTATGTCATGCAATTTCTCCTGATCTATTTCTGGTGGGGATGATAGAGCAGAAACATTCCCTTGAAGTGCTGTTTTTCCAGTGGAGTTGAACATACTTAATTTGACGGTCTTTGTGCCCAGCGAACTCTGTCATAGACCAGACTGGACTGCTTGTTAGAGAGGTTGTGAGTGGTGCTTCTTAAAGTTGGTGGTAGTGTTCCCGTAAGCTGTTGTGTGGAGGTATGTGAGGTCTAGCCAAATAAGGATCACGACTGTTGGATTTTTTTTTTTGTTTGTTTTGTTTTGTTTCCTTGTTTGTTTTTTTTTTTTTTTACAGGTTTGAGTTAACTTCAGTTCCTTTTCTGTTTTCTTTTAAAGATAAGTAATTACATTGTACATGGTGATAAAGTCATTGTAATGTGATTCTGTGCACGCACTACCTCTGAAAGTGTAGATAGTTTAGTCTTGCTGCCTTACAGTAAACATTTAAACACTACTGGGACAAAAAGGAAATATTTTCAAAATTTTATTTTGTGGTCAGACCTCTGCCTGTAGAGTCTGCTGCTGTTAAGGTTTTTATTAAGTTTAATAATTTATAATTTATGCGCTATACTCTTAGAGGCTGTGTAGAAAGTGCCTCATGGTTATGGCCTGTCTTAGGCATAAGGAGCAGTGAAACCACATCAATACCGTATCTGGGATAATGGAGCAGTGAATGGAAATGCTAAAATTCGCTTAGGAGGGGGACATGAGGCAAAATGAGTTGGGGAAATGCTGTTAAAGGATTTTAGGTTCTGACCCAGAGTCCAATATTTTTCCTCTTGTTGGTATTCATTGTTGCATGTTTCTGTAGGTGAAATATCCTGGTTGTGTTTGAGGTGGCCTATCTTACTGTAATATATTAAGGTATGTTTTTTGTGATTGTGTCAATTTTGAATCCTGGTGGTATTTCTCCTGTTTCAAAGAAACACTTATAATTCTCTTAGTTGTCCTTTTTCTTAGGGTGTGTTGTAGCCAAAAATAATGTTGCCATTTCTGCTTAACTGTTTTTCTTCCAGGTGTGGCATGTACTTTGCACAGTGGTTGTCCGTGCTCTCCTGGCAATTTTGTTCCTAGTGCTTTGCTTTCTGTGATGGTATCGTGTCTGTGTTACCACAGCCTTACTGTGTCTGAGCCTTTCCAAATGATTCTCCTGTAAGAGTTTTCTAACACGTTTCTGTGATTTTTTCCACCTTGTTGTTGCTCCCTTGCCTCTTCTGGCAGCTCCTGGTTCTATAGGGACCAGGACAGATACAACACAAACTGAACATTCCTTGTGCTTCAGTGTCTGTCATGCTTTTCTTGTTGTGAATTTTTTTCTGATATTTGAATGGTCGTTTGTTGGATCCCATTAAGGATGAGTCTTGAATGCCTTTGTTCCTGTAAAAGCTGGGTCTTCTGTTACTAACTTCAGCTGGGTTAATCACTAAGCAGGTCCCTGGTAACATTCATGTCTGGGAGAGCTCTTTTTTCCTTTGGAAACAAGAATCCTTGCATAAGTTAAAAAAAACCCCTACAACAAAACCCAACAGATGGACTGCTTGAACTATCTGCCTCAGCAAGTATCCTGTCAGGATCGGTGCTCTGTAGATAGTCCTGTGTTTTTGTCCAAGGGACATTAGAAAATGGGATGTTTTGTGGAGTGTCTGGTTTTTTCCCTGCCTCACATGCTGCAAATGTAAGCTCTGTTAAATCCTTTCGTTGAAGCCAATTCTAACATTTTTTTCAGTCCTTTCCAGTTTAAAGTTTTTATTTTTTTTCTAAGCAAATAACAGTTTTGTTATTTTTCTCTTCTGCTTCTTGAAGATAGAGTAAATTCTGTTGGTGTGCGCTTGATGTGTCTCGCAGTGATCCAGCAGAACGGGACCTGGGTTTGTGTCTGGCAACAATACAGCCCTGTGGAGCAGGGACTGCAGGCTGCTTCTGTGGTGAGGGAGATGGGGATTCCTGGAGAGGAGGAGATCCTCTACAGGTTGAACACTCAGTATCCAAACTGATTGATCCATTGTTTCTTTAAAATCACCAGAAGTGCTTAAAATAGTTTACTGCTTCTTCCTGTACCTGATGATTTGCGCTCAGGAGATGCTACTAGGATGTGTGTGTTTGCAGTCCCTGGGAAAAAAAAAAGTCTTTGTGGTTCATGTGTGTTCCAGTGGCTCCTTAACTGTGACCTGACAGGCAGGGAAAACAATTTGCAGTGACTTTGCAGAAACACAGTAAACACCAAGTTGACAGTAAATGGTGGTGGTGGTCTGAGAAATTTTGGAGGATGGCCATGGTCTTTGCTCCAAAATCTTCTGAGTCCATCTGCTGCTTGTATGGATTTTAATTCCTCTTCAGTATTGCGTGCTTTTGAGAAATGGCATCAGCAAAGCCTGCATCTATTTTTGGTAGCTGCAATACAAAAACATTTCTTTGGGTCTTATAGGACTATTTTCCTTGATTGTTTTTTTTTTTTTTCTTTGAAAAAGAAAAGCAAATGCAATGCAGTTTGGCTGCGGGGAATTATATGGCTCATTTAGTTAAATACTGAATACAAACTAAAATAGTGTTTCTGTTTTATTGTGGTTTTCTCCTGTATGTTTTTGCTGCCTCAGATTTTAATAGGGAAATTATTCAAGTAGCCTCGGCCCAAGATCTTGTCTTGAAAGATAACCGATTTATATGCTACACAATCTCTGTGTTCCCCTTAAATTAAAATTTGTTTCCATTTGTGTTCAAGTATTTATTTGTTTACAAGGCACATGTTGAATTTTACTTAGTTTCTCCAGCAATAAAAGGTGATTGCTCTGTCAAATATGAAAGAATTTTGACATATGAAGAGCTGTGTAAATGATAGGTAATGTTTATGGGATTGAAATTGAAATTTTAGCTGACAAAGTAGCCGGTTATCTGTGTACTTATGAATAATCTGAACATGAAGACAAACGGAATTAGTAAAGGGAAGTCAGTTCCACCATCACAAAAAAAAAAGCTGCTTCATTTAGCACTCTTTAGACCATTTTCAAATTTTTTTTTCCTGTTTAATCTTTCCACAAAGGTTTGGCAGTCTTATGGGAGCAAGCACAACATTGGCCATCAGTTAGTGTTACAACTCAAACTGCACACTTGGGTTGACTTTTTCCTACTTCTGTTTGTATTGCATGATAAATAAAATCAGCCAAAAATGCATTATTTAAAATGTTTCACTGAAGTAGATATTTAGTAGTTTGTTATTAGGATCATGGGGAGTATATAATAAAAATGTAACTGTCCTTGTTGCTGCCATGATATAGTACACAGACTAATTTTTCTCACTTGAAGAATGGGGAACTTACGTAATATTCTACTTTGAGGTGGGTGAAAGGTCCCACCTCTTGTCCTGTTCAGATTTGCTGTGAGTGCTGTCCTCTTCTACAATGAGGTTTTCTTTGAACAAAACTTTTTGTTCTTCATTATAGAAACTACATTTTGTTTTGGTGGATTTAAGAGCCAAGAGCACCCTGGCCTATGCTTTTGCCTAAAATAGTCTGAAGTAAAAGGGGTCTCACTTCTTCATGCTGTTCTATGTTTAAAATTCTATTCTAATTTGGTTTAAACTGCATCAGCTAATGTAATGAATCTCTGTGTTAGTGTGTTGAGGTACTAAGATGAGCTTTACATGTTAATAAATCCCTTGATGTGCATATAAATCAGGCATAGACTAAAAATAGTAGTGAATGGCCAAATATCTATTTTTGTAACTACTAAATACAGGTAGTATTCCAGAGAAGTCTGGAGAGCTTCAAGATCTTCCAGGGACCTAACTGGTTTTGGAAGCAAACTACCTTTTCAAAACTAGTCTTTAAACCAAATCAGAAAGAGAGATGCATGAAAATGCGTTGGATTTGCCTTCTGGACAAAGTATTGCGTTAACACCCCTGGATTGGGCAGGTGTTCTGTGTCAGGAAGGGGTATCAGAAGAGTACTGGAGAAGCTTGCAGTAACTGGAGTAAGAAAGTAGTGGGGGAAAAAATGTTCAAATCATAGGAGATCAGGATCCATTAATTATGCAATTTGTTTATGACAGTGTTCTTGTGATTAGTTATTTTTGCAAGTATTTCTACCCAGTTCAATTTAATTTATTTAGTGAACGTACTGAAAATCTTAATATATTAACAATTAAAAAATTTAATTCAAATCAATCTTAATAAATATTATTAAATGTGAAAAGTAGTGTGGGAAGGAAGGGGAAAATGGTACTTCTGTCTTATTTAAATTGTGGGCATGATTACATTTTTACTAAAATCAAGGTAAATACTAATCAGAATTGTCAGTAAGAAAAAAGCACTCCTGGATACCGTTGTTAATCCATTTCCTGCTGAAAGTATGCTTTGTGCATAACACATTGTGCTTTTTTGTACTACCTGAGGAATGAGGAAAATTGGAATTATGTTTTATAGCAAAGTTAAGTTCCCTGTGTTACAATGCTCTTTATAGTCCTGGAGTTAATTTTTACATTTCAGTGAGGAGGTGTGGAAGCTATTGCATAGTACAAATATGTAGTTTGAGTATTCGACTAGTTTTCTTGGAACATGAGATTTGTATGGTTTTCATGTTCTTCTGAGTGTAAAGCAGTTGTGCCTGGTTTGAGAACTGCATTGTGCTTGGCATGTGTGCCTTCAGTTAATATTGTTTGAAGAAATTCTGAAACTTTTCTCCTTCATTCTTCAATCTAAAGGGAATTTAGGTCACAACCCTGTTAGGTTGCAAGACCTTTTGCTGAAATTGGGGTTGACTTGTCAGACTAGAGATGCTGCTTTTTGGTTTGCATTGTATTTGCTATTTCACAAACAGAAGCCTTTTTTAGTAACACAGCTTACTAATATGCAATTTTTAATGGAGAATTTGAGTTTAACTTCTAGAAAACCCTGGAAAAGAGCTGATTTTGATCAATAGTGGATCAGTAGCCACGCAGGGAATTTCTGGCCTAGAGTTTTGCTGTCTGGTTTCAGAACAGCTTTGGCCCACCTGTACTGTGGCTTTGCCATGTGCTTGAGAGGGAACTGCGCTGTTGTGAAGATTATTCTTGTGCTGTGCTTGAGATCTGCTGCTTTGGAAAATGGCTTTTGTGTTCTGCAAACCTGAAACTCATGTCTAACAGGCGTTTGTGACTTGTGACTGCATTTGTGATCACTGCCAGGCTGTGGTGGAATGGCTGTAGAAAGCAAAGCTTACGGAAACTCATCACTGTGTTTTTAAAACTAAAACTTAAAGCAAGTATTAGGTATTCCTATACTGGTTTATTTTTGACTTCAGACTACAAGTTTATCTGAATATCTTAATTGCAATGATCAGAAGTGTGGATTTGTCTTTACAGATGTGTTTCAGGACTGCAGTATGTATGTTATGGTCTGTTGGGGATATAATTTCAAAGAGAGAGCCATAGGTATGAATTTTATGCCATTCTTTGGTTTGATGTGGTATTATTTAACAATGCATAAAGAAATGTCTAGTGTGAGTGAAGCTAGTATGGTGTTATTTAAATTTTTGAATACCATTAAGATGATGTAATTGCCTTAGATGTGGCATTTTGCACTTGGCACTGAGGTGAAAAGCATGGAGTGGGCAGAAGTGGTTGAAAGGCACACATTCAGTTGTGTGAGAAGAGCAATCAAAGTGCTAGTTAGTCTTACTACATCAAATTAAAAAACCAAGAAATACAATGGGACACAGCTCAATTTTAATACCAGAAGAACAGGGAGAGAAAGCTAATTTTACTTTAAATAAATTAGATCACTGAGGAGGCTGCTTGGGAATTATTTAAAAAAAGTAATCATATAAATTGGCATATTAAGTTTTTCTGGGTCAGATTTTAGGGAATTAAGTTTTAAACCAGGCATTAGGGCATTTATTCATATTTGTGAAAACTTCTGTAGAAATATAAACCCAAAGCAAGTAGGAATACTTAGCTGCTTATTTAGGCACTGATGGGAGAAAAAAAAAATTGACTTGTAAAGGAAAACCTTGCAGTAGCTTATAGCAGGCTGAAACATGAGTAATTAAAATACTAAGTCATGGTGGATTATTCCAGCATGAGCCTACTTCTGAATTTGCTTCATTATTTGATTGTGCTGCTGGTGGTGATGAACTGAAATCAAGACCTTTGGTAATTTAATAAATCTGTGTAAGGAGATGAATATGATTAGATTTATCATCTCAATGTTGTTGTACTGATTTTTAGGTGCTTGCAGCAATACATATATTTGAATCTAGTGTTCTCGAATCACTGTTTGAAAGACATCAGTAAACCAGACTATTTTGTTTTGCATGAGACCTACATTTAATTTTGTTTTGGACTCTTCATGTTGTTCATTTTTGATGTTACGTGTAGCACATTGATAATCTAAATTGAACAGACTGGGGTTTTTTTGTAGTAACTTACACTGCATAAATTCAAAGCCTTTAGCAAAGGTCACAGAGGAATATAACCTCAGATTCACGAAAGCTTCAGGCTCCTACTTTCAGTTAAAATGACATACCAGAGGTCACTTGGAAAAGCATCTTTTAGGTAGACAAAGGAGACCTTTCATTCTCATCTCAGACATCAGCTGGTGGGGCTCTCCAAACAAAATCTTTGTTTATGTGCATCTCACTTACAGTTATTAAATTACCAAATGAAAGTTAAATAATACTGTCTTAGGCACTCAGAATATTTGTACAGTCGGATTCTCCATCAAAGCAGGAATTATTTGTCAGATCTAAAGCACATCAGAAATAAGAGGGCGGGTTTAACACTAGTGATGTTTTAAACAGGACAAATGTTATTTCTTTTTTATGCCTTCAAGTGATGTATCTGTGTACTGACTGTCAGACTCATCTCTGGACTGACAAATCTTCTATGTATCTTTTACTATATGTGTTTTAGAAATTATTTGCTCATTTTGCCTGCTCTTGATGTACTTGTACTAGAGATGACTGAAGATGTTAGAAGTTCTTCTATATAGCAGTATCTTTACGTTAACTGCATGGTTATAAACCTGAAACCCTAATACATCACAGGTGAAAACAAGCTTTTCCAGTACTTTGGTAAGAAAATAATTAACTGGCTAATAGCTTGTAAGTAAAGGATAAATTCTTATAAATGTTCTCAAGGTGTTTAAATGTGGAGCAATATTTGATTTTTAATCTCCCTTCGAAAGGAAAAAGATTTGGTTTGAACCTCATTGCTTCAAAGCTTTATCTCAAAGGTTTCCCTGCTGGCATTGATTTCAGCTTTCAGAACACAGGCTGCTGGTATAAGGAAGAGTCAGAAGAGTCAGTTGTGCAAGGACTGCTTGGTGTTACACATGTGGCTGAAATGCCTTTGGCAAAGGGTTATGAAATGTTTTAGAGCAGCTGCACTTTTACCTGCTCTTGACTTCTTCCTGCCCCTCACTGTTGCTTTGAAAAGGGAAAAATCTGTGAAAGCCAAAATAAACTCTGAAGTGAATCAGCAGTTAGCAATGCTAAGTCATCTGCACTCTTAGAAATTCTTCATCCTGTTTGTGGCTGAATTTTTCCACAGAATCACAGAATGGATCATGTTGGAAGGGACCACAGTGAGTCATGTGGTCCAACCTCCCTGCTCAAGCAGTGTCACCCTAGAGCACATGGAACAGAATTGCAGAGACACATGAAGCTGTCATATTGTGTATAAGTTTCTTCTTTTACATCGAGAGTGATGTCATTTTTTGTTTCATTTCTCTTCCCAAACATGTATTGCGTTTTGCAGGAGTTTAAACCCGATGTAGTGACTTACCTTTCTGTAATTGTTTTCTCATAATAGTGCTGAACATCATGATAGCTCCCCATCTGCCAGCTCTCCAACAGAGAAAATACTTTGCATTCTCTAAAATTGCCCTCTTAGTAGGTATTATATTCTTTCATTTGTCTCCTTCTTGAAAGTAATTTTGGGCTAAGGGCTCTTGAAGCCCTGTTGGACGTTTCTCACTAAGGCTAATTCATGAGCTTCCTCATCAGTATCAGTGGTTTTGAATGTTGAGATGTGTCTTTCCCATATGAAAAAATACCTCAAGCACAAATCCAAGTCTGGGAATTGCTTATGATATCTTAATTCAAAGAGAATTATAATTCTTCTGCATTATTGTATTCTTTGACTTGTAATGATTTAATGTACAATAGTCAATTTATTTAAGTGATTGCAAGAAATATTGCTTTGAAAATTAATTCCCTTAGATGTGGCTCTACCTATTTTCGTTATTGATCTACAAATATTAAAGCACTGTCCTGTGAAGCCCTGTCCTGTTAGATTTCAGAAGTTTTATTTCTGCCTTTGTACTTACCTCCTTTATTTTTTAATGGGATATAGGTTAAATACACTGGTCAGTTAAGTGCTCATTGAAGAGGTAGGACATTCTAAGATTCAGGGTTGTGTGCAGACTGCATGCAGACTAAACCATTAGAATCCACATAAATATTGCACATGTTCCTAAAACTTTGATATCTCTGACAGCTGCACTTAAAACTCAGCAGTTTGAGTAATTTTATTCTATGTTATTTTTCTTGCTTCTAGATTTAGTTTCATGGAGCTTCTTTTAATTCAGAAAAGCAAGGACCCTGAATTGTGTTGTCCTGATGATACACACTTATCTGTATGTTGATGACTATTGCAATTTGAAGTCTCCAGAGACTCTTCTCAGTGATCGGATAGTGCTTATAACATTGATAATGCTACAAGATCATTACACTTAATTAACATAATTTGACTTAATTTAAAATAGGACTTCCTGCTCAAAAATGAGAAAGGAAGCAATTGATAGACAAAAAAGGTTTTTATCTCCATTTATTATTTGGTAATCATATTTGGTAATAATTATTTATGGTATTTGTTTATAGAAAATCATTAGGTATGTGCCCTTCTATTTTTATATAGTTACAGGTAACCTTTCTCTCGCATGACTTGGCAGACCACATACAGTTAGAAATTCTGCATGCTAAATTTGTCCTTGAAGTGGTGCTTAGAGCCCTCTCAGGTATAGGAGTTTATTGTGACATTGGATATTGAGAGCAGATTCAGAGTGAAAGCTGTAGTGGGCAAAGGCTACTTGGGTTTGTGTAGTGTCTGTGAAGAATCTGGGGAATGGACCCATAATCATCTTTTGGAGAGCTAGTTGAGTAATTTAGCATCTTTTGTGGTTTGGGGCTAACTGTAGAAAGGAAATGTTGACTGGTTGTATGACTGATAATAATTACTAGCAGTCAGTGACACTGTGCAGTTGCCCACTTCATGATGCGCAAGTGTGTGATTCAAGAAAAGCATTAGAGTATACGTGGACTGTATCAGTCTCGTGTTGCTGCATACTTAGAGGCAAAGGCAGATATACATAGTGTTCAATGTATGCACCAGTGTTTTAAAGGTTAAACAATAATACTGAGATGTTCCACCCTTAAGGCATATAAGTAAATACAAGATTCAGTTGAGATTTAAGGAATTACACATTTATTTAAGAGATCAACGTAGTTTTGTCATGGTAGTGAAGTCATAAAACCAATAACAGGAAGATATTTTAAAGTATATGATTCCAGAAGACACAGTCATTCACTTCAGAGTATTTTCATATTCCTGCTCACAGAGGCATTGCAGCAAGATTATTACCAATCCCTTCTCCTTCAAATTATGTATTTTGCATAACATTAATTCCATATGTTAAATAACACTGTGCTGCTAAAGATACTGTATTGCAGATGAAATTGTTAGACTACTAGTTCATTTCATTTGAAGTTAGTATGGAATCATGAAAGCTTTTAAAAAACAAAAAAACCACCCCCAAAAACCCAAACCCTGGAGTGCTTGATGTTGTGCTGTGACTTAAGGTACAAAATGCAGAAGAGCATCTTAATTGGGGCTGGGAGCAATAAAATATATTTATATGCTAAAAGGCAGCTTCTCAAGTGGGTAGAACCAATTTATGTGAGAAAGAAAATATGTATGCTGTATCCACCAACTTGATCACTGCAGGATCATCCCTTTGAGTCCCTCCCAGAAGAAGGCACAATGAATTCTGTTTCTTATTCTGACTGAAGTATCCTTTTAAAATTTCTTCATCAACATTCACTGTTAAGCTGATCCAGCTTATTTTTTTCCCCTATTATCTGCACTTGCCCACTGTGTTCCTCCCTCATGTGCAAATCTGATTGCATCATCTGTCTCTTCATAGCTGTCAGCATTGTAAGCCTTGCCCACTCATTCCTTATCTCCTGTAAATGCTCCATTCTTCTTGCAGTGGTGTTCCTTTCCTATAAATACCCTTCATCACCAACATTAGTAGCTGCTGCACTCATCTTTTGCAACCTCCTTACCATTTCTGCCATCATACCCATAAGGAGTTGAGGGGATGATGGATATAGTTGGCAATTGCATTGCTCTAATGGTAAATGTTGTCTGTGTAGATGCATTTATACATGCTTTTATCTCCCCATGCCTGCTTTCTCTTCCCCCATGATGTATTCCTTGTATTCTTAGCCTGTAAACTCTTCATTCAGGGAAGCAGTCTTGTCTCTGTGTTTTTATATGGAACAGTTTGCTCTAACCCTAGCTGAGGGTAATGTAATGTAAACTCTGTATAAGAATACTTCATTATTACGTAAGATGTTCTGGCTGGTGTAAATGGGATCCTCAGTGTTTTCTGTGAATTCTGTGTCTGATGGCAGTGTTGGAGCTAGGATGTGGAAAACTGGAGTTTTAGTAGGCTTTGAGGTCTGTCACAAATGCTCTGTGGCTGTAATGCTAAAGGAGATGAAAATAAGGACTCGGCATGAAAGTGTATCTTCAAAAGGCTTTAATACCATAACGTAGATATGTATTCAGAGCACGATTGTCCTGGCATTTCTTTATAAAGGTACAAAAAGTGCTAATGTGCAAAATAAAGTGATTTTAATTGGAAGGCACTATAACAGCTCTCAAAAGGGAAACTTGTCTGGCATCTCCCTGACAGTTGGCACTCTCCATAATCACTGGAAAAATGTGCATTTTGGATTTTGAATGAACTTTTGCTATAATGCTGTGTCAATAAAACACAAATGTATCCTGTTACTTATTGGGCAGGATGGTATTTTTTTGAGGAAATGCCTACAGTGCAGCTGTCTCTGAGATGAGAGAAAAGCAGTGCTTCAACAGCATCATCAGTGCCAAGTGTCTTCTACAGCGTTTTGCTTACAAAGAGAGAGAAGGCACTATTATAATCAGCCTGCCTTGAGGAATGCCGCTGGAAAGAGATGGCTAATGATTTTTTTTTTTTAAACAGTAAAGCAGACTGCTAAGTAACAGGGATTACTAGAGGGATTTAAACATGGACTGTAATAAAATATTGATTTCAACCCTTTTTCCACTCTGCCATACTAATGAAAGTTTTCATTGTACTTCATCAAAATGCGTCTTACAGGGCAGAACTCAGGTCAGTGATAAATACGTTCTCCTCTTCCAGAAAGCTGGATTAGTTCCATTGGTATAGCAGGGCCGAAATGGTTCTTGTCTTGGCATTGGAAATGTGTGGTGAAACCTGCTGTGACATCTTCAACCTGGAAAACACTGAACTGACCGAGGGTCAGGTGAATTGAAGTGAATATTACTTAATCAGTAGCAATATTTTCAGGTAACTGTGGGATATGTCTTTGTGTTTAAAAAAACAGCTATTCACCATGTTTGTTTTTCTAGTTTGTACATAAAAATTTACATATTCTTTTCATTTGAGCCAGTCACAACAGTGCCACAGCCTAACAAAGCTATTTGGTAAAACGAACTCACTCTGATGGAAGTTGTCATCTGAAAAAAAAAATTGCATTGTCTTTAATCTGCAGGGTTTTTTTAAATTTTTTTTTTCCAGAATTTACTAATGGGTGGATCTTCATTTCCCATCTTTGTATATAATTTTGGCAGAACTGTGTCTCTAATTTTATACTGCTGTTGCACACAATATCTTTATATTCCACACAATGTAAAGGAGACTAGTAGTCTAAAACAGTTTTCTCTGAGGATATTCTCTCTGAGTGGATCTTAAGAGGTTAACATACAGCTTAAAATATAGATAGTCTATCTGGTGTACAAAAATATTCTTAAGGACAAGGCAAAAAAAAATAAAGGAACCCTTGACATGATTAAAGACCATGTACTCACAACTGAGTAAGGAAAGATGAATAAAGGCTTGCCAGAGGGCTTAAACTGGGGTTGTGGCTAGTGACCCCACATATGAGTAAAATGCAGATCACAGGTTTGCTTTTGGCGTGTGTTAGCAGCTAATGGTATGCAGGGTTTTATCTGTCCTTGTAAGCCTGTAAGTGCAGTTACATTTCAGTCTCGTCCTCATCTCAGTTTTAGTCTTGCAAAACCCCTGTAATTGGCAAAGAGGGCCAAATCTTGGCTGTAAACTTTCAAACATTTAGAACAAAATTTGTGAAATTAGCAGCAATCTGGAATATTTGATTGTGGTGGTTGTCAAAGGGCAAGAGCGGGGAGGAAGATCCTCTTCCAGCATAACTGATGAAAGTGAGAGCTTTGCATGACAAGCAGTTTTGAGAAGCCACTTTAAGCCCAAAGCTCTTGCTTGAGGAGAGATCTTAACAACAAAGAAATATAAGTCTAAACAGTTACAAAAAATATGTAAATGTTGCCCTGGCTTTCAAGCAAAGTAATTAATGAAGCCCTCTGGATAGGGAAAAATGGGCTCTGCCCCAGTTGCACATACACCAGTGCTGTACAAGTAGGGCCAAATGGTCAAGTTAGGCACTTCTGGTACTTTGTAATGACTAAATGACTGCAATGACTAAAAATTCCACACCTATGTGAACCCCCTGCTATTTCAACCTCTTTTGCCTGATTTCCCCATCTTAGAGAAGTTAAAAAAAAAAAAAAGAAAAGAAAAAAAGGGGAGGAAAACAAATCATCCAGTCACCCTCAGCTTGATTGATTTTTGTGGGCGCTGTGCCAGAAATGCACTGAAAGTAGGTGGAGTATGGTTGTATTTTATGTATGTATTTGTTTTTAAAATGTGATTATCTCGTTATCTCATGCAACTCAATCAACTGTCTGATGCAACTTGCTTGGACACTCAGTATGTGCATACTGTTGTCAGGAGTGTGAGTAGGGGTAATTTAAGCTGGCTGTGGTACCAATCTGTATGCATGGCAGTAGGCAAGACATGAGCCAGCCCTCCCTGTGCCATCCCTAGGCAGCGTCTCGTTAGCTTCTTTAAAGGTATTTCAGTGTTCTGACACTGCAGGTTAATTGGCAGAATAAAATCATTTATACTTTGTGACAGTTTAATAATTAAAGCTAGCTATGATTTAGGTAATATTTTCACTTTAATGATCACACTTCTGGTTTGACTTTTAACTGTATCTTTATATTTTAAAATGTTGCATTATTTACTTTAATAGAAACATTTTTATAATAAAAGTGATAAGTCAGAATCAAAAAACACTGTGTGTCAGCACTCTGGGATAGGTTTTGCTACACAGCAAAAGATGACATTTTGTTGATTGACCTATTTCTCTTTTGCTTGTTACTTGGTCTGTGAAAGATTAATTTTTATTCTATCATTCAGCTGCCTGCTAGTAGATTTGTTAAAACCTTCATTCAAAGACTGATTACAGGACTAAGTCTTCTATTGTTTAACTGTTCTGTTCAGTCACTTTTCAATTGATGTTTGCTGAAATGTGCCCTACTGTTAGATACTTCAGTCTTCCCAATGAGGTTTTTGTTTCTTGAATCTGCTGTGTGTCTAAAACCTCGTCTTCTGACAGGAATTCACATGTTCCTTCCTGAACTTATAGTGTGGCATTAGCTTAAAAATTTTAAAAAATAATATAAAATGCACAACTGAGTTGAAAATGGTCAATAATTGTTATCACTGTGGCAATATCCAGAGTCTTTCAGAGCCTGACCCAGGCTGCAGAACACAGACCTGAGCAGTACCTGCTCTGGAGTATTCACGCCCTGGAAACAGCAGAGTGGCTGTGTTGGTAATTCTGTTGTACTGGTGACAGTAGAAATTTATCCCNTCTGGAGTATTCACGCCCTGGAAACAACAGAGTGGCTGTGTTGGTAGTTCTGTTGTACTGGTGACAGTAGAAATATATTTATCCACCACTGAAATTTTAAATTTTCTAGGATAGTGAATAAAAATACTGATTCTGCAATGGCCTTTACTATGCCCATCACAGGTTATAAGAGTTTAGGGGATTTGGAGCATTATAGGCCTGAAAATGTTCTTATAGTCCTGTACGTGTCTCTTAATCCACAAATATATCTGCTTAGATATATCCCATTTAACTTTATCAGCCTGAGTGCAGTTACATCACTATTTAAATCTACTGATGCTGTTGTGTACTTCCATAGTACTTTGCATATCTTGCCATAGTACTTTGAAAAAAAACCCACCAACCTCTGTTACTTTGCATAAATATAAGAATGATAATGAATGAAGGAAATACAACAGAAATTTGTTTTTCCCTTTTAAAATTTTTTTTCTCAGCTGATATCCCCGCGCACTCTTCTTTCCTTTTGTTTTTGAACTTCTGTAAGTGCTTAGCTTTTCTTGCACTGGTACTCTCCCTGATTTGTTGTGCCTTTCCTGTCTTCCAACTTTGTCATATCCATGTTATTTTCTTTTTCAAGGAAGAATAAATGTTAATGTCACTGGCTTGCCTCTGTATAGAGGCTAATGGAGCTATATTAGTACCTATTCCTAACCTTTATTGTATGTGGATTGCAATGAATAACAACAGTAATTTAAAAAACATTTTTTGAACATCTGAGTGACTCTACTGCTCAAGATATTAAAAAAAATATCAAAGCTGTAGCCTTCCTTTTTATACCTTAGGGAAGGAAAGTGATTCAGCGTAATTAATACATGAAGAAGGATGAAGTTATATGATATTTTAATCCCTTGTTAAATCAGAACAGGAGTTAGTAACTAAATGGATGAAGATTATATGCATTGATACAACTACCTGAATCCATCCAGTAAAGGTGGGATTTGCTTGACCTCATGTGGATGTCTTTAGTGTAGGCATCCACATCTGAACTGGTTACCCAGACTTTGTTACTGGTGGAGAAACACTGGCATTTGGGATGGTTCAGCCTGTTTGGGATTAGATTAATAATGAGTTGAACTCTGTCTTGAGTTTGCCATTTTAGCATAGGTGGGAAAATAATTTTGGTAACTCAGAGGAAGACACTAATAGGTAGAATTTATTTAATCTGTCTGAAAGTTAGTGGTTGAGAATTGTCATCATGCCTCTTCAGTCAGTGGAACAAGTTAGCATGGGAAAGCAATTTTTTCTCTCTTAAAAATAATGCTGATATCCTCAATGATCTCCATAGTACGCTAGGGATTTATATACTATAGGTGCTGGACTTGGTAGCTTTTAACACTGTTCCAGCTAGATTTTTAAGAGGACCTTGGACATAGCCAAGCATAACATAAAATAATTTAATTTACACTTTTTTATGTACTTCTTCTGGATCTGGCTTTTTCTTTATCTATTCACCTTATGTGCTTTCTCAGGCAGATTAATAGAGGAATGAAATAATTGTAATAAATATCCTTGAGAGATAAAGCAAGTCTGAATATTTTATCACTGTCAATCACTTTTCTTGGTGATATTTCTAAGTGAAAATAAACCAGGGCAATGTTAAGCCTTGCCTTTTTTTTTTTATTCTTGTTGGAGGAGTGCTTTGCTGACTCATGTTGATTGGGAGTTTTTCCAACTTTAACAGCAATTTGGGGGTGTTGCATATTTAAGAAAAAAAAAGAGCAAACTTGTCTTCTAGTAAAATAAGCATGAAAAATAACAGCAAAAAGTAATCAAAACTCTGAAAAAGAACCAGTTTTTTTAATGCATGTTTTCCTTTTTGTGTCCACGATGTCATTCTACAGCCTTATTCACTAGTTTTTAATGGGCAAAAGCTGAATTTCTAGTTTAAAACAGCAGACACTTCAGGTTCTCTTTGGACTACTTTGGACTCTTAAAAGAAGTGTAAATTGTACTTAATGCGTCATATTTTCCAGTATATAGGAATCTGCAAAACATGGGTTTAAATGTAAGGTGCTGGGTACAACTTGTGGACTGGCCACTTCCTCAGCTGTTCCTGTCATTGCATCGTTGCTTGTTGGAGTAGAAGGAGGGGAGTGCAGGCTGGGGGTCTGTAGTAACGTCCTCACTGTCGTGTCCTTTTATGGGAAAAGGAAGGATGTGTTATTTTACAGTATATATTCTGGGGTATTGTGTAGTCAGTGCATAGAAGAGCACACATCAATCTTTCTTAAAATATTCAAAATGCTCTTACTGTCCTTTTCCTAAACAGCCTCACATTGGCTCACTTAAGTTGAGCACATTCGCTGCATTCAGTGTTTTCCCTTGCAAGATTTAGTTCTCATCTTTTTTTAGTTTGCTTTTCTTCCTACACTCTCCTGAGCTTTCTCATTCTCCTTTGTCTACTGTGTTCAGCTATCTATTTTCGCTGTGGCAACATACCTTTTCTCCCTGTCAACGTTCCTTCCTTCTCCATCTCTCAGAAATTTTGCTGTACTTTTCTCCTGCTTAGTTTTTCCTCTGCTTGCAATTATTTCTGATAATTTTATTTTGTCCCCTGTATTTGCCAACAGTCTCTCTACTCTCTTTCATCTCTTTTCCCTCATGTAGGTATTAATTAACATTTGAAGGTAAAGTGGTGATTCTTGTGACTTAACAAAATGACATTGTTTAGAATCAACTTGCTAGATGGTCTCTTTTTGTGATGTTAATTCATTGTTTCTCATTATGAGTGTTAAATACCAGGAGCAAGTAAAGATTATATAAACCTATTCATATTCCATGTTTCCAAAAAAGTAGGGTAAAGTACTAGTGGCATTTAAAAGTATATAATCTTTGAAGCATGTTTCCTTCCCTGTAAGGGAGCCAGATGATCATAGGTGGGATTTGTCTGGGCTAGATTTGCCAGTCCTGTTGAAACTTGAATGATCTGATTTTCGAGCATGTATCTTCTGTGACTATAAACTTGGGTACTTTAGGCAATGGTGAATAGGATAGTGAAACTAGAAGAGAATTCAGATTTTTAACTTTTAATTTTTAACTTTTTAAATTTAACTTTCCATGCTCTTTCATCAGGTTTTTTATTTTATTTATGAAATGGGAAATGGTTTAAAGATGGGATGCACCCTTTCTCTGAGCCCTCAGCAAAACCTAAAATAGCAGGTAGAGTGTTACCTGCCAATCTGTTTTTTCTTTTCATTTTCTTTTTCCTTTTGATGTCTTCATTATAGTGCAGATTATCTGCACTGGTGTGTTTTTAAAACAAAGTTTCTTTTAGTTCAGGAGGGTTTTATTTTTATGAAAGACGTAACTGACACTGTTGGCAGTCTGTTCAACATTGTATATTGCTTAAATGTTGCACCAACAACTGCCAAAATTAGGACTGTGTTGTTGAAAGCCTGTCTTGCCAACAGTGAAGTCTCTATTCACGTATGCAGGAAAAGCCTGATATGTACAGGAGTTCTGACATCCTGGTTTGAAGATGCATCTGCTGGTTACAGACATGTGGCAGTGATGTAATTTTCTGACTCACTGGCTGCAGCCACCAAGGATGGGACCTGGATTGGGAGTGGGATGATGGGTAGGGGTGCAGGGGAGGAGACGGCTGGATAATGTCCTGCACTTGTAGTGGCATCGCTCCATAAAATCTGCTTCAATTTGCAATGGTGGAGAGGATGGGAGGTACCAGAAGGCCATGAGGGGCTACTGAATGACGTCACTGCACATATGCAGAGTGGAGGGTGATGACTCGCCACCTACATCACTGTGTCTTCAGTGCAGAAGAAACTATTTGTAGCCAGCTTTTAGGCAAGACAATACCAGGTTTCTCATGTGACTGCTGAATAAGTGTTGGGGAAGTCAGATGGAGAAGGGGAGGGGGTGTGAAGAGAAAAAGGTAGAGCTAAAAAAAATTAACCTGGAAAGTCTTAATGTTTAAGAGGTAAGCTTGAAGACCAGCAAAGATCACTCCTTGTTTTTCATCAGCAATGGCTGATGATGATATGATTTGGATGAGATATCAGTGAATGAAAAAAAAAGGCAGACAGCAGAGATGTAAATAGCTTTACCAATTGCAAGATCAGATCTCATGCCTGGACAGACCTCTGCTTTATGTAAATACCTTCATTGTTCTGGTTACTTTTAACTCCTTTCTTTCGTATGAAAATATTTGTCTCTAGCAGCCATAATTTTTTCTGGTCAGGTTTTTAAAAATTTCTTATACTTACTCCTTTTCTCACATCTTGCACATATAGATATTTCTCCAGATTCCTTGGCAATCCTTTATTGTTTTTGCATATGTAAAAGGTTGCTTTAAAAAGAAGAATGAACATCCTGTTTCTTCAAAGAACAGAGCAAAAGCAAAGCAAAGGGATATTTTGACATGTATTTGCATGCATGTATGTTTTATCTATAACATTAGAAATATTCTTAATAGAAGTCCTTCAGGACTAGAAAGCTTTCATAGCACTCCCTTAGCTGGAAGCACCTTGTATTTTTTCTTTCCATTTTTGTAAATACAGTATGTTCTTTTCCTATATGTTCAATTATAGATATTTAATACATGTAGTTATTATACTGTAATTACATTCAGACTTCACACAGACATTTGAAGAATTAAAGGCATCTCTCTTCCTTTCAAAAAAGGATGTGTAAGTTGACTGAGTGCCAAGTTATCAGTGTTGGGGTATTTAACATTTGTATCAGTTTAAATAAATACTTTCCTGTGTTACTTAACTGTCCAGAGGGATAGGGAAAAGCCGGAGAAGCCCAATAGAAAAATCATCACTGTCTCTTCATGTTGCTATGTAACTCCAGGGTGCACTGGCAATAAAAGAGTAAAAATGCTATATGTAAGGAAAACACTTGAAATATAATTAGAAGGTTCCTCCTTTTGTGGGCATTGCATGCTTGTTTAAAATTTGTCAGCAGTACAATTTTATCTCCAGTAATAATTCTGAAATTTAATTTTTCTGTATTACAGCTGTACTAACAATACTGTTTCCAAAAGCTTAAACTTGGCTAAGATGTCATTTAAGAAGAGGTAGATCCACTTACTTAACTAATATTTTTAATAAGTATTTTATAAATAAATATTTTAAGGTAAAAAAAGGATGAGAATCCTATTTGTTCTCAGGTACAATCATTACATCTTTATTGCTGTTTCTGGGGGGGGGTGTTACAAGGACAATTTCCTTCTGTGTGGTGTCTCTGGGTTTTTTGCTGTCTGGCAGGCTTTAACAGGATTTCAGTGTTGTTCAAGGGTTTGTATTGGCCCTTAAGTTGTCTCTTAAACAAGAAAAAAGCTGCCAAGAGCATACTGAAGGATGGCTGACAGGTTGGATGCAGAATTTTGAGGTTTTCTGTAATATTGGGAAGGTTGCTGAGACAAATCCTTAGTATTTCATTTGCTGGTGAGTGATATCCAGAGCCTGTACTACATAGTGGTTGTGGTCAGGCTTATTTACACAGGAGTTGTATTGTGTCCAAATATAGGAACTAGAGGTTATTTGGTGAGTGTGGCATGGTACAGCTGGCATCAGTATCTTGTTTTTGCTGCTTTTAATGGTGGCTGAGGATGTTCCTCTTGCTCTTACTCCTTCTTCATGTGCAAAACACTTTTTTTGTTTCTCTCTTCCTCTTGTCTCCTTCATTATAAACCATAAGGAACATCTTATATGGAGTTTGACAGAGACAACTCTGTAACCTGCCTGGTGTTCCTGAAGAGTTGCACTTTGTGTACTGATCACCACATGGACTCATGTCCCAGTGGGGCACAAATCACTGCTAAAGTGGAGAGGTTTTTGGCATACTTTGTGCTTGGGATGACATGTGCTTTTTTATGGAGCTCTTTCTGAGAACTGCTTGTACACTTATGAGGCCAGGAAAGGTGAAACAAATCCTGTTTCATGCTCATGTTCTAGAGGAACTGAGCTGATAACATTTCTTTGCACCTTCAAGGAGTATAAGAGCCTGGTGATCTGCTGGATAAGAAATGTCGAAAACCTTGTGAGAGTATTTGGAAAAGCCAGTTAGGTAGATACTGTGGTGATCATCACTTCATAAATACTTATTTTAAAGCATATCCTGTCAAAATATCTCAATTTAAAAATATTTCTACTATAGGGATTTCTAACTGTAAATTTGTAACAAAAAGTATAAAATCTAAAGCAGTGAATAATAATAAAAAATAAGACTTGGAAGAAATTGTAACCTGAAGTTTAAGGTTATAACATGTATTCAATAATTGTGACCCAGTTTAATCCTTTTGGGTAAATCATGTAGCTTCATCTCCTAGGAGAGGCAGGAATCTGTGTGCAAGATTTTGTGAGTCATTGCTTCAGTCTTTATAAGGTAACATATGCTTGACTCAATCTGGATGAATAGAAACCTGTTTTTTCTTCAACGCTGGAATTGAATTTCTCATTCTGCTACATTAGAGCAATTTATTTGTTTCCTGGATTTTGAAGAAAAAGCACATAACAAATGAGTGGAAAAGTAATAGTAGCTGAAAATATGAACGGCACTTAAGGCATTTAGGCAAATTATAGACTAGAAAGAAAACGCTATTATCAGAAGGATCCTAACACAGTACACTAGATTGTAAAAGGAATAAATTAGAAATATTTTGGATTAGAAATCAGAAATTACTCATTTTGTCTAGTGAGTTAAGACGGTAAAGATGTTAGAAGTGATGTAGTTTGAGAGTGTCTAACACTCCATTATTTTGCTGGAAGTTGAATTTTTTTCAACTTCATCAGAAAAGCTGCCCATGCACACTCAGCAAACCATTTTCCTTGCTCTAGACAAGGTTTGGAAAATACAGGTAATGACTTAGTATGTTTTAACTAAGAGTAATAACTTCTTAAATTACCTAATGTCCAACTGTTTCCATATAGAGATGCCTTTTGCCTAGTAATGCAAAGCAATTGGCAACTGATTTTCAAGGGCAGGAGGATACATTTTAACATACTTATAGTAATTTGGGGGTTTTTTTCCTCCTCCAAATGGATAAACTCGTAGAAATAAGCTTTCTGTTCTCTAGCAGCTCTAAGAAATTTTCTTAACTATGTCTCTGTCCCCTCCAAACAAACCTTCCTCATGAAGGTTAAATAGATTTAAATAATGAAGTTCAGTGTATAAATAATTAGGGAATAACAAGCACAGTCATGTTTGGGGTTAACAGTGCTTTCTTTGGTGTGCTTTACTGTTATTTAATGTGACAAGTAGTTATGCAAAAGAAGTTTAATTTTTTTTTCCTTTGCAGAATGGCTTTTTGTGCAACCACAGATTTTCAAACAAACTTTTGGCAGAGTTGGTTATTGGCCTGAGATGGGAGGAGAGAGGGAAAGCAACAACTTGGTGCTGGGCATACATCTGGTACAGCAAATGCTGCCAGACTCAGCAGAACTACCAGAATGAAGAATTCCTCTTACTGTCACCTTTGTGTTTCAGTAAGCACTTTATTAATGAGTTGTACAGTCTGGCAAAAGATCAAATGACAGATTATGTCAACAAGGCTTAGTTAAGTTACATGGGTGACTAAAAGAAATTCAAACTCATTGTTAGGTTTAACTGTAACTCTGCTTTCTTGTGTTCATAATGGGCCGTTTGTAGAGTGATTGTAGCATATTGTAATGCTTTTTCTTCTTAAATACCTAATGCTTCCTCAGATTTATCTACAAACTTCCTTCAAAGATTTCCATATATAATGGACTCTAGAAAAAATTCTTCCCAGGTATTACTTATGTGACTTATGTTATATATTTGGAAAGCATTGATTGTATTGTGGATGTTCATTTCCACTCTTGTGATCTGCAGTGTACGTTTCCTTTCCTGCCATGTTTCATTCCTTTCTGTATCCTGTGTTTTTCGAAGCCCTCCTCATGGTGAAGATTCAGTGAAATTAAGTTTTAAAATGATAGTACTGTTGTTGCTATTTTTCTCGAATAAAATACCATTTGTAAGTAAGTCCTCAATGAATGATCTTCCACTTTCCTCTGCAAAAACAAGACAATGACTACCATTAAAGGTATATATCTGTCTTTCAGATTAGCTTTGGCCTCATGTTAAGGAGAACAGTGATGAGTTGGGAACTTCAGAACACATAGCAGAGTCATTTGGATGAAAGATGTCTGTCTTGAAGAATTAGAGTAGATTTAACTCTTGGGTACTAACCAGGGATACTAAGCCATTTTGAAGGAAGACAGGTTTTCCTCAGAATATTTTGTAAAAGTATTACTTTTCAATCTCAGCTCAGATATGGAAAACTTGGTTTGGAAGGTTAACAGTGATATTACTATGAATATATTCTTTAAAAGTACCTGAGCAGATGATTCCAGTAGAGTTTTAAGTATATCAGAAATGTGAAAAATCAGTGTTTCTCTGTCTCTGAGATCACTAGAAGATCAGATGTAACCTATAGTTTGTTAAAGTGAAAGATTCAGTACTGTTAACATTGTCCATTTAATGTACCTGTAAATCCTGAGTAAATCCATCTTCCCCTTTATACAAGTGGAAGTGAATGATTCATCAGTGCTGGTCATCACCTCGTAAGGGCACAGGAGCAGGTAACTCTCAAATGTGGGATGTGAAGCAGAAGGCCAGCTTGGCTCAACAGGTATCTTCTCTTGGAGATAATACAAAAAAGGAAGGTGTATGCCCAGTGGAAGCAAGGTCAAGTGACATGAGAAGAATTCAAAGATGCTGCTGCTGCTGTAGGGAGGAAATTCATGTGGCCAAAGCTCAATTGGAGTTGAAGCTGCCAGAAATGTGGGGGACAATAAAAAGAGTTTTTTCAAATATATTAATGGCAATAGGCAATATAGAAATATAATTGGCACCTTACAGGATGAGGTTGGTCACCTCACAAACAGGAACAGAGACAAGGCAGAGGTGTTTAATGCTTTCTTTGCCTCTGTCGTCAACATAGAAGATGAACCAAGAGGGTCTCAGTGCCCTGAGCTGGAGGACCATGCAAGAAGGATCAACTTCCAGTCAACCCTGAAATTATGTGAGATCTGCTGCTACAGCCGGATCCCTACAAATCTGTGGGGCTTGATGGGATTCATCCAAGAATCCTCAAAGAGCTGACTGACGTCATTGCAAAGCTTCTTTCACTGATTTTTGCGTGGTGCTGGGAATCCAGAGAGGCCCTGGCTGACTGCAAGCTGGCAAATGTCCCGATTTTCAAGGAGGAGGACCCTGGAAACTACAGGCCTGTCAGTCTCACCTCGATGCCTGGTAAAGTTATGGAGAAGATTATTCTAGGAAGTATTGAAAAGTACCTGNTAGTGAATGGGGTAACATCAAACTGGAGACCTGTCTCTAGTGGGGTTCCTCAGGGACCATCTTGAGCACTGTGCTCTTCAACATCTTCATAAGTGAATGACTTGGACACAGACTGGAAGGGACACAGCTAATTTGCAGATGACACAAAACTGGGAAGAGCTCCCTTGATGTCTTGCCTCAAATTAGAGGGCTGGGCAATCACCAACCATATGAAGTGCAACAAGGGGAGGTGCTGGATTCCTGGAATGGGGCAACCCTGGATGTCTGTACATACTGAGAAATGAGATGCTGGAAAGCAGTGCTATGGAAAGGGACCTGGGGGTCCTGTTCAGTGGCAAGTTGATTATGAGTCAGCAGTGCCCTGGCAGCCAGGAGGGCCAACCATGTCCTGGGGGGCATCAGGCAAAGCAGTAACTGAAACCTGAGTCCTGCAAAAATGTTTAAAATGCTGTGCATTTCATTGTCACTGACTTTTTCTTATACATGCCTTTAGGAAAGGAGGGAGTTTGCTTTATCATTTTGAAGTAAACAGTTTCTTAAAATGGTGATTTTAATATTTCAAGTATAGCATAACCTTAACAGTTCTACTGTAATTTCCTCATGCCTTGAGCAGAAATATTATTTATGATACTGAAGAGGAATAATACTAAAGCTATTAATGTAATCTGCCCAAGAGGAGATTGCAAACAGCTGGTTTTCTGTCACTTATTCTTCAGTGAGGTGGTCACTGGCTTGTATTTCAGCATTGCTGTGAATGTTATGCATAAGAGACCTGAAGAAATCTATAAATGTACTATTTTTTTTCTTCTCACTTCAAAAGCTTAGTAACATCTGGAAGAACAATTTATTTTAGGGCAGTTGTACTCTCTGTGCTTCTATACTACCCCATTTAGTATTCATATGTTTATCAAATTTAGGCTTGCTCTCTGTTTGTGCCGTTTTGAAACCCCTGGTGCCAGAGCCTGTGATTCGTCCTGAGAACTATTTATTTTAAAAGTACATGATCTAAAACACAGAAACAAGTGAACCTCTCAAGTTGTGTGTAAATCTGCCTAATTTTGTCTAGTGATACCCTGTGCCTCATTGGGAGAATTTTATTTTATTGCTGTCTATACTGTTTAACATGTCACTTGTACAACAGCTGTCCACAGCTCAAAATATAGATCTGTCCACATAAAATCACATTAGTGATACCAAAGTTCCTAATGCATGTCTTGACTTCAAGGCTGAAAATTTACTTAGAATAGGTAATTTGATTAATTTTCTTTGTGTAATATTTTCAGGTTGGTCTTTAGAGATTGACGTGGGAAGCAGGATTATTTCTTTTAACAGTAACATTGGAAGTAGTCAGCTTAGAGCAGGATAAGGTTTATAGGCAAATTGTAAGATCCAAGCAGCTGTAGCACCAATGTGACATAAATATGGAAAAGACAGTGGAGAATAGACTAGGATGGATATTGATAGGGAAAAAGATGTTTAAAGATAGTGCAGAAGAAAGACTAAAATCACCTCGAGTTTGTGTCCTAACATATATACCACACAGAAAATGGAAGAAAACCCCTAAACCTGTTAGTTTATGATCAGGTTAGACTAACAAAACACGTGGATGAGCCTACTTATTGATTAAAAAATAAGTATATTTTTCTTTCATCTGTTAAGTGTAATATTTATTTTAAAAAGAATGCATGGAAATTCGGGTGGCAAGGGTTTACATTGCAAAAACAGGAAGGTACTTACATTTAGCTGCCACTTCATCTCATCCCTTACAAAAGGGATAGGGGGTGGGGAGAAGCTGTATTAGTTGAGTTCTGCAAAAGTGGATCTCTGCCCTGGATAAATTTAATACATGCACCGTCAGTAAGATATTTTAATCTTGACTGATGAACATGTTGTAGACCATTGAGATAATCTGTTTGCGGTAGACATGATTAAATTTTTAGTGAAACAGTGACTTCTGTCAGTTGACTTTGAAATTGTGGTGACTCTGATATCTACCCATATGTCATAGGGAACAGTTTGTGCAGTGTCATATACCTTGTCCGCACTTTTCCATCTGTTCTTGAGCAGCAGCAAGGGGGGTTTTTTCTTTCTTTTCTTGTGGAGAGCTCTGTGTGTTTTTTATTGGTAAAAATAAACAAACAAAACTCCGGGCTAGTTCTGCTCCCCTGTTCTTTTTTCCATATTATGTTTATATTCATCAGACATTCCTAGTTCCCATATCTGATTGTTTTTATTTTTTTCACATTATTGAAATAAAATCTTTGTCTTGCATGAAGAGTTTCTTCCCTTACCCTTTCTGAGGGGGTTTGTTCTAGAATCACTGTGGAAACCTCAGGTTTCTTGGAACCTTTGGCATGATGCTCTCCAACAAATCCCCTTTGAGTTTAGAAGCTGCCAGCATCTCTTTGTAGAACCCTGCTCTCCATTTTTCCAAGCCTTTGGTCTCCTATTTTTTGACAAAGCAAATGATCTTTCTCTAAAAGAAGATCCCTTTCTGTTTTAACTTAATGTGGTGTCTTTTTCACTGGTCTAACACACAACTTACACCTGAACATCTCAGAGGAGACAAACATCTAGGCTTAAAAAAAAAAAAAATCCGAGCACAGATCTCTCTACATGGTTAGTTTCTGCTTTGTTTTGGTTTAAAAAAATAAAAATCCTGATGATTATGAAGTCATTTTGGGCAGTGCAGAGCCTTTCTGTTTTTTGTTTTCATTCAATCACAGCTTGAATAGTATGGCTTTAGAGACTTAGTGTATCTGCTTTGCTCAGGCCTTGGCTCAGAGCCAGTTGTCTGCCACTCAATCTGTACAGAGTGCAAAATTACTCGAAGTGGGCTGATAAAGTGCATGGAATGACTGTGGAGTTGGTGACGATGATTTTGCCCAATAATTTATATAATAATTTATAAAAATAATTTATTGTTATTCTGTAACTGGAGAAATCAGTTGTATTAACTGCTGCTTTGAGATTTGAAAGCACTAATTTTCATTCATCTTCACCTTTTTTTCAGCCAGTTTTATGATCTATTCTTCTGGGTGTGGTTTTTTTTACAGTGTTGTCTTTTTGTGGCCTCTGAAATTAGGATGGTACAAAAATCAATGAGAACATAAGTGCTTGCTCACTAAGCAGAGGTTCACTGTACCTCCGGGTGCTGATCACTGCAATTATCTAATTAACTCATGAAAGCCCTTAAAGGTGTGGTTCTTTGTCCTCAACAGCCCAGGATTTACCTCTGTGCCACAGCACTTGAAGATCAACCAAAAGTGAAAGTATTAGTTCTCTTTGTTAGGTAGGAGGGTCTTGAATCAAGAGGCCTTCAGGAAGAGGTGCTGAATTGTAAAACTTTCCTTTTTCTTCTCTCTTTTTTTTTTTTTTGTTGCTTTGAGTTTAATAAATATTACTGCAATTTGCATTCTTCTGGATGCAAAGGCTGCTTGAGTGGGTGGCACAGTAACCACAATTTGAAGGTTTTTTTTTCTTTTTTTTTTATTTGGACTTGAGATGCAATTTATATGTTCTAATAAATTCTGTAAATAAGCCCAGATTTCTGGATATGTAAATTATAAAAAATCAAAATGATGAAAAATATTACTGTTTCTGCAGCCATTGGTCTCTTATGGCTTAAAGGCACTTAGTATAAAACTCATCTGTCTTATTTTGGGGATATTATTATATGAGGAGTAATAATGATGGTATCAGCCTGACCTTGATGGTGCAGTATGGATGTGTAAAGGTACAGATTCACTTTTAAAAATGAACAAAATAGGTCCACTCGCAAAAGTAAATCCCAAATAAGAAAATATTTCAAGTTGACAGATGAGAAAAAGGGGAAAGAAAAACTCCAAAACCTTGTGATGGAAGTTTTATCAACTTGTGGAATGGAATGCTCATTAAAACACTAGAATTTTTCTTCCCTATGAAGTCTCATTTAAATTCTTCTTACAGCTATATTAAATATATCTTTGTTGCCACTTGGTTACCAAAAATAAAACTATATTACGTGCTAAAATACCATGGGGAAGAAATGTTTTTGAATCTCTTGGAACATCTAGAGACTTGAAGTTTGCAATGAAGTAACTTATATTTTAGATTTTGTTTTTAACATCTGTAGGGTGTTGTAAGTCTTAATGGTGATAATCTCTAGACATCCATTGAAAAGCCTTTGTGGAGGTTTGATTATGGAATGGATCAGTTGATCACTTTATTTCAAACTGTGGATTTTGTTTTTCTATAAAGTCCTGCCTTGTTAGTATCTATTTATATAATCAATTTTAACAGGGTTAAGCATCTTCAGAAGGAATTTAAAAAACTGTTGGATTATCAGATTGAGGAACATATTTATAGTCAGTCAGTGCCAAAGAGCGGTGGTAGGGGAAATAAGCTTTAGTTTGTATCTCTGAAGTCTCAATTTTATCTCTGACCAAAAGTGAGAGTAAGCAATTAAGAGCACTGCCTTCTAACATTCCTTCATTAAAAAGTGTGGGGGAGGAAGAGCCGAGTTCTAAAGGGATAAGTTTACTCCACAAAGTTTTTGCAACCTTTAGTCTTCTCCGTCCCACAAAAATTTCTGTGGTGTAGCTTTTAGCTTTTAGTACTGACAACATAAATGTGTTATCACAACGGGTAATGAAAGCATCCTGATCTTGTTGAACCATATTGGATCAGAGTAAGAAGAGAGAATCCATAAGCAACTGCAGGTGTGCTGGTCCTTAAAAAAAAAGTCGACGTACTCTCTTTTAACCTGTGTGATATGAAGTGATCTGTATTCAGAGACTTGTCACAGTAAATGTTTTCTGAATTTTCTTAAAAGCTGTGTCTTTCTGAGAAATATTTTTCCAGTGTTCTGAATACCTGGTTGAGTCGTGCAGTAGATCTTTTTGATCATACTATGCCACTGTTTTTTGGTCTATTTGATCTTGTGCACTGCCTTCATACAGTTTAAACATAAATGTGTTGGAAAATACTGTGTTATGATAACCCTAATATTACACTTGTTTAAAACAATAATTCAAATAAGTAGCAATATATCCAGTGCATTTCATAATGTGTGATCAACACCAATGTCCTGTGTTGCACTGCAAATCTGTTTTAAAATAACAGATGATTGTATAGTTGAAAATGAAGAGGTATTAAAGCTGTTTGTGGAGCCTTTGTGCTGTACAGCATAGTTCCTAACATGTCAGAAGTTTTTTTACTGTGATATGAGTGGGTTTTTCAGTGACCAGGTATTAGCCACCATGCAGTTCTAAGTTATACTTAACAGCTATACTTGATTTCAAAAGTAGATAATTTGGTGTTAGGGGTGCTCACTGGTGTTTTATCATAGATTGTTGGGTTCTTTTATAATTGGAAAAAAAGCCCTAACAGTACTCCGGGGAATTTAGTTGATGCTGTCATTTAATTTTGTTAGCTGGAGAATTGAGGCACAGAGAGAAAGATGCACGTGGCCTAAATGAGAACTACTATGCAACCTTGGTACTGAGATCCAAGAGACCAGAGAAGCAAACTTGTTCTTTAGCAGGCTGCAGTTCTGGAGCTGCCCAGAACGTGGGAGGTTTCCTAACTGCAGTCTGGATGTTCCTGCAGCAGCAGGACTTCTGCCAGGGTCTGGATGTCAATCTGGGTATGCAGGGAACTCTGCTGGTAGCTGTGACTGCGGAAGCACCTGCTGCCTGGGATGGACAATGGTAAAGGAAGGTTTTTTATGGTCCTTGCAATCACTCAGTGGAGCCAGTTGTGGACATACTGACATTTCACAGATATGTCTTCAAAGATCTGAGAAGCACGTACTTCGGATTTGAGAACTGAGATACTTCTTGGAGTAGTTTCCTCTGATCAGTGTCTTTTGGGAAGAACAAGTGGCATATGCTTGATGAGGTGATAATCACTGTTGGCTTGCAACCCTTCCACCAGAGCACAAGGGTAGTAAACTCATTCAAGCAGTAATATTTTTGTAACTTTGATTGAAAAAAAAAATCTAGTTATCCAGTTTCTCTTCTGTTTTCAGAAATTTCTGAGGCTTTGTACCTGAGATATGTGTGAAGAGAGGTCAGATAGAAGCTCTTCCGTCATGGAATGGTTACTTCCAAACAGTTGAAGCTTACTACGGTTGTAAACAAGTGGACATAGTATTGCACAGGTCTTACCAGTATTTCCATAGGTGGCACTATGGTCTCTGGCAAGGATAGGATCTTAAAATGACGCTCACATCCATATATATACAGTTCTTTGTGTTTTTTTGGGTCACCAACTGCTTGACTCCAGAGCTCCTGGTGAATTCACTTCTCAATAGCATCTGTTCTGCTTCAACAGGATCTTGTGTACCAAGTGGCAGGGTGATCTTCCCTTGGTGACAGCCACTCCTGGTGTCCATGCCCGGGTGCGCTTCCAGGCGTTTCGGGAACAAGATACCAGCCCAGACCTTACCGGTGCTGGATTGGTGATTACAGGATCACAATATCCTAAGTTGGGAGGGACGCAAAAGGATCAGAGTCCAACTCCTGGCCCTGCACAGGACCATCCCCAAGAGTCATACCATGTGCCCAAGAGCATTGTCCAAATTCTTTTTGAACTCTGTCAGGCTTAGTGCTGTGACCATTTCCCTGGGGAGCCTATTCCAGTGCCCAGACACCCCGTGGGTGGGTTAATAGGTATTAAAAAAAACCCCAAACCATTACTTTTCAGAAGGCATTAGAGGCAGAGCACTAAAACCCAAAATCCAGCTCTGTCTAGTGCCTTCCATGTCTAGTTTCTCACCCGTGCACGAAAGTAGTGATTTAATACCTCGTTCTTTGTGACAAAAATGATTCAAAGAGCCATATTTTTCAGGGCTGTTGATCTGCAAGGTTTTCGCGGGTGTGCAGCACACCTCGGCGGGGTAACCGGGAAGCCGATCCGCGCCGCGCACCCTTTGTTTCGGCGTTTTTGCCCGGGGCAGGTCCCCCCCGCGTTGCCCCCCGCGCCGAGGGAGGCAGTGGCGCCGCCCCCGCGGCGCCCGCGCGGGCCGTGGCGNGGCCCTGCGAGCGCGGCTGGGCGGCCTCGCACAGCGCCGCGTCCCGGGCCTCCGGCGGACAAAAGGGCGCAGGGAAGCGGCTCCCCCGGAAAAGCGAGGGCAGGCGGCGCCGGTGGTGAACGTTTTCTGATTTTTCCAGAAATCAAGCAGAAGACTGAGCTGCTGATGTCAGTTAACTCTGAGAAGTCGTCCTCTCCAGAAAGGTACGGCCGCAATCCCCCCGTCCGCATGAAACGCAGGGGCTTCTCCCTTCTCCTCCTCCGCGCTGCTGGCATTGTGCGCGTGCTGCATGCTGGATAACCGCTCCGTGCCCACCCCACCACAGCCGCTCCCGTTCCTTGAGCTTTTGTGCATTTCTGCCGAGGTTTGTCGGTCCCATCCCTGTCTCCCGGAGCCCGGCGGGCTGCAGCATGCGGATCCCGGCGGGGCGGGCTGGGCTGGTGCGGACCCCGCGCCCGCTCCTGTCACGCATCGCAAAGACCCCGCGGTCCAGACGGGCTCCTTCCAGCTTAGGTGGATAGGAAATAGAACTTGGCGAAGCGTTTCATGTGGAAAAGGGAGTGTCCTTTGGAAAGTAGCTCAGGAATCGCAAATCCCCCAATTAGTCACATTCTGTAAGATAGATGTGATCCCCGTTCAAGTCTGTGCTAGGAAATGGAGCAGTCGCTGCATGCAGTAATGGTTCATGCCTGCAGGTAAGGACAAAATGACTCAGAAGTGTTTTTAAAGCAATTATTTTATCTGTCAGTCAGATTAGTACAATTTCAAGTAGCTGTTTCATTTTTAAAGAAATACTTAAGAGGTACTAAATGTACATTTAAGTTTCCTGAGGTGAAATAGTGTCCTGGTGATTATTTGGTTGATTTTAAATAATCCAGCCTTGCTCACTTCTGTTTTTCTTGCAAGTGAATTTTAGGAGATTTTTATTTTTGAACCTGCTTAAAATCCAGAGAAGCATGTTATATTTTTTCCCCCAAATTACTTACAGTAATGATTCTGGCTGTATGCAAAAGATCCCCCAAATGTTCTATTTTTGCTGTTTTAATATTGGACATCGGCAAAACAAAATAATTTTAGGCACTCAAAACATGTATTAGGCTGAACTTGTTACTTAAAGAATATTTTATTGAATGGCTCAGTACAATGTGATAAAGCACTGAATGCTATCTTAAGGAAACAGGCTAAAAGACGTCTTTCAAAATGAATGAGTGCTGTGTGGCATGCATGGTTTTAAAAACCAAAATGAGCAATTTAATTTGATTTGTAAGTATATTTATGTAAGATAGGAAGAAGCAAATTGCATTGGCTTTCACCAGCTGTAGTTATAGCAAAATATCAGCAGTGAGAGATACAGAAAATGGTGGGGGGGAATGGGGTGTTAAGTCACCTTTCCAAAATGGAGAAATATAAGAAGAGCTTTAAGAGAGATTTTATTATTTATTTTTGCAAAATGAAGAATGATGAGAGAAAATGTCAGTGTTTATTTGTTAACCTTTATCCCAGCTGTATGCCAAAATTTTTAAAGTACAAGACTCATAAAATGGTGGTGATAACAGAGAGGATGATGGAGTGAAAATAGTAAAGGAAACAGGTGTTAACTTGATTTTTGGAAAGACTTTTGTTGGCATTACTGTGGGGGAATTTGGTGTATAATACAGATATTTATCTTATCAATATCAATTTTCTGCAGTGCCCTACAACTGATCAGTGTGTTTTGAGCAGAACATGCTCATAGTTGAACTAATGGTAGTCCTAGACGAAGAGGTCCTTCTAAAGGATCGTAGCACACAATTAGAAAGAGATGCATTTGTCTGAGATTCATTTGTAAACCATTCATTAAAAAGTAAGATTTTTTGAAACAGCATGATGTGAATGAAGATTAAAATGTGAGTATTATATATGCACATAAATTTCTTTAAAGGATTTGAATATGTGGTACTGTTCACCTGGAGATTGATTTGACGTATCAGCTGTGTGGTCAGTTATAAACAGAAACAACTTCATGTGTTATAGGAGATTTTTTTTTTTAATAACCACATTCTTTTCACCTATCCAGAAATAGATTGAATTTCTTTGCAAGCTGTTATGAAACAGTGCTGGCTATGCTATTAGCTTCCAGTTCCTTTCAAGGCCCTTTGAAAATGGATGTGTAAGAATTTAAAAAAATAAATTAAAAAAAAATTATAACATTGAGTGTCTGAATTGCTGAACTGTCCTTAATCTGCTCTGTAGAAAAAAGACATGGGAATATGCATGTTTTTGACAAACACAGAAAGGGAATTCGTACTTGCATATTTATTTATTTATTACTAGTTTTTTACCCTTGCTTCTAGTGGTAAGACTTTTTGAGAAGCTCGAGTTGTCTGTGTGGGAATGCTGGGTGGAAGGAAAGAGTCCATGGCTTGTTTCTTGTTTTCCACGCTAGCAGAGGCTGCTAGACAGCGCTTGCATAGCTGGAGGGGAGGGGAGAGGAGGTGCTCTGTGCACTTAGGGAAACCGATGAAATGGGAATAGAGAAGCAGTGAGGGAGAAGCCCATTACTTGCTTCTTTCTTTGGTTGGTCTTTGTTTTTACAAGACAGTTTAGCGTTTGTAGGTTTTCCTGCTCATTTGGCAAGTTCAACATGCTGTCACGTCCTAATGATGAGAAGGAAGCTGGAATATAATGGATGGTTTGGCTGTTATGGAAGCTCAGCATTTTAGAAATCCTGCAGTGCTCTCCTAGGATAGTTGTTTGTTGTGTTTTTCAGAGGCTTTCAGGAGACATTAGCAAGAAAGGTGAACCCTTTTGTTGAGGAATCTCTGAGATATTAAAGAGATTGGCAGACTTGAAAAGTAAATTAATACAAACCTGAGACATTGTTCATAGATTCGTCTTTCCCCTTCTCCCTAGAAAAACTGTAGTTGCAGATGTGAGGGGATAAGATACCTGTTTTTTGGTGTGTTATGGGATATTTCATTAAGCTGACATGATCAGACAGCATCCGTAAGACCTAAATTTCCAAGTAGTTAATGCTGCCCATGAATGTGTTAGCAGCCTGTGACAAAGTCCTTGTTCCTTGTTGATAAGGTAACCCGGGCAACTTCGGATGTGTCTGTGCACATGGACGGGTGTGGTGGATCAGGTAACCTGCTGCAGCCTGTGTCACTGAATTGATTTGTTTGGGTGTCTGAGCTTTAAGTAGACCATGGAAATGTGTTCCTACAACGTGCTTATGGTGTGGCACACACCTGAGGTCTTTAATAGGCAGTAATTTAACTACCCCCATGTTCTTTACCTTTCACTGGAGATTACCTCAGGTCCAAGCCTTGCAAACATGACAAGGAAGCAAGTAGCAGCACCCAGACAGAGGGGGATGGTCTTTCAGGAGCCCTCCAAGAAAGCAAAAATACTTTAATATCTGTTCTGTGAGTTATGCCTTCATCTACAGTATAGTGAACCCTTTGAGCTGCACAGATTTTCTTTTTTGCCTTTTTAAGGGCTTTATGGAACTGTTGCTAAGTTTCTGTTTCATTTTGAGAAGTCAGTGCTTCCATCTGGATCACTTTCTACTCTTTACCTGCAAACCTAATGTATATAGTATTTTTCTTATTTATATTTTAGGACAGAGAACTAGGTATTTTTTAGGTCTGATTTTGAATTCTAAATTTATGTCATCTTAGCAATGCACTTTGACTATGGCATGTTTACTGGTAAAGATTATTAGCAAGGCTGATGAGTCTCAAGTGTTTCACCTGCTCTTTTTCCCCTCTCTCTGCAAAGGCTGCATATGCATGTTTCTTTGGAATGAGTTTCTGCTTCAGTGTTTTCCAAAAAAATTAATAGCAGCCACTTATGAGCAGTCTTAAAATAGATAACTGGAGTGTGTATAATTCAATTTTTATGATTTTGAGGGGTTTTATAAATAACAATAAAGGGAAGATACTTTCAAATGACAGTAGGACAGCCAAGTTTGTGTTAATCAATGTGTAGAAGTATTTGGGGTGGGGTGGTGCAGGCAAGGTTAAAGGAACGGTGGTTTTGGTTTGCGTTTTTGAGGGTTTTTTTAGCCTTGGGCTATGTATACCCCTCTCTCTTTGTAATTTATCTTTGCAAAACAAATTAACGTATTTCTCAGTGCTTTTATGTGGTTTCTTCATCAGATCATGCCAAGAATGCAGTGAGGGGTAAAGGAGGAAGAAATCTAAAATAATGAGGAGGAGGAGAAAAGATGGAAACTTGAGTAATGTTTGCCTCTTTTTCAAAAAGACCTAATGTTAGTTGTTAGAAGAGGCATTGTAAAACAAGTTATGATGCTGAAAGATTCCTTCAGGTTTAGGAACATGGGGAAATTTTTTTATTCCACTTTTTTGTGTCGTTTTCTTTTTTTAATTGAATTGCATTGTGGATGCACTATGTCTCCTAAGGCGGAAATGTAACTTGTAGTAAAATGTAGAAATAATGTTTAAGGTAGAAAAACCATCGGCTCACAACATTGAGTATAAGCTGACGTTGCTGTGTGTCACGTAAATGTTTTGGAAAATGATTAGGTAATAGGGAATTATAAGATAATGATTCTATTATTTACGCAACTAACATTGAAACAAAAAATAATTATCAGAATAATGCAACTATTTCATCAGTTCCAGTAAATTTTAAACACATTTTCAAAATATGTTATTTTCTTCATCTCTCTCCCTGCGTTACTTACTCTTTTTTGTAGGGTAAAAGAAAAATTGCATAACTTCCATTTCAGGACAATTCAGATTTGGTTTCAGTAGTCATACAACTATAACTGTTCTCTCTTGTTTCATATATGATAACAGTTAACAGTGTATCTTTTTCCCTCTTTTTTCCCCCTGAAATTCCAAGCTAACAGTCTTTGTTGTATTTTTATCTCAGAAGTAGAAAGAAAATCATTCTGTCTTAATGTGGGCCCTAAGCTGTTTGGCAGGGAGGCATTTTGTTCCTCCACCAACTCTGTTGGGTGACCATGTGCTGTATAACTGTCTTAAACTAGGTGCTTAGTTTTAAATTACCAGTTCTAGACCAAAATAAATCCTATGTTTTGTGTACTTTTCACAGTCTCATTGTTTTAACACGCAAGCCTTTTAAGCGAAGTATGGAAGGGATGTAGAGGCAAGCAATGCTTCAATGTGCCATTGTTCTTGTGTCGGAAAAAAATGGAAATAGAAGCAGCCACTTGTGGAGGATCTTTTTCACTTGAGGTGATATTTTTAGGGGACATTGTGCTCTTTTTAGAGCTGGTAGTGCCTCTATCAGTTTATCACTAGGCTTTGAAAAGATTGAGAGTTTGAAGTGGGTTTTGGTTTTCAGTGATAGATTTTGTTTATTTCTGTGTGTCTGGAATTTCTGCTATAAATAAGAAAATTGTGTACTTTGATGTTTAATCACAAATGAAATATGTCCCCATTAAGAACGTTTCCTCATGCAGGTTTTTGTGAGGCATTCTAAGATACCTTCTGAAAACTGAAAATCTCATGTTTTGTTACTTTCTGTTGGAATTAAAATTAGAGAATTTTAAGAAAGGGAGAGATTGAAGGTTCTGAGGGGTTGTACAAGGTTTTCCTGTATGAGAACTGACTCAAGCAATGCAGTGATGATTAGAACACAGCCTAAAAAAAAAAAAAAAGTAAAAAAAAAATTACAGGTTGTTTTAAGCAAAACCTTTTGTATTAGAAATTCAGTCTGTTTCATGACTTGAAATGTTTTGCCTAATCACTGTCTTAGTCATGCCTTCACTAAAATGTCCATGCCAGGCCCCTAGTCAAGATGGTATGGGAATGTTACCTGATAGATGGCGTAAAAAAAAAGTGTAATCACTATGCCCAGTGGTTGCATTTCTGTTGTTGCTGGGCTGTCTTACAGGATAAATTAATTTGTGTTTTTCTGCCTGTTCACATTATATACACATTCATCTTATATACTTAAAAATCAATAATAAAATACTTAGACATCCTGATAATTCAGTAAATTTATTGTGTTGTGATATGTGTATTTTCATTGATCTGCAATTGATGTAGTTACCAAGGCATGCTAGCAACAGATTAAGCAAATGGGTGCCAGTTTAAGCATTCCATTTTGGTGTGTATTTTATGTATTATAAGCATAATATCAGGAAATTATGGCATCTCTTAGCTTCTGAATTGATGTGAATCCTGCCATGCAGTTTGGAGGATATCCAGACTTTCCAATTGACTGCAAAGTACCATTTCTGTCCAAAGGGTATTATGACCAGAAGGTCTTTTACTAGTTCTGTCTTCAGGGATTTTACACTCCTGAGACAGTATCTGCCCTAGGTGCTTCTGTATTTTCTTCAAAACTCACCTTTAGTCTTGGATAAACTGACAAAATCTAAAAAGTCACTGTTACCTTAAAAACAAATCTGAAATTTATCAAGTCTAGGATGCCTGCCAAAGTCATGCTGATATTTGTGGCTAGATGGATAGTGAATTGCTATTTCCTTTCCTTTTGCTTCATTCTCTTTCTCTCCTTTTATTCTCCAAAGCTCCAGTTATGAAACAAACATGTGCAGCTCCAAGCTTTGCCTGTTGTATCTGCTACAAATGAAGGAATTCAAGTTATTTACAAAGTTTGTCTACGCAGCTTTCCTTGTCTGATTATAGCTTTAGGTCAGTCAGGCTGTTTGATTGCTTCTCTTTCTTGACTGGACAATATTCAAAACCAGAACCATGTAGATGTACTATTTGTATGAAATTTTGGCCATTATGTTTAATAGGATGTTCAGAAGGCACTTTAAATAACCTCTCTGTACTGATAAAAGTGTCCTCATTCTGTCTTGATGTCTGCTAAAACAACAAATGACTGTAAATTGATATCCTCATTTACTAAAAAATTGTATTCTCTTAAGACATTGTGAACCATCTGTATTTTAGTGTTGTGCTGGTTAATCTTGAAGACTTCTCCTCCAAAACTTGGAGCTTAATTCTATGGAAAGTAGGAGAATTTCTTAAACCTACTTCTTGTTTGGTAAAATGTCATTGGAGTACCTAAAACCTTGTAGGAATTCAGTGCCTTGTTTTAATGAGGCAACTTCCAATGCCCACATCTACTGGGATGTTCACAGCCTTCCCAAGAAGGCAAGGACTTGTCCTTTCTTCTGTTGCTTGGTACTACTGTGCATGGTGAGAGTGGGCAAAGAAGTCATATTACTGCAGAAACTATTAAACTATGTGTCTGTTCTGTGTTGTCAAAGCTAAAGTTCTGGCAGAAACTGGGAGAATTGTTTTTGTCATTAACACTACTAGAAAGAGACAGTATTATTTTCTTTTGTAACTGCTGTGTCAGAATATCCAGCAATGATATCTTTGTGGAGGTGGAAAGGCAGTCTGAAATTGCTATGGATTTCAGTGGACAGCAGTTCTGTTAGTCTGTATCCAGCATCAGGACTTGCAGATTCTCCTTGTCTGTCATCTTCAGCTGCTGTAGCCGCTGTCCACAAAAGCATTCAGTTCCTGCCATGCCCACATACCAGACAGATGTGTATCCACTTCTGTTTATTTCATGCCATGAACTAGAATGGAAGATGTTTGGAATTAGCTCAGCTCTTTATGAATCCTTCTATAAAAGGATTACCTTACCCCTAGGAGACCACGTGTGGTGGTTTCCTCTGAGTGGTGCTTTGTCATCCCCAGTATGACAGTGTAAAGCCTTTCTGACAGATCCTGTTGCATATGTGACAAGAATCAGGAATTTCCACTGCTGCTCGGTGTCCTAGCTATGAGAAGTGCCTGCTTCCGAGAAAACTAATACAGGTTTGGTCCAAGACTTCCCTCAGATATGAAAAATTATCAATTACAGTGATTCTGAAGTGCATTTTTCTCAGTTAAAACCTTTCATTCTGTTATAAATAAGAGTACAAACAGTCTTCATGGACTTAGGTAGAAGTCTCACTTGGCTCCTTTCCAGGTAATTAATGTTTCAGAGTATTAGTCTAGAAAGCCAACTAAAAAGAGGTACAGCCTTCCTCAGAACGCTTTCACAACAGAAGTGAAATAACAGAGAATTTACAAAGAAATTATCGGTGATCAAGGAAAAATTCTTCCTCTTTCTCATAAGTACTCTTAGTATCTGTGGGTGGCTTACTGAGATGGTGAATTAGTTTAGACCCCATTCCTTGGGCACCCCAACTGAAGTATGGTGCCATACTTCATGCTTTTTTTTTTTTTTTTGTGCAGACCTCTAAAGGTGGTGTTGCTTTTTATGGAAATCTGTTTACACGTTTCTTGAAGGCAAATTTACTGAAGATGTAACTGTAGTTTAATTTAGATCTACCTTGTTTCACCTGTATTTTTGCTTTATTTATGTTACTCTTCTGTTGGTGTACCATGGAATCCTGACTTGAAAAGAAAACATACAGGAAAGAACTAGTCAAGATTCTTTTCCAACGTGTTTAGCACATAGGAATTTCAAGGACTATTAAAAGAACCAGAGGTCATCCAGTTGAAGTAGAATGGTGTCCAAGAATGCCAATACATTTTTTGACTATCATTTAAATACTCAGGGGTTTACAAAATGCCGTAGCAGAACTGCATGGAGTGTGTTCCAGTAGATGCCAAGACAGCTTAAGCAGTGTAGTAAAAGACTTAAGACTACCCCAAACTCTAATCTAAGGCAGATTTAGACACCTCGCCTTCCAAGTGTCACTGATAGCTTTGCTAAGGAACTTGTTAAAGGTATGTGTCCTTTTAGCCATGCCAAAAGTTGGAGGTAGCCAAACATGGAGGGTTCTGAGTCCCAGAGGCAGTACCTCCTGTTGTAGCTAAATGGGTAAGTACAAGACTGCTGTAGTTCTGTGTCCCCAGGGCAGGCAGGAAGGAGCACTGTTCCCAGTAGGGGTGTGTGCATGCACACACACTCACGTATGGAAAATGCATATGCTGCTGGCCACACAGAGACTCAAACCAGTGCTGTTATTGGCACCCACATAAGCACTCACACGGAGTGTTAATAATAAACACTCAAGCAACAACTGCCTGGACAGCCCCTTCATTTTCCTTCTTTCCAGCTCCTCACAATGGAAGTCCACTGGTGGAATTTTCAGAGAAACACACGTGTGCCCTATGGGTAGCCCTAGTATCTGGTTGTAAATGATCTGTGTGGTTGCTGGTGTCCCCTAGTTGCTGGCACCATGAGCCCCCGAGGTCTGTGTTCTCCCTCCAGTTGCTGGCACTTGGACTTTATCTACTTGCTGGCTAGTCTGGCTTGAAGTTGATTTGAGTTCACAGGTACAACCAAATAGAAAGTGTATCCACAAAGAAGACAGATACAGGCTTTGATGACAATATAGGGTAGACTGTCCTGATCAATGGCAGAGCTTAGTCAGATAAGTGCACTGACCAGCCACTCGCTTGCACTCGACCTGTCGCATTTATCCTTTCTCCCTGCTGTTTTCCCATATTTGTTTCTCTCTTATCCATCTTTATACCTGTCTTTTTCCACCTCTAATGCTTCCCCTAAACAATATCGTGTCAAGTTTTACACAATTCTGAAATGTTCGTCCTCCCCACATCCCATAAGAAGTCTCATACCCTGTAAAACAATAACCTTTAGTTTTCAAGGTGTTTTGTGGGGAGACAGTTTCCTCCTTGACTCATCTTGGTGGGTTTCACACTGGGGGAATATGGTCTAATTGATGGTTGTGGGAGTAGCTGATTCACATGCTGCATGTTCAGTGTTGAGGTTGTTAGGGTTTACCTGTTGTTTTTCTGCAGATCCTTGCTGGATCTGTTTCTGTTATGATTAGCTTTTAATCAAATAACATTGGTCTCCCAGGGGCCTAGTAGCACCTCTCAAAACTGGATTTAGGCCTGTTTGGATTTTTGGCAGTCTGATAGGGACATCCAAAAGATTGACATCAGCTGAGGATACAAAATGCACAAATGCTTTGCTATTACTTCTCAGTCTCTTGGAAGCCTAGTATTGCATGCTTTTGTCTACTGCTTAACTCTTATTCAGTTTATAGACCTGTATTTCTGGAAAGGAAAAGTGAGGTTTGTTCTTACCATGTGATAGATATATACTCTGTGCTTAGGACTTGGAGGTGTTGGATGTGTTAGGCTCACACATCTAATGAAGGCAAAGCTCACCAGTGACCAGAAGCAAGTAATGCTGCTTACTCTGCTGAAGTGGTATCTGTGCTTGTTGCAAAATCCATTTGAGGTAACACAGCACAAATAATGCATAATAATAGTAAGCAGCTCTGGAACCTAAACCATCTCAGACTGGACATCCAGCCTCTCTGCATTCTAGTCCAGAAAAGAGCTGTCTGATAATAGCAGTCAGAAAGTACGAGTTTAAAAAAAGGCAAAAAGCAATCATGTTACTCCCCTTCTAAACAAGGTTATGTCTCCAGGGTAGACTGCAAGGCCAGTTAATTTAACCTGCAAGTATCAAGAGATTGCTGAATTCCTTTGGAAGGTAGCTGAGTACGCAAAAACCACAGAGCCACAATGTGTGTTAGCCAATATCTGGCTATCTGAAATCTGTATCCAGAAAACTTGGCGTGTATTATTTCTACTCTCAGAGCCCAGGAGATAGGTGAGACTTGACGCTTTGCCAAGTTGCTTCTCTCTGAAAGAGAAATAGATTATGTGATTCAAAGATCGTGAGATTTTGTGTGTGTCTGTATGTGCAGTACTGTTTATTTACACAAAACATGTAAACAGAGCTCTGTTTGCTTGGGCAGAGTAGAAACAAAGTGCAACAAGCAGCTATTTTGCTGATGTTTTTAAGTCTGCCTGTCTAGCAAGTACCGTACAAAAAAACCTCCCCTTAAAATTCCAAAAAAACAGATCCAAAAACTCCATGCAACTTTCTCCTGGAATCACAGGCACAGCATTTTTTGCTGGTTCCCCCCCCCCCCCCCCCCC
>VYXB01009298.1:783532-923088 GCA_013397135.1 Pachyramphus minor | reverse complement strand
TTTTCAGCTGTTGTGTAAAAGACCTAATGTTCCTTTTTTACTGAGATTGAAAGGAGCTATTTCAGCCCAACCATCAGCCTTGATTGCAGCCAAATACCAAATGCTTTAGAGAGCAGCTTAATCACAGACATTAATTTTTTAGAATAACAATGCCATACCTAAAATATAACTTTTATGAAAAGTCTTTATGCACACTAATACCTTTATTAACTTTCTGGACACTGCAGTTTGTTTTCAGGTCATGTTGTGTGGCATGTGAGAACTCCTGCCCTTTACTGCAAATAACTCTTGTCAGACCTTTCCCATGGACAGGTGTGAGCTGCTTTAAGATCTGTCTTCCAGGGCTTCTGCCAGGTTTACACTGGATTTCTCTAAGGCAGGAATGTTTAGATTTAGTTCTGGGTTTTGGTTCTAGCTTTCCCCCCCCCTTTCTAAATGGTTGCTTTTCTTCTAGAAAGCCTGACTACGGTATTGCCTGGTGCTTCATCACCCTGCTCGGTTGGTCTAAGCCTGTGTGAGTCAGCTGGAGCTGACGTACATAATGTCTTCCTTGACTCCTGGAGGCTTCTGAGACTAACTTCTTGGCTCTCTAAACTACTTCTGAGACCTTGTTTTGTCCACAATTAGCAGTTCATGATGTGTGTACTGTTGCCTGCAAAATGTAATCTGAGATTGATTTTGCAGAGATTGATGAGTTTTATATGCAGATAATACAAGAGGAGGTTTATCCTAGAGTTTACCTTTACCTCCCGCCCCTGTCTTCATTCTTGTTGTTCCTCTTTTTGTTTAGGTACCATTTGCTCACAGTCTTCTGTCGTCAGTTTTTGTTACTTCATACCTTGGATTTTGTGCTGGTTGTTTGAATGTTTATTTTAAAGTACTGATGCATTGAGATGCTGTACTTATGAAGTGAAAAGAATATACAGCAGGACTTCACTTCTGCATATATAATATATGTTTGATAATTCAGTTATCAGCTTGTTATGGTTAGAGTTCACAAGAGAAATAATAGGATTTATTTTGATATAGAAAAAAAAGTGGTCAAAGTATATACTGAAGGATGAAAATTACGTGAGGCTTAAATTGTATGTGACATTGCAGAGGAAGCACTTGATGCTTTCATCCAGGTTGTTGATGAGTAAGTTGAACAAGACTGGACCCACTGACCCCTGGGGAACACCATTAGCCATATAGGCCTCCAGCTAAACACCATTAGCCATATAGGCCTCCAGTCTGTCCATGATCACAGCTCTGCTTTTCAGCCAGTTCTCAGTCCACCTCACTGTCCACTCATCTAACCCACACTTCCTGAGCTTTCCTGTGAGAATGTTATGGGAGTCAGTGTCAAAGGCCCTGCAGGAGTCAAGGTAGACAAAATCCACTGCTCTGCCCTCATCAACCCAGCCAGACCTGCCGTCCGAGGAGGGTATCAGATCAGTCATGCCTGATTTTCCTTGGTGAATTCATGTTGACTTCTCCTGATAACCTTTTTTTCTCTTCACATCTTAAGAGATGCTCTGGATATTGGTGCACAAGGATTTACTTGTAAGATACATAGCACTGTGTTTTTGTTAGGATAGGCACATTATAGTAATTAGTGGGCTACAGCTATTTTTATTCAACTGTAAACCTCGGTATTTATACTATTGATCTATCTAATTTCATTTTTTGTTCCCTAGTAATCTAGTGCTTTTTTAATCTTCCATATTAAGTCTTCCGGAGTTGGGAATCAGAACTTTGTGATTTAAAATATAAGGGAAGATGGGAAGTCTCCCAAGTTTCTTTCTGGTTATTTTTGGCATGTTTGTTGCTGTTGTTAGCATTCAGTTGTGTAATTCCACAGCCATAAAAAAGTCTGCTTTCAATTACAATGTTATTTCACGGAAGGTAATAGAAATAACTAAAACTCTGTGAAATACAGACTGGCTTCCTTGGGCCGGATTGGAGGATTTAAATCACTGTTGTGTAAAGGTGTGGGTGATGTCAACAAAATGTCAGTGGAGGTGATTTGTTCTGAGTGAATTGCTAACTGGATAGGAAGGTGTGAACTTGAGAGTTTGTAAGTCATCTTCTAGTTTCTATATTGATTTGACTTAAAAAATGTGAATTACTAGGCATGATGAAATACACTATCTTAAACTGAGGGGGGAAAATGAAATACAGGGGAGAGAGTAATATTTCATGGAATCATAAAATGTTTTGGGTTGTATCTCCTTCCACCCTCCTGCTATGGGTAGGGATACCTCCCACTAGACCGGATTGCTCAAAACCCCATCCAGCCTGGCCTTGAACACTTTCAGGGATGGGGCATCCACAGTTTCTCTGGGCAACCTGTTCCAGTGCATCAAGACCCTCACAGTGAACAACTTCCTAATGTACACCTGCCCTCCTTTTTGAAGCCATTCCCCCTTGTCCTGTCACTGCATGCCCTTGTACAAAGTCTCTCTCCAGCTCTCTTGTTTGGGTGCTGGAAGGTGCTCTAAGGTCTCCCCTGAGCCTTCTTTTCTCTAGGCTAAACAACCCCAGCTCTCTCAGCCTGTCTTCATAGCACAGGTGCTCCAGCTCTCTCATGATCTTTGTGGCCTCCTCTGGATTCAGTCCAGCAGGTCCATATTGTTCTTATGTTGGGGTCCCCAGATCTGGATCCATGTGGGAATAGAGTAGTGGAGTAGAGGGGCAGAATCACCTCTCTTGATCTGCTGGCCATGGTGCTTTTGATGCAACCCAGGATACGTTTGGCTTTCTGGGCTGCAAGTGCACATTGCTGGGTTGTGTCCAGCTTCTCATCCACCAGCACTCCTGAGTCTTTCCCTCCAGGGCTGCCCTCAGTTCATTTTTGGCCCAGGCTGTGTTTGTGCTTGGGATTGCCCTGGCCCAGGTGCAGTACCTTGCACTTGGCCTTGTTGAACTCCAAAAGATTCTCACAAACCCACCTCTTGAGCCTGCCGTGGTCCCTCTGGATGCCATCCCTTCGCTCCAGTGTGTTGACCACATACAGAGCTTGATGTCAACAGCAAACTTGCTGAGGGTGCACTCAGTCCATGTTGCCGACAAAGGTGTTAAACAGAACCAGTCCCAATACCAACCCCTGATGAACACTAGTCCTCACGGGGCTCCACTAGGACATCGAGCTGTTGACCACAACTCTTTGAGTGCATCCAGCTCATTTGTTATCCATTGAGTGGTCCATCTGTCAAATCCATGTCTCTCTAGTTTAGAGACAAGGATGTTGTGTAGGACAGTGTCAAATGCTTTGTACAAGTCCAAGTAGATGATGTGAGTCATTTTACTATTGCAATAAATATCGGTCAGTATCTATTTGATTAGTTTTATGGGCTTCCTGCTAGTTAAGTTTGGCAAATATGTCTAGATATTACTAATTACTGTTCCAGAGTTGCTGACATTACTACTTTAATTATTCCAAAATCTGTTGAATATACTGTGTTTTGCATAAGTCATGTTGTGCATTGCGTAGGGGTTTCTTTTTCGTCTTGTGGTTTGTTTTTTTTAAAGTTGTAGTCCATTGCACATTGTTGTACTTGCATACCTCAGAACAGTCCAAGCTCTTGTTGAACTGGAATCTGTAAACATAATTAAGATGATGGTGGTGTTATGGTGTAATTAGATTTGTTAACAATATAATCACAAAGGGAATGTTTTATTCACAGGAGATGCTAACACTTCTTGAATTATATAATTGCGATGTGTCTGTTTTAAAGTTGTCTTTCAAGTGATTTGATTTTTCTTAAGGACTTAGGGATTCCTAATGTAAAAGTTGCATGTATACGTTTCTTCCAAACAAAGATGGAGATACATGGTATGTAAATGCTCTGAAGAGAAGGATTTCCCCCAGTTTTTGCTTTCTGGAAGGAACGCTATTTCAGTTTCAAGAAATTGCTTAATGGGTTCCTGTAAAATGTAAGTGTAAAGGCACATGTAAATGCAGTATATCTTTAAAATTTTGTTATGTGTTTAACTTAGCTTAGTATCTCTTGCCTTTTTCAAAAAAAATTTAAACGTTCACCCGATCTTGTCTTGCACTTGTTTTAAGTCATTCTTAACACCTCAGCATTGTTTTGGTGGTGTTTTATCTTGTCCCCAACTGTTGTTGTACTTGCAAGTTTGCAAACATTAAAGCATTAGCTAAGAGAAACAGATACTGACTGAGGGTGGCCAAACTCTGCTTTCAATGGGCATTATTAATTTATGCCCACATTGATTGAAAGTACCTATCTCCATCTTCCACTCTTGTTTCTAGCTTACTTTTACCTAGGCTGATGATTAGAACATCCTTGCCTGAGGAAAGCTTTGATGTATCTCCCTCCAGGACTCATCAATACCTGTATTTATTTGGATTGTCCTTAGGGTTTTAAGCAGAGCACCAGAAGTCATTACTGTCTCTCAGGATCTGATTGTGCTGTGGCTGAAGTGGTGCCAGTCTGCGACAGGCAAAGCAAAAGGCCTGTATTTCGTTATCAAATGCTGCTGTATTCCTACTGCTTTAACTTCTAGACCATTTTGATCATTCTTGAGACCAGTGTCATTTTTATTTCTCCGTGTTGTATGAGTTTATGGATCAGAAAGGAACTAAGGCATAGTTGTGATGATTCTTTATTGGTTTTAACATACTTTGATTTACCTTCTGATAAAGCTTGTGCTTTCTTGGAATTTTTGGATGCTACAAGAGCAAGCAGCAGTTGCTCCCTGTGTTTCTGCACACCCGTACTGAGCTGAGCAGGCGTGTGTGAGGACTGCTTAGCTACTGTGACAGTGCTGCTGCCCTCCTTGGACCTGTGTAGGATTATTAGGCAATTAGCCTCTGGTAGTACTGGGATTAATGATCAATTAATTATGGGTATAGTAGTAGTTCCCTTTTCTGTTTGCTTTCCTACAGGAAAGCTGATTTCTAGCACAGTAACAAGTATCTAGAGAGCTAGTGATATCTTACACTGTCCTGGCTGTTTTCTAGGTAGTTCCTAGATTTCCAGTGGGCAAATCCTGTAACAGGATTTTGGTACTGGTGACATGACAGGCTTACACAGATTCCATATGCTTCTCGCCGAACTACAAGGGATAAGTACCTATTGTGTATGGTTCTGTGAGGAGGGCTGACCTCAGCCCAAGAGTTTTGCATCTGAGTGGTCCTGCTACAGCTTTCCTCATTAGTGCCAGCCTTCCTGAAGTCACCTCCACCCCCACAAGTTTTCCACCACAATGAGCTGAACTAGTTCACTGGGGTATCAGGTGAGTGCCAGGGCCTGCATGCTGGATGGAAGCATAGTGTTTATCTTTAGGGTTTAAAACTTCACCTGGTATTCTCTTGTGGTTGTTCTAAGTCCGCCCTAGCACTTCACCATTATTTTGTGGACTTCTTTTATTGTAGTCTCCCCCTTTATAGCTGCAGTTGGCAAGCATTAAAGCATTAGCTAAAAGAAGATGTTGTAATTGAAATTTCAGGATTTAAGTAAAATTCGTGCAAAAAAAATTATCTAAATGAAAGCTCATTTGTATTAAATAAGAATATGGAATGTCTTTCTCATATTGAGAATGCTTATTGAGAATGCTCAAATGCTTAAGAGAGTTTACGCATAGTTCCACAGAACTGAGTTATTTAGTAATTTTTCAATGTCAACCTGATACATAGGCAGACATTTCTTTCATCTTAATGATTAGATAGTGAGATTTTCACCTTAGCATGCTGTGTGGGTATTTTTGGGTTTAATGTACATTAAAATGAAAAAGCAGTAAGAAAAACTATGAAGTATTCTTGGGTATATGGTTCCCACCCAGGAATTACAAAGTCAGACACTGTGTGAAGGTTGATGTGGAAGAACTCAACCACAAAACACAGGCTTATTTGGTCTTGTAGATCCTTATCACCCAATTCCTTCCAATTTGAGGGGAATGAAAGACTGTCATGGGGTTTTTTTCCGTATCCTGGTTGTCTGATAGGAACATCAGGAGCATGACCTTTTATCACCTCTCTCCAAAAATGTGTAGGATAGCTGGCTATCCTTGCATTTTGATGGTTTCTGTTTTTACAGTCTCTTTTCAGCATTAGTTAATCCAGCATCTTTCTTATCTTCTAATTCACAGATCAACAGCAACCTGTGTGGTATAAGGCGTTTAATTCTTGTCTGAGGAGTGGAACTGTTAGGCCTTTAAAGCATTCTGTTTCTGTTTGACAGAGTTTTGACAATACAGGCATTGATATTTAAAAAAAACCTGTGTAAGGTGCCCCCCCTGTTTGGGGACACATTGCATAATTGGGGAACAATAATTATAACCCTCCAGAACAGGAACTTCATTCTTGAAAGGGGAAGTGTGGAGGAATGCGATGTTAACATCTATGTTCCAGTGTTGGCTGTGGAAGTCAAGTAGGTTTAGTAACCACAGGAGACAGGCCTGCCTTGTTGATGGTCCTGTATGGAGGTAGAAGAATATTTGCTATTCACTGAGCCTTTGACAAGGTGACTTAGGGAGGGTGATGGCATTTTCTCTCTCTGGAACAGTTTGAAAGGAAGGACCTTCAAATATCAGTGACTAAAAATATTGCATGATTTAGTTTCATTCTGAGAAGAAAGGCAACGCCTGGCAAAGGAACCCTGTTACTATAGTAAAACGTAAGAGCTTTCTACCTCTAGCAAGCATCTCAGCTCAAAATAATGTAACATATAATACCTATAATTATAAAATTTTCACTCATTTATATACCCTCAACATCACTGAAGTCAGAATCTGTTAAAAAATGCTTTGTTTCTTCTTTATTCTCATTTCCAATGCAGAATGTCAAATTAATCAGGTCAGTAAGGCTTAGTTAGCCTACGTGGAATTCTAATGTTTTTTCAATCCAAGGCCATCCACACTGCACAGATGGAAAATATGAGAAGATTTGTGTGTTTGTGTGTATATATATATCTGTTTCGGTATTGTTACAGGAGAAATGTTGGGGTAAATCACCCAGCTCACCTGCGTTTTGTTCTTTGTAAGTCTATAATGAACCACGTGTATTTACTCTTTAAGCCATTTGTACTGTATGTGTTACTGCATAGTTTTTAAGGTTCTATGTAAAATTTCACAGAGGAGATAATTAATATGGAAAATACACAACAAGGCCACAGTTTCACGGTTGGCCTAAGCCTAAATTTAAAGTCTTACGTTGTCCCCAGCACTTGCTTCTTCTGTCATTAGTACTGGCAGTGGTGCTTCTGGTGAATTCATCTGGATCAAGGTTTGATCAGCCTGAAAATTGCCACAGGGGGAGGGAGGAGGTTTTCATCTGGATTAGGGAGCTGCATGCTATAGTGGTATGAACACAGACAGTGGAAATGCCTGGAAATAATCAGAACACAGGAAAGTACCTGTCACTCATCAAATTGGATGCAAGTGAACTGTGCAGATTCTAAAGTGATAATTCCTGTAAATACCACTCAGAAGATACACTAAATAACAGCAAATCCAGGAGCTCATTACCAGTGAAATAAGTGATCCATCCACTGTGCAATCTTGTCCACATCATCGTATTCCTGCATTTGCACTTACTTTGCAACTTGCCTGTTATGCTGCAGCTTGTTAGAACAACTTTGTGGATAAATGCGTGCTGGAGCTGGTGCAGAGGGCAGGGCTGTATCCCTGTGACTGTTGAGAGAGAGGAGCAAACTGCCTCTTTCACAGCAACAGCGAGCTCAGGTTGATCTTCTGTGTATGACTAAACCACAGACTCACCGTCAGCCCCAGGAAGGGAAAAAGGGGAGATTGGTTTTCTGCCACCAAAAACTGGAAGGAAGGGAAGGCAATTTATTCCTTTTTCTGCTCTGCATATTCTTCTGCTGTTGCTTGTTCTGTGCACTATCTTGCATCGGCTCCATCCGTCATGGCTCTTCTTTGCACTATGTTGAACTTGCGAGACAGGAAAGTTGGTTTTGCTTCGGGGGATCTTTTTGTGAATTTGGCAGGAGAGGAGGCAGGTGAAAAAAACTGGAGTAGGTAGTGTGACTACCTGCTGTTGTAATGTTAGTACTAATTAAACTGATTTGTTCTGGATAGTAAAATGGAGGGATTGTTGAAAAATTCCAGAAAAAAAATACTACAAGAGGGAAATAATGTACATAAAAGTACAAGAAATGTAAAATAAAGCTCATAGGGGAAAAACCTTTACATCTGCAAATGGATCTGCTGCAGTTATTTTTTGTGGAGTACTGGACCCGCAGTAATAGGACGATGTTAGGAGGATGTTAGGGACTGTCAGGAAAGGAAATAATTGTCAGTGGATAAATAAACCGTGTCTTAAGCCTTAAATATGGTTCTCATCTCAGAAAAAATATAATAAATGATTGCAAGAATTTATTTGGAAAATAGAAAATGGTGAGTGACATGAGAAGAGTGACATGAAAAAAATAATTTTTTTTCACTGTTTCTTCCTAGAGAAGAAGGTTGCAGGCAGTTTCTGAACAAACAAAAAGGAAATTATTCTTCAGATGTGGTCAGTTAAGAGTGTAGAAGTTCTTGCCACAGGATGTTGATGTTAAACTTTGATCAGTTCAAGAGGCAACTTAGCAAGTTTCTAGAAAAATACTTCACTGAAGCCTGATAAATACAGAGTTTTTCTTTGTGGCCCCTCTAGCAAATTGTTGCAGACTGGGCCTATGCTTGGCTGTTGTTTGATCATTCCTGTACTCTTCCCAAGATACGAAAGATACCCACTTTCAGCCACTGTTAGGAATGGGATAATAGACAAGATAGATGTAACTTTGATGTGAGTCACTGTGACTGTTCTGCTAGCAGAACTCAAAAGTGGATTGTCAAGATAAGTTTTGTTTTCGAAAAGATTAAGTTGTAGCATGAAAATGGCCCAAGTAAATCTGGACTTTTTCCTACTGAGCGCTAATGGATCATACATGGCATTGATAATTTTTGAATTCTTCAGGTGAGAAAAATACTTCTTTTAAGGTAAAAATACACCACAATTGATTATTGTATCTCTACATGTAGAATTTGTGTCATTTTGTATTAAAATCGTAGAATGTAGGTTAAATCACATCTGCAAGTATTGAGTGCTGCAAATTCGTGTAAGGTTTTTAAAGAACTTGGTCAATGTAGGTCACTGAGTAAAGTCTCGTGTCTGTACATAAGAAAAAAATAATGTGTGTGTGTTTGGAAGTGATCAGTAGCATATAGGAAAAATCACAAATGTGGTATTCTTTTTCTAGAAAGTATTTCTGTAATAGTCCTTATTGTGAAGACAATGGTGAACAGTAAGTTCTTGAAGACATTTCAGGTGCTAAGCAAAAGGCCATAACTGTTGTCTCCCTAATTATTATTAATTTGAACATGCCATATACAGAATAAAGAAGAAATAAACTTGTGCCTTATTTTTGAGATGTATACAGAAGTTATGAAGGTGTTCTGAACTATCCTCCTCCTACTCGCAAAAATGTTTTTGATAATCTCATCCAGATCTGTTCATCTTTGAAATAGAATTTCTAGTCTGGTATCTTCTCTGTTTTGTATGAGTCAGATGTGCATTAGTAGTTCTCACTGTTTTAATTGAAGTGGCAGAGTTGCTGAATCCTTTTCAAGGCAGACTGAGGTGGAGGGGACAAAAGAGAATAAAACCTCACATCTCATCTTGATTCTTAGGTTAATCATCCAAAGTGTCTCTAAAATCATAATCACATCATTGTTTTAACCACCTACAGAATCTTCTAACAGTGATGGTAGTTTCATGCCTAAAGTAAGAACAAGGAAGAAAACTACTTAAATTCCAAAAGGAAAATGTACAACTTTTCAAGCTTTGTAAAGAACTTGTAAAAGCAGGGTGTGTAATGCTACATCTTCCTGTTTTCTAAAGTTATTTTTTGGGGGAAGCATGCGGGTATTTTTTAAGCAACAGACTGGTAAGTAAGTGCAAGACAATTTTTGATGGGAGTAGTAATGTAATTACAGTGTATGTGAGACAGATGAAAGGTCATGGGGTTCACGCAAAAGTGGACAAACCTTTTCAGTAGTTCTCTGTTTTTGTGGTTGCTTTATGTGTGCGTGGTATACATTTTATATGTATTTTTATAGAAGGACTGGAAGTACATGCAGATTCAGTGAAGTAATGGCATTGTTTTAGAGTCCTCCTTTGGAGAACTTTTTGTTGTGAGAAGAAAAATTCTTGGAAAATTGCAGTTCTGTTGTCTTCCTTACTTGAACAGTTAGTGAATTTAACCTCAGGGCTTAATGTCTTTAGGTTGCCATCCTGATTTTAAGTTGGTTTAAAAATTAAAAACTTAAAAAATTTAACAGTTCTCCTTTAGTTTTAATTCTTTCTTTCGCATCTGTTACAGTTGAGACGTTTCAAGCTACCCCATAGCCTGTTCCTACAGAAAAATGGGGTACATTTTAAGTCTAAAAAGATTCAACTTTCCTCTTTTCTTAACTAGTGTTCAGATTCCATTCTCTGGTGCTTGCATGTGGTAGCTGGCGTCACATCCTCTTGTCATTTGTGTGTGCATCAGATCTCTCTTGATTTCCCAGCTTAGTTTCACTCTCACTCACAGAAATTTGATTAAAGCCTTTCAAGTTAACTTCAGTCTTGTTTGCCATAGTACTACCACAAAATTTTCAGTTGCACCCACACACTAATTTATTTACTGAAAGCTACAGGCCATGTTCACTGATACTGTATTTGTCCAGAGCTTTAGCAATGCTTTAAAATGCTGAAAATCACCCTTGTTTAAAAATACATTACACCTCTGCCTTTTTTGTAGCTAAATGAGAAGGCACTTTTATAAGGATAGTTGTGAATTTTTGGCATTGTCACACAGCCTAATTATATTTTGCATGGAAAACACTGGTTTATTCTACTCTATTTTCTGGAGCTCCTCATAAAATTTTTTAGCAAGAAAAAAAAAGTTTTTAATATTCTGTGTACTTTCTGTCTTGAAAAATGTGTTGTATTAATTCAACTAATTTTTAGGGTCTGTAAAAACAAAACCAGTATCTCAAAAAATGGTGATGGTGTAACTTCATAAATGCTTTCTTGGACCCAGACTTGTTTGGGAATCTGGGTTTGGAAGATATGTAAATGAGACATAGCATAGCTAAGTAAAAGAAGGTCTCTGTGAGGTTTTGTAGAAATCACTATGCAAAGCTTTGTTATTTGGCATGTCCCTGAGTTTGGGAATTGTGTGAATGCCAGCTGTGCCTCTTGTATTCCTTCTCCATGCTTAATAGATACAACCATAGGAGCTTACTGTTTTTCTTTTTCTCTGGGAAAGGAAGTCAAAAGTATAGTAGAAGTGCAAAAGTCAGTTGTAATTAGAAACTAGAAATAAACATTAAGCAAATCTTTGCCTTGCATGTTACATGCATTTTTCTCAAGTGTAGATTTTTAAAGATTTATTAGTGCCTTGTAGACTGCTTAGAGTTAGAGTTCCCTTTCACCACTGTGTACGTGTAGCACATGCTGCCTGAATATTACACCCACTTGTCCGTATTTTTTAAACACTTTTTAAAAATCTGAATGACAGTTCATGAGCAGTGCTGAAGAGTAAGATTGTACTCAGCCAGACCCATTTGCAGTTTTGAAGGCAGATGGTGTGACTTTGGATTGAGGGTACTGTATAAGTTGTGTAACTCTGGACTGAAGTTTCTTCCTTTTGCAAGAAGGGAGGAAAAAAAATCCTCATAAAAATACAATTTAATACACTGTGCCTCATTAGACTCTTTTTCTCACAAAATTCAAGGTTATTTTTAGCTTGGTTGTTACACAGACTGTTCTACAGTGTTGTTACAAAGAGCCTTTTTTCTTAATCAGCCCGGTGACTGTCAGGCCCTGCAAATGATGCTCAGTTTTAACAAGAACTCTTTGATTTTGGAGAGAGTGTAATATATTGGCAAGTGACTTAAACTCCAGGCGTTGTTTGATATTAGTGTACATTCAGGAATTGTATCAGTGTCCAGAAAGTGCAATGATCCTGTTTCTTATGAGAACATTTTGTTTAATGTAAGTATAAAATGAGCCTGAATTGGATCCCTTCACGTTAGATTCCTTTGCTACAACAGTTTCTCCCTGTCATTTCTTAAATTAAGAAGGGAAAGAGTCCATAATACATGCAGTAGGTCCTTGAAAAGCATGAGCTTTTTATGTTCAAAGGTGGCACCTCCACTTTCCTGCTAAAGCTCCCTGGTTGTGCTAAGGCTGTATCTGTAGTGGTCTGACCTTACTGTGTGGGTAGAGGTGTAATGACAAGACTTTAGGGGCACTCTGGGGTGCAGTAGGGTGACCCCCTTACTGTGCCAGCAGAGTGGAGCCCAGGCAGGCTGTGCCCAGGATAGCTGTGCCTAGAGCTGGCTCTGCTCATCAGTGTGTACCTGCTCATGCAATCTCACACTTACCATGCTCTTCAAAATTCCTGGGACCCAGGAGCTCCCACCCTGTGGGAAGTCAGTGGTTGTGCTTGGGAGCAGGAAATGGAGCTGCGACGGAAGCCTGGCAGCCAGCCTGGTGGAGAGGCCTTCCTGTAGTGAACATGGTATTGTTCTGGAATGGTTGGCACTGAGGAGGTGTTGAAAGGCACCTAATGGAGAAATGGAGGTGAAGTCAAATTTGTGAGCTTTTATCTGAACATTTCTGTGTCCTGTGCGTGCAGAAAGGTTGTTAGAACTACACCTATCTGGTCCATCATCTCGGTGGATACAGAGTTATGAAGAGAGTGGCTTTCTGAAATAACTTTCCATAATGTTAATATTATGGAAATCTTTGTGCTTTTATTTACAGTGCACACATCTTCGGGTTTAGAGCTTTTTCCTCAGCTCTAACAGGAATCAGTTTATTGTCAATTTTGTTGAGCCTCAGCGCTAGCCTGCTTCTCATTCCCAATATCAAGACTTGTTTATTAACAGATTGTTGCTTATCTTTAGGACACTACAACTTTAACACCACCATGGTACACTTGAAAGTGAAGCCTGAGTCCTATAACAAAGGGTCAGTGACTTTGTTTTGTGCTTTGAGGTTTGGCTGTCCTTTTAAAGATTTCATAAAATATTTCTTCGCTCTACCATTCAGGATAACTTGTCCTTTTTTAAATTATCTAATTATTTGCAATGCTTCCAAATTATTGTGGATCAGGTGGGAAGAGTAAAGGACATAAAAGTTTAAGAGCTGTTTGTGTTACGAGTTAGATTGTACTTTTTGAAGTACAGCCTGTCATGACTTTTGAAGTTAAGTTGGCAGAAGACTGTGACCACATCTATAAGCTTTCAGGGTGAATTAGACCCTGTATTCAGACATGTTTTGATTTAACTACAGTCCCTATACTGGAAGGATTGAGGGCAGATTCTGCGGTTTTAAAAGCAAACTTCTAAAACTGTCACTTGCTGTTCTATTCATACACTCTTGCAGCAGTAGTTTTTAAAATTTCTTGTCTTTCTTGCATGCTTATTTTAGAAGGCTAGTTCTGCAAAACATGGCCTCCTTTGATTTGAACTGGTTATTGAGCTGTGAAAATGGGATATGCAGAGTGCAATTCCAAGAAAGTACTTTTTATTAGTTAGTTCCTATTTTCCATTTTATTTTTTTCATTATCTTGGTTTAGAGGAAAAACTTGAAACACTTTGTTTGTAGCCGCATTCTCTCACTGTAGTCTCATTCTCTCTTTGTGACCTTAAGCATTTAACTTCTTGCAGAGGAATTAGTCCGGTCTTTATTGTCACTTATGCAGCAATATACTTAAATGGCACTACCATTAAGTGTTCTTTTGAGTTCATTTATGGTGATTTTTAGCTTGTAGAAGATGAAATTAATAGCTTTACTTATGCTCATTGCAATTTTATAGTAAAGAAAAAAGTTCTGTGAAGTTTTAATTTTAGGTCATTTGGGTGTAGTTCCTAATTGTTATTTGATCTCAGGTAGAAGTAAGCAGACAGAAGAACTGTTGTTTTATTTTCAACCATAGGTTAAATAAAACCACGGTGTTTCTAGTACCTGCACTTTTAGGCAGGTTGCTTGGTAAATCTCGGGATTTTATCAAGGGTTTTAACAGTTTAGGCACTCTGTTAATTTTTAGAATTGATCCTTCCCATGAGTGAATTACTTCCCATTAGTGAATTTCTTCCACTGTCTTTGAAAGAAGAGTGTAATTCAAGTTAAAAGCCCAAAACTTCAGAGTATTACAGGCATCGTAGGGTTTTCTGTAAGTCTATATCCATAAACCTTTTTTAGGCATGGAATCATATGCTCAGTTATTTAGCCTTGCAGAACTGTCAGAAGCTGAGAAAAAAAACCATCTAGCAATTCCTTTCACGTATGTTGCCACGGCAGTATTCTCTTCTGCATTAAAAAGAAAGTATGGCTTTGCAGGCCTCACCCCTTCCCTTGTTTTGGTCCTGGCTCCTCCACCCTGGGAAGGGAGACAGGGCAGTTGCGGCTGCCTTTCAGGTGATAGCTCAGTTTACAGTGCATATGTGAGTAGGAGAATGCTGTAGTTGAGCTCTCTCTCTGAGGTGTAGTCACATGTAGCACTAAAAATACATGCATCCGAGTTCTGATTTTCTCAATAATGTTGTTTTGTTTCACTGTGTAGTCTGTGTATGTTTTGCACTGCGCATGAACCGCAATGCAAGTTACCGCCATATTGTTGTAAAACTAGCAGCAGTTTCGCTCACATTGTTTCTGGTTTCTGAGAACTCTCTCAACCTGAATAAAATTCTGTTGCGAAATTTTGTCATCTACAAAATCAGTATGATTATCTTTTGCTTTTGTTACATCTGACAGAACTGTGCTAAAAAGTGTCTGGAGCTTAGAAATGGTGTGGTGGCTGTGTATCAAATCTGTTTTTTTGAAAAGGGAAAGCCCCCAAAATTATGTATCTTTTAAGCATCTGTGTTGTGAAGCCTGCTCCTTTGCTTGTACATGTGTTTATTCTTGACTTTTTTGTTTCATTGCAGTACCCAGAGTGATACTGCGTTCAGATCCTTCCTTTACAGGGTTGAGGGTTTTAAGAGCCATATTTTGCAAATTACTTTTTCATAGGCCATTGTTGAGAAACAATAAATAAATAAAATTGTAAAGGTTGGGTCTCCTATGCAGTCATTGTTGAATGCAATGGATATTGAAAAAGTGGAGGACATGTTTTCTGAAGCAATTTATCCCTGTTTAGAGTTTATTAAATTTTCACTCAAAGAACTTTGAGCCTGATATGTGCCAGTGTTTTGATTTTCTTTTTTTTTTTATTTACATGCTCTGATGCAAATGCAAGGAATGTCTCTGATAGGTAACATAGGTACAACCATTAACCTGAGTGATAGAAAAGTAGGAGATAGAATGCTGCAAGGGGAAGGTGCCTTGGCCATCTTGGCAACCAGTAAGTCTGTTCTCTAGCTCTGAATCAACAGCATCACAGTAAAGGTACTTAGAGAATCTGTAATGCTATAGAAAATGCCAAAGGAGAACCTCTGCTGCTGGTTGCAGGGGCTACTCTCGTGTGGTGCTTGGCATGCTGACATGGCACCCTTGCTTCTCTGTTTTCACTGTCTGAATCTGTGACATGGATGAATTAATATCAAAGACAGTTGCATTTAATTCTATAATAATAATATTGTATATAACACTGTTCAGCAAACCAGTATTTATGTAACTTAACCAGCCTATACATTGCAAAAGGGGAGTGCTTAATTAACTCCTGACACTTTGTGAGGAAGGTTATGGGTTACTTTCGTGGGGGTAGTGTATCACTTAACTAAGTACTAAACACTTACCATAGATAAATGCCTGAAATAAAGGTAAAAAAAGAAACGGCAGAGGCTGAAAGAGCAAAACAGTGTAGGATTTTTTGCCTTTCAACTGAGGCAAAATCTTCATACTTACATGCTGCTGTTGCTGTGATCTTCACTCTTGAACCAAGAGCCTTTCTCTGGATGAAGGCTGTGGAAGCTGCAGTTCTTAGTCATAGTTCAAACACAGGCAAGAAAACATGAGCTAAGTCAAATTTCTGAGGTCTCTGTTTTCCTTTAATTGATCTAAACGTTTAGCAGAGTCAGAAAATATACAGGAAATAAGTGAATGTATCTTCCTGTTTATATGTTATGACTGTTTTCTGCTCTGGCTGGGCTGGGTCAGCTAAAGGCTCTGTGCAGAGAGGCTGGAGTGAGCAAAGCCTTGAAGATCAGCAGGAAAGTTTTCCCTTCACCTATCTTTGTCCTAGCTTAGACTTGTATTTTATTCTACAGATTGGGAAAAAAAAAATCTACCAAACATCCACAGAGCTTAAAAACCCACTTTATAATAACAATTTTGCTTCTGGTCATTGAAGATCTGATTATTACGCAATATCTTCTGAAACCATTTCAACTACATGTAATTAATTGTGTGTGTGTTAGCATGTAAGATACTGTGGTGCTATTCCCAGTGGGATGTGATAGTAAGAAAAATAACTTTAAACTGAAGTCATAGCAAACTTCCTGAGGTTTACGATGAAATTTAAGTGCAAACTAGTATTTTATATTTAAAAAGCAGTTTTCACTTAAGGATTTGTTCCTGTTTGTTTAGTTGTATTTATTGCAGTGATCTTATCCTTTTGCCTAGTAGAAGTTAAAATTCCTGACAGTATTGACAAATGCGTATGTTGTTCATGTACAGTGGAAGATAACTCCTTTTGTGGAAGGTACAGCTGAGAATGCTGGTGAATGTCAGACTTTGTGAACAACGATCACTCTGGTCCTAGAGTTCTCATTTGCACAAGGGAACAGCTGCTTTCAAACTAGAATTGTTTCATTATTCATTTTTATAGATCTTAATGATTCATAAAGATATTCTGCTTTTTATTTAATCGTAGACATAGGCTTTCAGAGAATAGCAGTTTGTACAGGAAATAGTGAAGGAAAATTCTTTGTTATGTTACTGGATTAAGTTGCAGTTTGTTACTATTTTGTAGGGTATTTATATTTTTATTTGAATATATTCTGATCAACTGAAAATTAATAAATAACTGTAAGGTCAGGCCTCCTTGCAGTCATAATAAATAAAAATAAAACACTACACTACAAAAAACTTTTCAATATTGTCTTGCTACAAACATGTGGAAGACTTCTACTAGTTTATAAATTGCCTAAAGCAACTGCAATCTTCTCTAGACTGCTTAGTGAAAATCTGCTTTAAGCTTGGAGCTTTCTGGCCTGCACTGATTTTAGGCTTCTGCAACCAGATAACAGCATGTGATTGATTTTAAAGTTGTTCTTGATTACCTTTACCTCTTGTCACTATGATATTTTTAGTGCAGCTGTTTTCAGAGAAGTGTTGTTTTTTGTGATCAAAACTTACTTTTGTAACATGTTTGGTTCATTTTATTAATGTTCCGGGAGTGTGAACAGTTATCAGTGAAATATGTACATAGCCCTGTTTCTCAATTGTTATATTTTCCCCAAAAAGGGCAAAATTATTAGTATTAAAGTTTATTGATTTATTAATATAGAACTCATTATTCATTCAAAATGAAATACCTATTTTTACTACTCACCTAATTTGCGAGTTGCCTCTTTTTTTTCTGCCATTACTGTAGACAGAGTGTAAGTGAACTAGGTTTCTAATTGTCTCCTCACCTTTCTAAATTAGGTAGGTACTTTTTATCTTCCTGACATTTGGCCTCAGAATTGCAGTGATGAACACAATTCTCCTCTTTTAGTTTAGCCCCTAGTATCTGGTATTTTCATGTTGATACTTTCTTCCTGTCAGTGACAATTATTTCTTCTTCAAACTTGAATTCCTGTGCATGTGATGACTATTTTGAAACCCCAGGTTATACTGATAAATTGCATATGTTCTTTTCAAGAGACATGACACCTGAGTATTATCTTTGAGCCAAAGATTATTTTACAAAGTATATGTTTTACAAGGCTGTCTGACGTTAACTTAAAGCAGAGCAGGAGACTCTGGGTATGACTTTGCTAAATATTTTGAATTTCAGGTCTCTTTACAATTCGAGAATCTTATTTACTTAAAATTCATGAGAGACATAATTATTTTTATATAAAATGATATTATAAAAGGAAATGTCATTTCCTTTTAGAGCTACTGATTAATCTACTTCTATTTAAAGGTCTAAATAACTCTTACCATAATGACACTCATTAGAAAATAATTAGACAGTTCTTGGGAGTCACAGTTTTATCAGCCAGTCATAGACCTAGCATGTTAAAAACAAGTAAAAGAACTGCAATCAAAAGTAGTTCTTTGTTTTCTAGAAGATACAAAGAAACTTACTTTGGTTATGTTATTTGGTGGAAGAATATGCATTTCTTCTTTTCCTTTTTGATCTTGGTGATTCTTAGTAAAAAAGCAGATCAAACCTATTTGCTGTATTCATACCAGTATTTCGGATGCCAAAAAGACAAATGAAATTCAGCCTAAATAAATGTTGAAGTGACGCGCGTTGAAAAATAATTATAACTTTTCATATAAAATAATGGATTCGGAGGTGATAGTATTTGTTTAGGGAACTGCCATTTAAATAGGTGTTTCATAAAAGCATCAGCTTTGTTCAGTAGTGATGAAAAGAGGCAAATACATGACTAGGAACAAAGAGGGGGACAACACAGTAGAAAATGTCATTATATCAAAATAAAAGCTCTTCACACGTCACCTGTGGAATGTTGCGTACAAAGGGTACAGCATGACAGGGTTCAGCGAAGAGTGAAAGGGGGGATCTTGGATTATGGAGCAGCTTTCCTGGGAGAAAAGACAAAATTGAGTAGGACTCTTCAAGGCTGAAAAACAGATGGCAGAGGGTGTACAGTAGATGTCTCTAAAACTGTGTGCCAGGGAGAGGGTGACTGCAGAATGAGTGTTCACAGGCTTTTGGGACAAGAATCAAAGGATGTCAGTTGAAGCTCTGAGGTAGCAGATACAGCACAAACGCGGAGATGATCATCTTTTGGAGGTGTAAGTATGCTCTGGAATTTCATGCCATACTATACAGAGGTTAGAAGTTTCCATTTGCTCAAGAGGGTAATGGATAGATAGATTTGTGGAATAAACATCAAATAAGAGTTACAAAATAGACAGGAATCTAATCGGATGGCCTCTGAGCTGCCTTGTGTTGGAGACCAGGGAACTGCTTATGGAAGGAGGGATTCCTGTGTGCTTAGTTTGCTCTTATGCTTTTCCTTTGACGTATTCACGTGGCTGTTTTTCTAAATATAGGTTACTGGCCTGTGTGGATCTTTGCCTTGTCCTAGAATAGCTCATCTAATTCCATTGTGCTCAGGTTCTTGCATCTTCTCCTTCTTCCATGGATTTCTGTCTTAAGATGATTCATTCTAGTTAATGTTTGCAACTTTAAAACATTTTATTTGGAAAAAAAAGGCTATATAGGTGAAAAAGAGGGTAAGACTTGACTTTACTAATAGACTTTGGGTATTGGCTTTATGGCATAGGAAGGAACTAGATACTTGAAGTAAAAATTGTTTCAAATTGTTCAAATTACTGCAGACACTAATTTGAATCAGCCTTTGAGAGTCTTCCCCAGGCTGTCTACATGTGGAGATTGTGTGTGTGCCTTTGTGTCTCCCACTCTCACATTTCTAGTCAGAAATTCTTGTAGACAAAAAAAATTGCTTAAGACCAGTAGTTCTTTTCAAAACATATTACCCCTGAAAAAGTGTTCTGAGAAAGTCTGAGACAGGTCAGGAAATTAGACTCTAGTTTTTTTCCCCTCTATATGTAACAGTCTGGAGCATTTACCACCCCTTTAAATAGACTTGAAAGGTATTTTCCGTTATGTCATTTTACAGTAAGCTGCCCAATAAAGTTGTTATGGTATTGAAAAGGCTTTTTGGGCATTGGCCAGTGGGTTGTTTGCTCTTTAGAAGTTTGAATGTGTCTCCTGATTTCATGTCTGATGTTGAAAGCTGAGCACCGGCATGGGTTGGTTGCTCAAAGAAGTGGTGAAGTCTCCATCCTTGGAGATATTCCAAGTAAGCCATCTGGACATGGTTCTGGACAGCTGGCTCTAGCTGGTCCTGCTGAAGCAGCAAGGATGTTGGACCAGATGACTTCTAGAGGTCCCTTCTATGATTCTGGGCATACACAGCTTGTATTCAGAAAAAAACAAAACAAGACAACAAACTCGAACCAGAATTGTGGGGCCGTGTTTTTATGGCAATTATTTTTACAGGAAAAAGTTTTTAAAGGGTGCAGGAGTGGGGAGAAAAATAAGACCAGCCATCCTATTAGAAGAAGGGGAATACTGAAAGTTAGATTTGCTTTCCTTTGTTTGAGATTGTGTTACAAAAAAAGCCTTTATAGACTTCTATTGTGGCTTTTTGGGAGTAAGACAGAGGGATTGTCTTACACTTGAAGCAATAAGATAAATTCTAATTTCTTTGTGGTACAACTCAAGAACACATGATTTTATTTACTTACGAACTATGGAGCTTGTCTGTCTTTTTGATTGAAAACAAGAGGGAGAAAAGAATATACTAAATTCCACATATGTGTGTATTTCCTATGCTATGAATTTAAGGCTTGTAATATAAATATACTTTGAATGTTTGATAGAAACAGTCTGAGAATTCTCTAAGCCACTTCAGCCAGTCTGCAGGCCTCCAGTGAAATTATAAATGTTGTATATATGTTCTCTGTTGCGTATTATTTAAATATTGCTTAAGCTCACTTCCTGCTTACACGGAACCTGTGTTGGCAGTCGAAATCAGGGCTAGTTTCTATGGCAACGTGGTGCCACTGGGAGAAGGGCTAATGCTGTGCTGTGGTTGGTATTTTAATGCAAGGGAAGAGATGCAAACCTACATTTTTAGGCAGGAAATGTATTTCAAGGCAGAAAAACATTTTAACAATTTTTATAAATCTGTTGAAAAAGTAAATCCATATAACAATGGCAATTGAAACCTATTGTTTGCTATTTGCAATAGAAAATTAATTTTTCTTTTGTCTAACCTTACAGAAAAGCACTGTTAAATATATACACGAATTCTACTGTATTTACATGGAAATAGCAAGGACACTTCTGTACTAAGGACAAAGGAAGTTTTGTACTGAGGCAAAACAGGGACAAAACAGACTGAAATTTGGCTTAGTCTCCTGGCCTTTTCATTCTAGTTTTCACCTTCTGAACTCTTTTAAAATAATTTTCACAAAGGTCTTTGAGATCTTACAGAAAAATACTTTATTTCTTTTTAATGACAATCCTGTTGCTTAGATTTTCTTTATTTTCTCTGGGTTTCCGTAAGATAATCCTTGCTTGTTTGTTATTTCAACTGCCTGTTATCTTTCAGTGGTACTTAGTATATATTTTTTTACTTTTGGCATGATTTTAGGGATGGGGAGAGCTCTGAGGCTGTATTCCCCTCACCCCCATCACTGAGAGTGATGAGGAAGTCAGACCTCTCATGCCCCTTATTTGTTGAAGACTGTCCAGTAGTTATGCACAATTGCTCCTCCCTGTTTATTTTTACTTCCTCTTCGTGTAGTATCTGTCATCACTGTTTGTTCAAGAGATGATTGTAGCTGATACACAGATACCAATGGGGAATTCAGATGAAATTGGAGAATTATGGACATTATTTTACAAACTGTCTTTGCAAACTTGGGAAGATTGCTGATAGGGATAGCCTGAGACACCGGTTGGTGTGTGGTGAGGTAAAGAAAGTGAAGCTTGTGTTTAAAATAAACAGTAAAGGGCTGCTTCTTTACTTCTGTAGAAGTTATATTTCTGGAGAATTACATCTACATTGATGAGATTTTCAGTTATTTTCCTTTGTTATTAATGAAAAAGAAAGAACGAGGAAAGTATGTTTTGAAGGTATTGGAGAGCTTTCTAGAAACACTAGATCTTTTCTTGGGTACTAGGAGTCATTAAGGGAAGGGATTTCTTAAGCCTGTGGTTTCTCTTTTATCTTTGATGGGACTAGGGTGAAGCTTTGCTCATTTTGAGTGTTGAGTGGGTGGTTGAGTCACCATCCCTGCAGGTGTTATAAAGATGTGTAGATGTGGCTCTTTAGGGATATGACTTAGCGATGGACTTGGCAGTGCTGGGTTAACAGTTGGACTTGACGATCTTGAAGGTCTTTCATGACCTAAACAGTTATATGCTCTCTTTGCATTTCCCTGCTTACTCCACTTCGATGAAGTGGGATGTTCTGAGAAGTCAGAACCTTCTGAGAAGATAACTGAGCTGGAAGCAGTATTCTTTAGGAGTGTGAAGGGCTCTCAGTGAATCATCATCTTTCTTTCCCAACCCTGGCACTATACAGTTAGTCTGTGTCTGATGTTGCCTAGCAGCAATTCATCAAATGTCTAAAGGGAACTGATTTATCCTAGCTGGGACTCCTGTAGAAATCCAAGTAGATACAATGTTCATGGAGGAATATTAGCCTCTTCCTATGTCTGGCACCCACACTATCAATCAGGATTAAGCTCAAAGGCATTTTGCAGCTGTCCATGGCTTGGCTGCCTTGTCATGCTGATGATTCAAAGATGTCTCATTTTATAATGGAATATCTCCATCCCATCAGCATGTGTTTCAGCTATCATCTTTTCAGAGGTTTGGCAAATCAAAACTCTCAGTGATAGCCTGTGTGTACAGTGGCACTGATTGCATATACACATCTTCATTTAGGACAAGAAAAGCAACTTTTGCAGGAACTATAGGTACAGAAGGTGAGATGAGCCTGGTAAGCTTTCAGTTCCTCTCAGCTTTTTCTCTTGAAACACAGTGGTTCAGCTCTGAGTTTCCTTCAGCTCTTTTCCATCCATTATTGGATAGTCTGCATAGCTTCTTGAAGACTTCTCTGAGGCATGTCCAGTTACTGAGCCAGTGGTAGGGTAGAATTTAACAGCCTTTGACACTGACTCAGAGAAAGTTATGGAAGTACATTGCAAACATATGTAGTGTGTCAGAGATCTAGCACCATTCAGATCAGAAGCTTTGTCACCAAGATAACCTTAATATTTCCATTTTCAGCAGCGATAAACTTGCCTGGTTCTTTGGACCTTAGTTTCTGCTTGAAATATCTCATAGGTTTGAAGTCATGATGTCGCTGTCCTTTACTGTCGTTAGGATTCAGCACCAGGGTATTTCTGATCTTTACTGTGCCCTGCCAATTATCCTGGACATTTGACTTTTGAAAGCTGGAATAGGAAAGTTCTTCAGTTTTACAGACAGCTCTGTGTGGTGGTCAGGTGCAGCAGACACCATTGTCCTTCCCTGAGGAACCCTGAGATGTGGTTACCCATGGAAAAGAGGTGAACTGAAGGCTACTACAGCCTCACGGAAGTAATAGCTTCTGTTCCCTTTCCTGCTGGAAACTGGGTCCAGAATTCACCTTTACAAGATGAGATTCCTTTCCTGGGCCATTCAATTTACTGACCTGGTAGGGTCATTTACAGTGTTCTGGAATCAACACAAAGGATATGAAAGACCTCACCCTAGGAGGCAGGTGCATCTTTAAGAATTGAATCTTCTCCACTAGGGAGACAGTTCATCTGGGATACCAGGACAGCTGGGATTCCTTGAATGCTTTTCCACCACTGATGACACTCTGTCTTGCTCTTGGAAATAGGAATATTCCGATAAGTGAGTCATCCAGCATCCATGCTGTGAGGTAAAGCATGCCAAGGCTGGGATGAGTCAGATGGTCTGATAACCCTTATTTTCAGACTTGCTGACACAAAAGAGATTCTGAAAATCTCATCATGAATTGCCACAGTATTTGGTATCCAAAACTGGACAGGGCTCTATAATATTGGGGGTGACTTCCCTAACTCTCCTGAAACAGCTGCTGCTTTTTGAAGATCCTGTCAAGTGAAAGGCCTTTCACTTGCAAACTTCAAAAACAGTGGAAAGCTCCAAAATGGGCTCTACAAGCCACAGGACAAATAGTTGATGGGAGTAAGGAACAGAAAAGCATTTCCCTGGAAACACCTGGAAAGGCAAAGGGCACATGGAGGAATCCTAGGGACTGAGAGTGATGATCTTGTCACCGAGGGAACATGAGACAGGAGAGCATGCTAAATGCAAAGGCTTTTGGAAACATGCTGTTTTGATATTTGAATAAAATAAAATACGCGGTTTTCTATAAGATGGTTGGGCAAGAGATCAACTGTAAGTTTTGCATTAAGAAATATGAACAGTGAAAAAAGTATTCAAAGATCTAGGCATTTAAAAAAAGATAATTTTTAGCCCAAGGAACTTGGGTTTTCTTCTAGATCAGTTTATCAAAATTATCCAAATAAAAAGATAAAAGATCAAGTAAAGAGTTAAAACCAGCTGCTTATAATTTTCTGTATTTGTGTGAGAATGCATTTTTATGGAAAACATGTATCTGATTTTTCCATTTGCTCGCTTTTGCCTGTGGCTGGACTCAGCAGTGTCTTTGCTGCTTTTACTTACTTTTGTTAGGAAATGGATGCTCAAGGTAACATGAAAGAGCAATATACAGAGAGAAACTCAAAGAAGGCATTTCATATATTGCACTTATGGCCATGGATACGCAAAATCGAAGAATTTTAGGAACTTTTGAACACTAGCAAACTGTTTTTGAATGATAACCATCTTTGCAATTTACGGCTAATAATTAAGTTAAAAAGTTGTAAATTGCTTGTTTTTATTATTTACCAACACTACAGCGCAGGCATGAGTACTTTCATAAAATGCTAGTAGGAATTGTGAAGAGATTTGTTAAAATATAGAGAAGTGGTTTTGGCACGTGGAAGTTTGGGAGGAGGGTTGTGTCAGAAGTGTGTTTTTGGCACTTGGAAGTTTGGGAGGAGGTTTTTAGGCAGGTTGAGATTAGTCCTTTGTTTTGAAAGAGAGCCTGTTGGTGAAAAGGAGTTCGGATTGTTAATGTAAAGAGTTCATGTAAAGTGCTTTTTCCATCTTCTTGAAAGCAAGGTTAACAAGGTGACATTTGGTATCAGTGGAGTTCCAGTCGATACAATTAGAATTTTTCAGTGCAGCAATGGTTCTTCTAAATATTAACTAAACATGAACATGAAAATACCTTTTTGCCCTAAATGATCACTTGAAGTCAGGATGACATTCTGCCATGGTGTTTTTGGGGTCAAAAAAAAGGGCAAGAGGTCTGCTGCTGCTGACTGCATTTGTTATTAAGTGAAGGGTTACAATTTCACTGTTACTATTAAATCTTTTATACTAGGCTGTTAAATAGGTAAAAAGGAGTGGGAAACCCCGCACTGTTGATTTTGGTTCATGTTGCTTGAGATTATCACAATTGTCTTCATATGGTTTCTAACCCATATAAATAGAAGATATACTTCCTTGTAGTATGTGTATGTTTATATTAACTCTAAGGGAGTCGCTGTTTTGTGAAAAAAGACTAAATCCCATATTTTTTAATTTAGTTATTAATTCATATTTAAGTCCGTATTTGATCTCAAAGGGTCAGTGACTTAAGGGTTTTGATGCCAAATTAAGTTAAATCTGTTCACTTTTCCAGAGGCAGATAGAACTGTTGGAGAGCAGAGGGTGCTTCTTCCCCCTCTCCTTCAGAAGTTGAGAATTTGTTGCTAGTGGCAACTCTAGGGTACAGTGGCAACTCTGGCATACTGAAGAAACAACATGTTTTCAGAATATATCCTATTAATAGAAAGACTAGAGACACTATAATTTAACATGCTAAAGAGAAAGGCAGAAATTAAATACTACAACACAATATGCCAAAAAGAAAGTAAAAAATTAATTTGTTTTACACCTGTGAGTCATTCTGTTAAAAGTAATCCTCTCACAGCCTACTGAGAGGAAGTAGAAGTCAAAATAGGGGCCATTTCTGTTACTACCTGCCAGTGTTTTCTGTCAGGTGTCTTAGTGGTCAGAAGTGGAGGTGCCTGCACACAGAGGGAGGAAGGAGTCATGCAACCTGAGAAGGGACTCTTGTTGGATTTGAAGAGAATTTGAAGAAGGTGAAACTTCACGTGTGGTTTATGAGACTGGCTTGGTTTTTAACTGGTTTTTTATCGTTGCGTTGGAGCGATGTTCCTTATCCAACTTACTTCAGGTGGAGGTTTCATTTTGACACGGTAGGATACATGTATATGGAACTGTATTCTCCGTTGATCAGTATATAGTCCATGGATTCAGGACAGCTGTGTTTCTCCTCTTTGATTCTGGAATTTCTCAATATTTTTTAGCAAAAGCTCTTGTGGGAGCTACTGATGAGGCCTGGGTGTTGCCAGAGCAGCAGTAGGAGATTGATGCACAGTGAAACCACCCCCATGCCTATAAAATACAGTCCCTAGGGAGTGCAAGAAACCACAGCAGGCAAACAAAGAAAGGCCCCTCTTCGTTGGAGGCCATTCCACTGGCTGAGAGAAAGAATCAAGTACCTGCAATCCAGGAACCAGGCAGCAGTCTGTGATGTCTGGGAGCAGCTCACAGAGGCAGTGGACAGACTCAGTAGCTGGTGCAGAAGGGCACATGGGGCAGCTTCATCCCCAGTGTTTGTAGTGAGCACTCGCCCAGGTATGGACTGGTCACGCTGCAGAGCTCGTTCCCCGTAACTGCTGGAGTCACCGCATCAGCCATGTCAGAGGCCTCCACCCAGACAGAGTTGATGGTGGATGTAGCTCCTCAGCTCTCAGGTTGCCAAGAGTGCCTGATGCCTCTCTGTGAAAGCTGAGGCTGACAGAAGGTGTGTTGTTGCTGAGAAACTGTGTCACTGGGTCAAGGACTTCTGGGAGGGCAAACAAAGGCTGTGTAGGATTCGTGAGGGATTGAGTGAGAGACGTTCTCAGAGATCCCACAGTCTCAGGACTCTCAACCTCCTGTTAAAATGGAGGTGGAGGTGGGCTCTGTACCATGTCAAGCAGTGAGTCAAAAGTCTGTTTGATACAAAGGCTTGAAGCTGGTCACTGTCCATACAAGCTCAATTGGAGTTGAAGCTGACCAGCACTGTGGGGGACATTAAAAAGAGCTCTTTTAAACACATTAATGGCAAAAGGCAGTGCAGAAATTACACGGACCTGTTACAGGATTAGGGTGGTCACCTCACAAACATAGGGACATAGACAAGGCATTTGTCTATGTGGGACATAGACAAGATATTTAATTCTTTCTTTGCTTTGTTCTTCAACACTGATGATGGGCTAAGGGTATGCCAGTGTCCTGAACTGGAGGACCGTGGCTGTGAGAATGATCAGCTCCCAGTTGACCCTGAACTTCTGTGGGATCTGCAGCTGCAGTTGAATCCCAGTAGGTTTATGGGGCCTGATGGGATTCATACAAGAATCCTCAAAGAGCTGGCTGATGTCATTGCAAGAGCTCTCTCAATGATTTTTGAATGATCTTGGGAATCTGGAGAGGTTCCAGTCAACCAAAAACTGGTAAATGTCCCAATTTTTGAGAAGGGCAAGAAGGATAACCCTGGAAACGACAGACCTATCAGCGTCACTTTAGTGGCTGGCAGAGTTATGGAGATGATTCTGGGAGTTGCTGAAAACCACCTGGAAGTCAACATAGTCGTCAGTCACAGCCAGCATGGCTTCATGAGGGAAAAGTCCTGCTTGTCAAACTTAGTTTCCTTTTAAGGCAAGGTAACCCACCTCATTGATCAAGGGAAGCTGGTGGATGTAATATTTTTGGATTCCAGTAAAGGATGTAATATTTTTGGATTCCAGTAAAACTTTTGATACTGTGTCTCATCGAATCCTTCTGGACAAAATGTCCAGCACATAGCTGGATAAACACACCATGTGGTGGGTGAGCAATTGGCTCACAGGTTGGATGCAAAGGGTTTTAGCCAATGGGGTGACTTCAAGCTGGCAGCTGGTCACTAGTGGGGTTCCGCAGGGCTTTGTTTTAGGCTCTTCAGCATCTTTATAAATGACCTGGACACGGGACTCGAAGGAATACTAAGTAAGTTTGCTGATGATACTGAACTGGGAGGAGCTGTTGACTCCCTTGAGGGAAGAGAGGTCCTGAAGGAAGACCTTGACAAAGTAGAGGGTTGGGCAGTCACCAGCCATAGGAAGTTTAACAGCAAGTGCCAGATTCTGCACCTGGGATGGGGCAACTCTGGATGTTNATGGGGCAACCCTGGATGTTCATACAGACTGGGGAATGAGAGGCTGGAAAGCAGCACTGTGGAAACAGATCAGGAGGGCCTGGTCGATGACAAGTTGAATATGAGTCAGCAGTGCCCTGGCAGTCAGGAGGGCCAGCTGTGGCCTGGGGGGCATCAGGCAAAGCATCATCAGCCAGTCGAGGGAAAGGGGATTGTCCTGCTCTGCTCTGCACTGGTGAGGCCTCACCTTGAGTATTGTGGCAGTTTTGGGCACCGCAATATAAGATGGGTATAAAGCTATTAAAAAATGTCCAAAGAAGGGCAGTGAAGATGATAAAGAGTCTAGAGGGGGAAGCCTTAGAAGAAGGGGCTGAAGTCACTCAGCCTGGAGAAGAGGGGACTGAGCAACCTCACAAGGGGAAGCAGAGGGGCAGGTGCTGATCTATTCACTCTTGTGACCAGAGACATGACTGGAAATGGCATAAAGCTGAGTCAGGGGAGCTTTAGGTTGGATATTGGGAAAAAGTTCTTCAGCCTGAGGTTTGAGGCATTGGAACCCCAGGGAAGTGGTCACAGCACCAAGCCTGTCTGATTTCAAGAAGAGCTTAGACATTGCTCTCAGGCACGTGGTGTGATTCTTGAGGCTGTCCTGTGCAGGGCCAAGATCGGATTGGATGATGTTGCTTGGTCCCTTCCAACTCAAGATATTCTAAGAGTTTAACATTCTCAGTCTTTATAATGCTTTACTGGTGACTAGAAATATGGGTAAGGTGCAAGCTGCTGAGTGTATATCTACATATTTTCTTTTTGTGTTGCCAGCTGGGTCTGTATTTTTTTTTAACTGTAGACTTTTTTTCCTTCTGGAAGTCTGTAATGGATGACTCGTCTGGAAAGTACAACTCTGCAAGAAAAACAGTATTTGAGGAGGAAAACATATTACCTTGGCAAGTTCAAGACTGAGGCTTCCTGGATAGAATTGGCTTCTGGTTTACTGTCTTAAGAACATTTTAACAGAACTGCATGTGTTTGAGAACAAAATTTCATTTGGGACTCACTTTCAGAGCTTGAAATCAGTTACTTCTGGGAACTTGGTGTAACTCAGTGTCAGAGAAAGGCCATAAGAACTGCCTCCTAAACCTGGCAGACTTTACTGCTTCATCCTAGATGTGCTTTGATATAAGGGTAGGCTGCTCCTGGATCCCCCCAGCTCTGCCCTTGGCCATGTGTTCTTCCTGTGATGCTGGGCTGGGGCGGTAGCATGGTAGGACTGCAGTACTTGCTGCGTGAAATGGCATTTATTTATAGTACCCGTTGTTTTGAACGGAAGAAGGCAGTGTTCCTTGCCATTTTACTTGGACTCTGAGTGTGCATTCAAGCCCAAGGTGGCCTCCAAAATGCTAATAAGCAAGATTGGAATAAAAAATTCAGTCTCTGTGTTGCTGTTTGAGGTTACAAAAGCTACTGTGTCTTAGCCTGCCCCGTTTCAGGAGAGGTTTTCAGTGGTGCTTCTATTAGTGTTTGATGGTAGGATGGTATCTTTCAAAGGAATGTTAACAGTCCCAGCGGGAATGATAATTTTGTTTAATAATGACCAGATGTAGAAACTGTTTCAGTCATGTGACATGCCAGCACTTTCACTTTTTATGCATAAGTTTGGAGATTGTAGTACAGTTTTGCACTAGAATAAGAACACAAATAGTGCTTTTCATGTAAAGAAAAGCTGTCCCTGGAAGTTTACATTAACAATTTCTTGGAGTTAGTTAAAAACATATCTCCCTATGCTCTGTATCCTTTTGGATTTATACACTTTCTTTCTAAAAACAGTAAGATGACCTCTGGCATAATTAAAAATAATTATTAAATTACAAATAATTGATCATCACTATTAAATTTTAAAATTATTCAGAACTATAACCTATTTAAAATCTTACTTGAAATATGCAACATCATTTTGTTCCTTGAGCAAGAACTTCGGAGTTGTTTTGACCTTTTTTCTGGTTTTGTTGCTTGTTTTATGTGTGTTGATTTATATAGAAAGCCTCCATTTAAGGCTGCCTCCGGTTCAAAGAGCTCACTGTTGCAAGGCACCTGTCTAATTAAGCTAAATTTGCATTTGGGAAAAAAGAGCAGGCAAGAGTTCAGCTTGTAAAGCAGACACCATTTGAACAAAGGAGAAAGAGATCCAAGTAGCTGAGTCTTTAAAATAATAACAGCTGGAGGAAGCTTGTGTATAGAGATTTCAGATTTTAAACTCTCCTGCACCTGCAAGCCTCGCCCAGGAGCATGAAAGAGTCTGCCTTGTGGAGCTGGAGGGAAGCATAGCTGGATCTCCTTCCTGATTGACCCACACCCATTTGTAGATTAGTAAAGCTCACATCTCTTCGGAACCTTACAGCACATTTCTTCTGATGCTCACTCTCCCCCTTGCTTCCCCTTTTTACCTCTTCAAATTGAAATTCCCTAAAGAGCCTCTGTGGACATGTCAGGAGGTTAATAACATTGTTAGAATATAGTTTATTCCATATTTTATTTAATTAAATATATGAAGTCATTTAACCTAACTTTAATTGTGTTTTCTGTTAGGAAAAAAATATCTCTGGTTGTGCTCATCTGAAAATCTGAAGAGAAGTTTTGTTTTCTCCTTGGATTGAGGGAGTGCCTAGCTTAATCCGTCCAATTTTTGTCTCCCTCCCAATTTTTTTTTTTTTTGTTTGACACAATCTGTTTTCCTAAAGGTAGAAGAATCAGTTGCAGGTTTTAGCTACATTCGAGGTGAAGCTCTGTTTACCTAAAATTAGTCCCCACGTGTGCAGTGCAGCTTTCATAGAGAAGGAGTCCTGCTGTTACCTGCCTGTTCCCTGTGGGGAACATGATTTCTTCAGGTAATCTTGTTGTTACAGAACAAATAGCCTGCAATACATTGTTATCCATTACTTGATAATAAAAACATATTTTTTATCTATGTGAGTTTTGGATAAAGAGGCCCAAAGTATGTTTTGTTTTTTAGTAAAGGAAATAATTTATTTGCTGAGGAAGAGAAAAGAATGTCTGAAGATAAAGTGTCTTGCACAAGCACAGGCCCAAGGTGCATCTGTGTTCTCTCTGGCCAGGAGCAGTTGCCTGGGGAAGAGCACAGGGTTGGGCCCCCATGTGCCGAATGTTGTTCCAAATCCAGTGGTCTCAGGCTGAGGGGCTTCATAAGTCCAAGGAGTTTTTGCATTAGCTGTTAGCTGATCTTTCTTCCCATGAGTTTTTCTGAGCCCTGTTTGAAGCTAACTTCTCTTATCCCTAATATCCGAGGAGAAAAGGTGGTTTTAGTTTTTAACATCATGTTGCATGACTATTTTTTTTATTTTCATTTTTTGTCAACTTGGCTCAGTTTGTGTGGGGAGAGGCAGTGAACAACTATTTCCTATTTGCTTTCGCTGTGCCTCTCAAGATTTTGTAGCTCTCTACTGTCTCTTTTCCTGACTGAAGAGTTTTGGTATGTTCAGATGCTTCCCATATGGAAGGCATTTTGTGATTTTAATCGCCCTCACTACTCCCGTTTTACCTTTTCCAGAACAGAAGAATAGCAAATGATCCCGACAACATGAACAACAAAAAACCTGAACAGTTCTTCCTGAACTTCTCATGGTATAATTTTACAAGAATTTTCAGGTTTTAATGTTAAGGAAATTGCTTTTACTGTTGACTGTTCCCCAGTGGGAACATGGAGCAATATGTCCATGATGGAGAACAGTAAAATTAAGTTGTCAGTAATTTTGTGTTTCATGACAGTGGGCAGTTGATTTTTTTATAAGACTCCATGCAGGGTTTTGACATATTTTGCTTCAAGTTCGCTGTAGAAGAGAAATGCTTCAACTTTCCTTTTGTCTTTTCACTAAGCATTCCCTCTAAGAGCAGGTTAAAAATAGGATTTAATTGTATTTTGATTGGACTTTGCTGTTTTTTTCCATTGGAAAAGGCAGTAATTAAAAGACAAAACTTGCTGGTTAGTGTTTGCTAATTTTTTGTGATGTTTCTTTCAAGACAGTTATAAGGTTTGTCATGGTAGCCTGTGGAGATGGTCAGTTCTCTGCATACCTGCTGGCACAATACTGTGAGTCTAGAAATGGTGTGTCATCTTCTTCTATTAATTAAGTGTTTATGCTTGGATGGTGATGAATAACCTAATGGTGGTAGACCACAGAGAACCAAGTGATTACTTCAAAATAAAAGGAAAACAAATTTAATATTTATCTCTGCATGCATGTGTTACCTAATGCATATCATTACATAACAGCATTTTAGGAATAAGATAGAGTAATAACTTGAAATAACAGAGCTGTTGAATAGCTTGTTGTGTTATGATAGTATTTGACAATTGTATTTCTGAAAAGGAAGTAGAGGTTACATACATGTTTATTACTCACAGCTTTCTTAATGGCTGGATTTTTAGTATAAATGATGTTTTGAAGTCCACTTAATAATTCACATTTTTGCAAACTCTATACTGGAAAAAATGAAATCTAAGCCGAATAAAATATGTTTTCATGCCATAAAATGCAAATTAAGACATTGTTGGAGCATTCATCATAGCTTATCTTTGCAATTCAATAAAGGGGATACTAAGAAATGGCAAAACTGGAGTTCGCTCATTGACTGATGTCCTGCCTAAAACTGTGAAACTCTCTATTGGCAGAAGAGCAAGACTGGAGATGCCTGGATGAGGTATTCAACTTGTAGGCAGAAATTAAGCAGCCAAGTCAAGTGTTGAAAACTTGTTCTTTACTTAGACCTCAGAAAAGTCTGAAAGAAGAATAAGAATTTCTTTTTTTGCTAAGAATCCTAAAGGGAAGGAAAAAACCCAACAAAATAAGCCAAGAGTGCAGAATTAGCAGTCAAGCTGATATAACTCAACAGCATTTCTTGCCTTCACTCATTTTTCTGTACTAATATTTGATTTTTTCAAAAGGTGCAAGCAAAACTAAAAGGGCAAATCGAAAATTTTCCTCACTTTAAGACAGTGTTTTGTTTTTTGCAGATAAAAATCATAAATAATTCCAGAAGGAAATAAGGTAATATCTTTCCTTCCTTCCTGATGTGCACAAAGGACAGTAGGAAAACACTCCTAAATATCAAAATCAACTAGGATTGGAGACAGGAAGCAAATAACCCTTCTCAAACCAAAATCAAATACAGTAGCTTGAAAAAGACTCATAAGCAACCCTGTCTTCTTAACCTATTTCCTTAGGAATAAATTAAACTTTTTTTTTAGAAATCTTTGTTGTATACTTCCATTCTCTGAGAGGGAGATTCTTAATATGACTTGATGTTTATTTGAAAATGAGTGACAAAATATTTGAATGTCAATTCCACCCATGCTTCTGATTCTCTTTAAAATATTGCTTTTATTGTGTGAAGAAATAGAACAAATAGTTGTTATCTTAAAAGACAAAAATTGGCACGATTTCAACCGATTTTTGAACTTACAGCCCCTATACTGCATTGCCCTACTCTGCCCTGGCCTTTTCTGTAGTCGTACGATCTCATGTGACCAAAATAACATGGATACTTGTGATCAGAGTAAAGTAAAACGGTGGTACAGCGAGGAGTCCAGTCCCTGTATTTCCTGGCACACAGTTCTTTCAGATATATGATGAAGTGCAGGCTGTTTTACTATATATTCTCCTTCTTGCTCATGGAATCATTTAGGCTGGACCTTTAAGGTCATCGAGTCCAGCTGTTAACTTTTAATTTTTATGTGCTCTTAGTTCATGATCTGTGTATCCAAAATGGTCTTTAAGGTTCGTAATTGTAGATCCTTATGTGAAAGTTTGTTTGAGTAAAGATTCCTGCCAACCTCAGACCAGTCATTGGTGTTATCAGCTTTCTGACACCATGAAACCAGGCTGTTGGAGGGCCAGAAACCTAGTTTGTAGTAAGAGTAACTGGTCAGAGAATCTGCTGCACCTTCCATTTGTGGTTTCCTTTCCTTGCTATGTACCATATAGAGACACCTATTGGGAGCCAAACAGGAATGCAAAAAACCTATGTAAGTAGGAGCACGTGAAAATTTATTTATTGTTTATCCTACAAATGGATCCCTTCTCTCTCTTCTATTCTGTCCAAAGCTTTATGTGGTTAAAAATTATGTAAATTTATTTATTTGGTTAGATTTCTCATCGTAACTTAGTTCAAAATACTCCTTTTTAAATCTAACCATTTATTGACTGAAGAATTTTATTATCTGAGATGGGTAGCAGGCACATGAGTTTGGTGTGCATACAACTTTCAGTGATGTCCTTTAAAGCAAAGGCATAACAGCAGCTGCTGTGCAGGTGGTGAATGTTGCCAGTGGAATTTATTTATGACCAACTATGTTCTCCTCAACACCAAATCCTCTGTCTGTCTGTCTGGAACAATTGCAGTGTTTAAAAAGAAAAAGGGGGAATTATGAGGAAGAGGACCTAGGAGTGGGATAAACATAAATGCAGTTTTTACTCATGATCAAGTAAGTATTTGAATGTTCTTTCTAGCTGCTGAAAAATTAGATTTCGGGGTTTTTTATCATATGATTGACAGAATACTATTAATATTCTCTTTTTCAGAAATGTTAGATTTGAAGTAGATATAAATGTAAGCAGCTTTTGATGGTACAGATGCTTTTAAGTTACTTTGCAATTGTATTTGGCAAGTATATATTTTTTATTTGTAAGAAGTATGAATACAAAAAATAACATCAACCTGTTTGGAGAAGGCTTTCTTAGTTATTTCACAAACAGGTACACTTCAACCCTGGACCTAAGTGTATTGAAAGTATTCAGTTTTGAAATGTGGGTAGTTTATAGGTGTTTAGAAGTACCAACTACAACCTTGCTCAGAATAGGATGTGAAATATATTCACTTCTTTGGTTGCTTTTTTTCTAAATTGGAGCTGCAAGACAGAAGAACATCTCTTGGCTGGAGGTGTTGGGCTTTGGTGGCTTGGGGTTTTTTGGGTTTCTTTTCTTTAGCACATCTTAAAGCATGTGGTATAGATGGTGTCTTAAAGCATATGTTCTGGGAGCACATCATAGGCTACTTAGGAAGATTAATTTTTTTCCTCTTATTTTCTGATAGCTCTTTTCAGTACTTTGTGTACTGATACAGCTTTCCATAGTCTTGGCAGCAGCTACAGATGTGAAGGGCATTAAGGTTTGGGTCAGTGTCTCTTAAAGATTGTTTCTTGCTCTGTATTAGTGAGATCTTTCTTTAGCTAGCAGGCAGGAGCTTTTCAATAACTTGATGTTCTCTGAAAAGTGTTTCTTCTCAGTTGTGCTCAAGGAGATGGGTCTAATGTGTCGTTTGCTTGTCAGGAGTTTTAAAAGCTTGTCAGTATCCAGTTACAAACTTTATGTATCTTTTCCAAGTTGTTGCAGTGAGTAAGTCCAAATTCACTTGAGACCTGCTTTTGGTTTGGTGCCTCTCTGTCCACGCCTCCCTATGGCCCTGTGGGGGATATGAAAGATGACAGTGAGAACATGAGATGCTTCACTGGTGTTTCCCAAAGCGTTTCTTCGTCCCCTCTGGAGGGCTGGGTGACTCCTGTGAGGAAGCTCTTTACCAGGTGTGGTCTCTCTTCTATTTTCAGGCCAGAGCCTCAACAGAAAGCTCCCTCTGCTCCTCCACCTCCACCGCCGCCCCCACCTCCGCCCCTGCCAGAGCCCACCCCGCCAGAGCCAGAGGAGGAGATTTTGGGGTCCGACGATGAGGAGCAAGAGGATCCCGCAGATTACTGTAAAGGTGTGTGCAGTTCACCCCTGCTGGTGAGGGTGAACATTGTGATGTTCTTGGGAGGTTTTTAAAGAGCTGGTCGTTAATTGTGGAATTTATTTATATTAGAATTAGGAACAACTACTCATTTCAGGTCCAGAGGCATAATTGTCTTCAGCTTTAGTTTTTTACTTAGCCATAGCTGTATACATTTTGTAATAAATACACAAATACAGCATCCATGTTGTCCTCCTGATGTCCTAGTTGAAAGAATAGAGAAGAAACTTTTCTTGATTGATGTGAGTTGTAAGAGAAACAAAAACACCCCAACCAAGACAAACAACCCCTCTCACTCCAAAAAGATCTAAAATGCCTTGATGCCTTTAACAACATTACCAACATTTATTTTGTAAAGTGTATCTTTTTTTCCTCTTCTTTTCTCACTTGCACTATCCTGAGATGCTTCTTTTCCAGGTGCTGTGTTTCACAGCCCTCAGCATTGTCTGAGGCTCTCTACCTCTTCATTTTATCTCCATTTCCTTAATTTTTGTATTGGCTATATTAATTTTTTTAATATGTTAAATGCATAAAAGTGTGACTGCAGTACAGTCGTATCAATACTTAAGTTTATTTTAATGTCACTGCTAAAGTTCCCATTGGAGTAAAATATATACTGTACTTACATGAAAAAACGTAAATAACAGGTCTGTCAACTCTGGGGTTTCTATTGTTGTAGAGTTCAAGAATATGAATATATTTTAGGAAACATTAAAGTTTTATTGCTTCAGATTAATGCTTTTGAACAGCCAAAAAGCACTCTCTGCACACTGACTATAGCTGCTACTCTGTATTCCTCATACCAAGAAACACTTCCTATGTCAAAGTCTTACTTAATCAGGAGTTTTTGTGTAAGCCTGGAGATGTGCTATTTTAAGAAATCTCTCTCCCAGCCTGGAATAAGTGTTTTGTATTTTCAGATTTAACGGTGGAAAGTGACTATTTCATTTTGGTATAAAGTTTTATTAATATATGACATTTCAAATGTATAAGTGGCTTACAAATGCCAGTAATAAAAGCTAAAACCAGTAAACTCCAACTAAATGTTGAAATCTGCAGTAGGGAAAAGACAAACATGTCACTAAAGCATGCTCATGGGTTTTGGTTTGGTTTTTTTCTATTATTTTTGTTAAAACACATTTCCTCCTCAAGATAACTCTCTTGGTATCTCTAACATCTACCATCAGTGAGTAAGGATTTGTTTAAACATCTGTTTACTTGGAAAGTCTGTATTTCCTTGAGATTAAGTATTTCAAGGCCCCAACTTAATTCTTTCCTGAAATAGGGGCTGCTTTTAATTTCAAACAATCCATTGTTGTCTGTGTTCCAGTACCTCTTGCAAAATGCCACCATCTGCAGAAGCCAGATCACAAAACAAAAAAATAGTCTTAAGTTGACAGCCTGCTTATGAATTACCTGTTTAACTAGAGCAAGTCAGGAGTGAGATCTGTGTGCTTTTCAAACGAACTACATGTTACACTAAGAATACTTGCAGGCTTCCTGAGAAATTATATGCATAAAAGTTCTTCTAAATTTTTCTGACCCTGAAGCTTTGAGTTTTCTAAAGTACATTAAAGATGTTTGTTATTTTCTAAAGTATATTAAAGATGTTAGTTCAAGCTTCGGTTCATTTGGGATGTCATGATTGTTATTTGTTTCTACGAGAGCAGCGCTTTTGTTGTTCTGGTGGATGATTTACCTGTTTTCTGACCCTAATTTCCTATAAGACTGAGCAGCACGTTTCCTTCTTTCAGTCTGCTGGGGCTCAATGATCTCTGGATCATTCAGATCCCAGCAGGATCTGAATTGAATGGGATCGGGATGATCCGGGGCTATAGAGACTTTGTTTGTATATTTTATATTCAATTTAGAGAATGAATAAGTTATTTGGTAAAGAATTCCAGGGTTGGCTTGTAAATACATTATTTCCATTAATTTTGAGAGATATTTTATTAATTTGAATATCTTTTTCTGTTTTGGGTAACCTAATCTGTATTTACAGGGTGGTAGATAAAGATTTGGAAAATATTATTTATTACTGGAGTGTCTCTTTTATTCCTAATTTTGTCTTCAAAATGGCAGCCTTTCAGGGTTTTTGAGTGAAGCTCAGAGTATACTTCATCTCTTCTCAACCCCATCTGAAATTTCATAGGAGGGCAATTTTGACGAGGAGTATAAAATTAACTTTTTTAATGAATTCAACATATGACCTGTTAACTTCCTGTTAAGCATTTTTCTTACTAATTTTATTTTTAAGGGTGTGTTGCTGTGTGCTGGGCTTGCATCTTGACCGTGTGACTTGATGGTTAGTAAATAGTCACAGTAGTATTTTTAATCGGGAAGTTGGATCTGTTTGAATTAACACCTGATGTGAAAGAGAGAATTTACAGCCATCTGTGTAAAGCAGACTAACCTCTGTTCCCTGGGGGCATCCTCCAGGGCCTGTTCAAATCTCTGACATTCCTTCTGTTTGTGTCATTGACTTTATATTAAATACTTTTCAAATATTTATTTGTGTAAGGAATGGAAATATCAATGCCAATATTCTATGATCAAAAGTCCAACTACATGATTTTTTCAAGGGGTACTTAGACAGTGAAGCTAATTTTTCTTCTTCTGTGTAAAGCCTTGAAACACTTGGCAATTTTTTTCAAGAGCCTGTTGTGTCATGGGTGTAATTGGAATTTTTTGCTTCTCTGATCGTCTTCCTTGTCCCCTGGAGATGTCTCCCATTCATCCCGCTCACAAAGGGAATAATTCCCTATACAAACATAGAACGAGCCAGCTACAATTACCAATACATTCAGGAAGCATTCAGGAATAATGATCTCATTTTTCTGACCCTCTTTCTTGCGTGCATGTAGCTAGCTAACTGTGAGAGAGACTTCTTTTTTTCCTGTGTGTGCTGCATTGAATAGTACAACAGGTTTTTTTTGTTGTTACATTATCAGCAGTGCCACTTATACATTGTATATTTTCCAATGCCTGTGTTGTTTTTCCAAAAGTACATAATTTTCCCCAAACAGTTAATTTTGCACAGATGCTTTCTTGTTACTGTTTTTAGAAATACATTCTGTATCATGAAGAACTGAAATAATTACATTCATTACATTCAGGATGACAGCAGTTTTTAAAATGCATTTGACTGTGTTGCTTCCTGATTGTCCACAACCTGTAAGTGCTCATGTTGGTGATGTGAATGATCAGGGAGTAACATGTACAGGAGTGGTAACTGATTATTTCCAAAACTGCTCCTGTTTTGGCTTGGGACAGTGGAAAGTATCTTCTGAAATATATATACTCAGAGAATATGCTGCCACTGTTGGCATCTGTCACATATGCTGGTGTATTGCTATAATTAGTTATGACAGTGGTGTGGGGACCAAAATAACATGTGGGTTTTACATATATAGTATTGTTACACTTGCAACACGTAAAGTTTACTAAAAAAACTTACCAACCCTCAGTTTATTAATTTGACTTTGGTGTCTTTGCCTGATTTCCTCTGTATGGTGTTTTCTTTCTGTGATGGGAAGAAATTATCAAAAGTTTTTGATTACTTTGAAGCACAAGTATGCTGAAAGCTGACTTAAACAACTTTTTTGCCTAAACTATCCTTAGAAACATGTTTTTACCCGTATTTAAAGTCTTCATCGTTGAGTGTTATGCTGTTAACATGTTAAAAAGGCAACTGTTTTTGCTTAGTACAAAAAAATGATTTCTGGACATTGTTTTGTATACTTGAAGACCCCCTTAACATCCTTCTGGCAGTGCAAAAGACTGCATGAATTGTGGATGCTTTACATCTGAAGTCATATAACTGTTAGGGAATGACTTATTAGAACTAGATATTTAGGAAAATTGTCAAGTGTTCCAGAAATAATTGTATTGTTGAATTTTGAAATCTGCTTGCAAACCATAGAGAGGTGTTAAAATTAGGTGTTAAAATGATTTTAATTTTTTTAAATTCTATCTGCTTGCAAAGGGAAGATTATTATATCGAGAATAATGTTTCATACTTCACACTGTTTTCATGCAATGATAAATGCAGCAAAAAGATCAGAAGAAATGATCCTGTGATGGTGAATTATGTGGAAATCTCTTACCTAAATTTTGCTATCAGGTTATCGGACTTGATTTATTTCACAAATGCAAACCTTTTCAGTAATGGGAAGGCAGAATTTCTCTATGTTGTCTAAACCATCCACTCTATGACTTCATCATCCTGGATAGGATTTTATGGAAAAATTTACGAAGTAGTAATATTTTTTTGTTTGTTTTAAAACAGTCAATAGCTGTCTTAAATAATGATTATATTTATCTAGATTGTTAAATATCTTCATCAGCTGTTACTAGAAGGATGGTTAAAAAGACAAAATTTTAATTTTTCTATCAGTATGGATTCACATATGTGTGTTTATTCAGCAGAATTTCTCCCATAATGAAACTGCAGTAGACTTGGATTTCATATGTGGCTGATACTGTTTCTTTCTACAGATGGACAGCATAATAGTCAACACTTACTCTCAGTAAGTCCATGACTTCCTCCTTTCCTGGAGAGTAAAACAAGTGAGGTGTTCCAAAATGATACGGTTTTTTCTTTGGAAATAAGGAGTTCCCGCTTGGCAGTGTGTGCATCCTTACTGAGGTTGGCACAGTAGGAAGAATCTTTTTAGGTTGTTAGGTGAGTTGCCCTGGCAGCTTTCATGAACATTTGCTTCCCAGTGATGGAGGAGTGGGGAGTTCTTCCCCTGAGGGCAGTCCTGAGACTTAATCCTAGTCTGGATCCCTGTGTCTCAGTCCTCCTTTAATGCCTTGTACTGTTCCAGAACCAGGACCTTCTTTTTCCTTTGCACTTTTTTATCTGCATATGTTGGTGTCTGTATACCTATTTGTGAAATGAAGTGTGGTGTGTGATAGTAAGTGTACAGTTCTCATGGGTTAAGAGTATAAAGGTTGTTCTCATATCAGGGTCTTCATAGATTTGTGCAGAATTCTCATGGAGAAGATGTAACTTCCTCACCTTAGTGCTAGGCTAAGGGAGCTGAGACTACTCTGTTCATGCTGTGCACATCAGACACATTCTGGTGCCCAGTGGGCAGGGAGGGGTGGGAGGTCAGTGCTCCAGAGCCAGGATTTGCACTGGCCTTCTGAAATTGTTGCTATCACTTGGCTCACACCTGCCCTGCCAAGACAAACACTTGTGATTGCTGCTTCCCCGGTGATCTGGCTGAGCTGTCAGAGTCTCTGGCAGTGGGATCATGTGTGGGATCCCGGGCAGCTGCAGCCACGTTGGATGGGTCAGCTTTGGTTGGAGCTGTGAGAAAGCCTTCAAGTGTCTGCTGTTTGCTAAGCTTGAAGTTACACCTTAACATATATAGATCAAAACTGTGTGTGTTTTAGAGTTTGTTAGACATACCAACATCTAACACAATACTTTATTTAAGCTTTATGTTTCTGTTGAATATGTAATCTTTATAATTCTGTTGTACAGTTGTGTTAAATTTATTAATCTGCTCTGGACACATTTGGAAGAAGTTCATAAATAAATTCTTGAGCTTCTGTTAAGGCAGAAGATGTTATTAGCAGGAAAAAGATATAAATATATCCAGATTTGACATCACTGTTCCACAGATAAAAGGAGATAAGAGAAACATCCCTGTTTCAAATCTAAGGAATTAAGTTATAAATTCACATTATTGTCTTATCTGGGTACCAGTTCTAACAAGATTTTCAGAGGATTTCAAAACAAATATAGCAACTTAGATTGCATTCTGAGGTTTTCCTTATTCCAAATGCAACAGTCAATAATGGAGGATCTTGCCAAAGGACAGCTGGGCATGACATTGTGAAGGACCAGAAGGAGACAAAGAAGTGATTCCTTGACAGCTGCTCTGAGTCTGCTGCTGGTGATGTCCTGGAGGGTTCATGGTGTAGCTTTATTATTTGTTTGCAAATTTATGCAGAATTGCAATGTTGTTGTTGGTGTGTTAAGGTCTGAATAAAAATCCTGTGTGATCACTGGCTTCTGTGTGTTTGATTGGGAGGAGAAATGCCTCATAAGACACAAAGAAAATAAAAGGCTCCATTACAACTCCTCGCACTGTCTAGAAGCCTGACCTCCAGCCTTCTCTGTCCTGTCGGCCTTTCTGTCTTGTAGGGCTTTGGAGGACCTGTGCAGTGGTGTAAGATAGGACTGCAGACTTTAGTAATGAAAGAGCATTTCAGACAAAGCCCATAACTGCCTGCTCTCTCTTCCTCACTGTAAAACCCTCAGACACGAGAAAAATGTGTTGCTGCTGCGGGTCACGAGCCAAGCAGAAGAGCAGCAATAAGGTCTGCATTGTTCTTAACATTTTCTCAGGAAGTATTTTATTGCTGCTTTTATTACTAGAAAGCAAATGGGAATTAAAACAATCTCTGTTGAGATTCTGCAATCATCCAAAGTATGTTGATTGGAGAAGCTTCAAATATGATAAAGAAATAATGTAGATCTCTTCTGTACTGTCTGTGAAGTGGAAGATAAGCCTGAGGAAATACAGAACAGATGGTAATAGTACCATAAATAAAAGCCATATGAGAGAAGGGTGAATAAACTCTACAGTAGTTACAGGACGTCAGTTTTTTCCCTCCAGGTCAAGCAAGGCAGAGTTTTTGACATTAAAGTTTTCTTTAGATTTCCTATTTATAGTACAGGACAGTTTGAAGAGGAAAATTTATGGTACAAGAATGACTTGAAAACTTGGGAATTATTGTTTGTTTTCTGAATATTCTTTTTCTACTCATTTTTTCATGAAAGGAGGCTATCATCCAGTGAAAATTGGTGATCTTTTCAATGGCCGGTATCATGTTATTAGAAAGTTAGGATGGGGACACTTCTCTACAGTCTGGCTATGCTGGGATATGCAGTAAGAAAACTATTTATTTCCATACACTTTTTTTCTTAATACGTTACTTTATTTTGTGTGCATGATAAAGTTATGTAAATGTTTGCTATCATTTTATGCAGAGAGATGACTACAGTCATATTTTGATTAAGGGTATAGTTTATAAAAGCTCTCAGAATAAATATAATTCTATTTTCTTTGACAAATCAGCTTTGCTTATTGAATTCACATGTCTTGAACATGCAAGAATAAGCTAATGATTTTATTTCTGTTGTATCTTTAATAAAAAATATAATATACCTTTATTAAATGATAGAATGTGTAAGCAGATTTCTCTTTTAAAGACATTAACACCAAGGCAACAAAATACTCAAGAAATTAGGCTTTTAACAATACTGCTAAAAGTTCCTGTTAAGTGTAATTTCAGTATTTTCTGTCAGAAAATGTTAGACTATGAAGTATTCTATTTAAAATTTCCCGACCTTCAAAGCATGTTTATATTAGCTTAGAGCATGTGTTGAAAATGTTTCTTTTCTTTTCAAGGGGAAAAAGGTTTGTTGCAATGAAAGTTGTAAAAAGTGCCCAACATTATACAGAGACAGCCTTGGATGAAATAAAGTTGCTCAAATGTGTAAGTACAATTCTTGCAATACAGTGTTCAGTACTAATAATAATAGTAATAATGAATCTAACTAATTAGTGTTTTAAAGTGAATTTTTTTCCTGAAATGTCAGTGTTTGCCTTATTGGTTTAGGTTCGTGAAAGTGACCCTAATGACCCCAACAAGGATATGGTTGTACAGCTAATTGATGACTTCAAAATTTCTGGAATGAATGGAATTCGTATCCTTTTGAAAACGTGACATCTTCCTTAAAAATGGTCTATTGAGATAAGTAAGCATCTAGCTTTGGACTTTTTCTGGTTTGTCTGACTTCAAATATGTGAAGTAGAAACACCAAATCAAAGAGTAGTCCAATGTATAATGCGCTCCCTGCAGTGAAAGTAGCCTAGCTTTTCTAAACACAATGCAAAATTTTAAAAAAAAAATCACATGAATCCTGTCATGGTGTGGTAAAACTACAGATAGTTTGCTTTAAAACTAGAGTTGTAATAAAAACATTTGTAATAACTGGAGCTTACAAGAAATATTGTTTTGTTCTGGACTGGTAAAGAGAAAGCGTCAGTGTCATGAAGAAGCTGGTTTCTGTTTTCTTGTGGGAAGTGTGAGGATGTGGAGGTTCTTGTCTTGTTTATGTGATCGTATTTTGGCCAGGTGTTAACCTTGGTTTTGGCAAAGGTTGTAAAGCTTTACCTTCAAATGCTTCATTAAAAAAAAAGGGAGGGGCAGGGGAAAAGACAGAGACAAAGTAAAAATATGACTGAAAATTGTTCTTGGGGAAAATTTTGGGTCTGTGAATAGATTTGACTTTAGAATTGAGTTAAATGAGTTGTCCTTGCTGATTACATATTTTAACAGCTTATTGTATTACTGTGCTTTCATTTACTGTTATAGCTGGTATTTATGTGGATGCTTCCTGTGTTTTGGAGCCCTAATAGCAGACCTCATTGTTCATGGTGTCTTACCACCAGACAGAGACAGTTCTTCCTCCAGAGAGCTTCATCCTGCATTTTGGTGATGTGCCTTCAGTCTTCAGCAGATCAGATTAAGGTGGCTTTCACCAGCTCACGTCTTTTAGGAGAGGAATGTCGGTGACTTGTCAGTAAATCTGAATGCTCACTAGAAAGCATCCTTCCAGAGAAAAGTGTGCAGCAGTTTTCATCTCCTTCATCTGTCTCTTGACATTAGTCATGGGGCCTTTGGGTATGTGGTGAGTGAGATGAGAGTGTGGGGTCAGGTATTCTCAGTTATAGACTGGTGTCTTAACTCCTTTTCCTTTTTCCTATTTTGATTTGTTCTGTGGTTGCTTCAGTGGTCAGCTACCATGGTAGAGAGGTGCTTAAATGTAAGTGAAGTTAGTATAGTCTGCTTTTTTCCCCTGGGTTTTATCATCAAATTAGAAAGAATTAAAATAAACCATGCAGTTGCTAGTAGTCATTTCAAACTGAATATAAATGGTGATCAAAGAAATTGCTTTACACAGTGAGGTAAAGAACCCTGGGTCTGGTTTCTTGATGCTACTGTTGTGCTACCAGAAAATAGATTTAATTTATGAGTTTAGGTACTTATGAAGAAGTATTTTATAAATATCTGTATTTTGTCTAACTGTTCACAAAAATATAATGTGGCCAAACCACTTCAGGTCTTCAGCTGGCAGCTGTACAGTTGAAGAATAATTAAAGTTATTTTTAGAAATAAAAAAATCTGATTTACTGTTTTTATTGTAAAACACTAATATGAAGTAGGGAATAAGAAAATGCATTCATAACTATACATAGAAATAACTCTTACCTGTTCATCAGAGCAGTTTCCCAGTAATGTTGTTAAATTCTTGCTAAGATTCACATGTATATATACAACTGTATTAAAGGTGAGAGCTGTTTCTAAGTGAGAAGAGTAGATTTTGTTAGCGATGATATCTTGAGAGCATATCCAAACCTGTGTCTTTTTGAAATATAGCACTTACATTGACAAAGCCAAAAGAGATCATGTGCTAGTGAAAAATAAGGGTTTGGGTAGCTTTGTATTAGCAGATTAAAATTGGACATCTGATGTTGCTTTCTTCTATTACAGTTTTTGTGTTGAAAACTCTGACAGTATGGAAGTTTTATCATGGAAGGCAAATGTTCCTGCCTTACTGAGAAGTAGATTTTCCAGAAAAGTACCAGTATACAGGATGGGCTGATACTGCACTCAAATTTGAATTGCAGCTGTCTGAAGTCTGTCAGTGACTGCCAATGAAAATAAGATACCAGGTCTCTTATGCATCCTGAGTTATTTGCATTGATTATTTGATCAACTGCTTGTTGTCTTCTAGGGAAAATAATATTTGGTGCATGTTTTCTTGGGAGGGAGCAGGTAATTGATTTTAATATTTTGCTGCTGTTTACATTTTTAAAATGCCATCTTAGTGCTACATTAGTGTCATTGAGTTGAACAGGTTGAGAGAAATAGAGTAATTTAAGGTTTTTTTCCATGGTCTGCTGTTTCCAGCTTCCTTTGGGCAAGTCACTAAAGATCTGTTCCTTGACTATAAATTAAAACAACATATGCTTCATAGAGGCTTAATGATTGGTTATGGATTACATTTAAAAGTTAAAGCAAGACAGAAGAGTGGTGGGTGAATCCTTTGGATGGCTAATACCATGAAATGTCACGGAGCTTCCAAACAGGGAAAATTGTCAAGAACTGTGTAGAACAGAGCTGGGAATGTGCAGAGCCATTGACCTGCACTGTGTATCTGCAAACAGTCATCTTTCTCCTGGGAGCTGTAATAAGTGTTTATATACAGAGGAATTTTAGTATTGTGTGTTATGCTCCATTAGACTGAAAATTTTTTAGTTACTTGTACATTTTAAAAATATGGTAGTTACGATTTTATAATGAAATAACAGAATTCCAAAACTTGGTGTTTTCAGTAAGTGTAGATTATTGTGTTTGTTTGCACTCGATATTTATTAGAGCTTTAATAAAGGTTCATTTCAGTGTAACATTTTTTTTAAGGAAAGATTCAGGTAATCACATGATGGAACAAGAGTTTGGAGAGACAAGTGAAAGAATAAAGGAAACATTCCCACACCAACAGACATTATAATAATTGTAATAAATATATCTCCAAAGAATATACAGCATTAATTAAATGCCATGTCACCTAAATGCTCCCAGTCCAGAAGCAGCTGAAATACCTCCTGAAGTCTTCTGTGTTGGTACTAGAGCCTTATTTCATTTAGCTTAACTAGTCTTTAACCCTCACCTAAATGCTCTAGTAATGTGTGATTGTAGATAGATAGTTACAGGTACTATTTGAGTCAAGAAGGAACAACTCTCAGTACTTAAGCCTGTCAGCTCTTTAATGCTATGTTTGCTCCCACTTTTGCTGCTTTTGCTTTTTTTCCCCCTTGCAGACATCCCCCATGCTGCTTTGAAAAGTGGTCCACAAGAGGCATGTGCACTGGGTGGGTTTATTTTTGCTGGAGGACTTTTTGGACCTACTCACCTCTCAGGATGTTGGTGCTGTAGGAAGATCCTGGGGCTTGTGAGGCTGGTTTCCTATTAATGCATAGCTTTTCCCAAACTCTTGGTTGTGGACAGCCTGGCTTACAGCTAGCGTTTTTGAGATCAGAATAGTAAATCAGACAACTGTCACATTTTCGTGTGCCTACTCCGAACACTGAGCCTGCTCTGTGTCTTCTCCCCATTCCAGTTGTCTCTCCAGTACAGAGTGTGCCTTGAATTTGTCAGAGTTGTCCCAGAAAAACGTTGCAATCTTTTTTCAGGTAGACATCACTTCTCTTTCTTGTGACCTTTACTCTTTTAGTCTGCCTCTGCCATTACTCTTACATGTTACTTCTTGGTGCCCTCCTGTTTCAGTCATTCACTTCCCTACATCCCTTTTTCTTCTGGTTACTGGCAAGGCTTAACACTTCTGTAAGTGTAAGGAATGGCAGGAATGTGCACTGAAGAGTCTGCAACAGCAGTGGTCTGAAGTACTGTGGGTGGGTGTCCTAAATTTCATTTCTGAATGTTGCAGTGTCTTGCCTTTGTGAAATCTGTGTTGCTGTAGCTTTGCAACTTCTCTGTGTGGGTGCAGTTAATAAGCCCTGCAGAGCTGATGTGCTCTGCTCATCCTTTATGAAGGCTGGGTGCTCTACTAGTGACTTCTGTTCATTGTGGGGTACAGTAACTGAGACTGTTTCCTCTTCTGAATGAACAGAGTTTTGTGATGTTCTAAGTAGACCTGAATGGTGTGATTGGGAAATGACTGTTCACTGTCTTCTCTAATACAGGAATTCAGGAACATGAAGTGAGATGAAGTTAGCAGCAGTTTTGTTACAGTTCTTCACAAGGTGCTTTGACCAATCTTGAGGCCTTTTACCTTTGGTCTAGTATCAGTATAGGGAATGTGGATTTTAAAACTTGAGTTAACTTTATGCATGTTAGTAGGTGCTTGAGAAGAATGTAAATGATAAACTGACAAGGTAAGTCTCATTTTGACACAAGTTAAGATGGTTACTCAAGATCATTGCCAAGACTCTAGTTAATAAAACTTTGAAAGGTTAGGTAAGGTTTCTTTCCTAACAGTGTAGTTCCCTATGAATGGTCTCTGAGATAGTTCAACTTATTTCGTTGAGATTTTCTGCAGTATCCCTCAATTAATTAATTTTCTATTATTTTTTATTACATTATTCTTTGCAAGGTTATAGTATCATATAGTTAAGATTTTAGCATTCTTTCTGATTTCCAGGGACATTAAGGTCATTCCCAGTTCATGTCTGAGGATTAATTCTGTATAGTCAAACTGTATAACTTCTTGCTAGAGTGTTGTGGTTAGTAAAAATTAAAATGATGTTTAATATCTGAAGGTTTTCTCAATAGAAAAATAATCTACCGAGGTATATAAGTGTAGAATCGCTTAACTGAGGAAGCCTTTGAACCACAAATTACAGGAAGTTCCCGCACCTTGATTTTTTTCCTCATAATCTTCCCTAATAATCTGCTGTTGGCCTCTGCCAGTGGCCAATAGTAAATGCTGAGTCACATTAAACTTTTTGGCATTGTAGGTTGTAAGAGACCCATTCTCTTACTACTCTGGTATTTGTTGTCAAGTGATTCTTAATTGAGCCTAATAAAGATTTTTAGTATGGTTCATTTTCTAAAACACTGTTGTTGCATATTTCTGTTATTAAAACCTCCTATGCAGATAATTTAAAATTTATTAGAAATTATAGATAATAGGCCAAATCAGTACTTTTAAGTGTTTCAAAGAGAACAAAAATGAATTAGTTAATTTTTACAGTTACTTATTCAATTACTCATCCTTGTGCTGTTGTTAACATGTGGAAATAATGGACAAGATTTGCATAATTAAAATGTTTTATTTTAATTTGTTCTGCAGTTGGACACTGGATTTGTGTGTGTTTATATATAATTGAGACAAGGTACCAAAGCATATACCATGTTCTTCTCACTTTAGGGGGAACCATTTTCCCTCTAAACAGGGTGACTCTTGCTTTAGCTGGCACACAAGCGAACGTTTGTGTTGATCTCATCAACAAGTTTATTTGGAAATTATCCTTAATTAAATCCCAGATGTCTGTATGGTCTTTGAAGTACTTGGACATCATCTTCTAAAATGGATAATCAAGTCCAACTACCAAGGCCTTCCTATCCGTTGTGTAAAAAGTATAATTCGACAGGTAAGATTTGTTAATAATCAGGTTTATTTAATAATTAGGTTTACCTATTTAATTAATGATTTTTAATAATGGTTTTCCCACCATTGTTAGCAACTTGAAGCCTAGAATTATGATATTTGAACTGAACTCTTATTAATATCTAAGGTAAGATAATTTTATTGGTAATCTCAGGGGTTTGCAAGAGCATCTTTCTGGGTAGCCTGTACTTCTGCGTGCTGGATTAATGATTTGGAGTTGTGTCATGTTTTTAGTCAAGGTTTTCCACTGATAAAGGAGTTTCCTCAGCTGCTTTAGAAAATAAAAAGTTGAAGCAATGAGTCTTGATGGATGTAAGGGTATTCATATTAAATTGCAGTTTTGGTTGACATGTCATGCTTCTTAAATATGTCATCAGAACTGTGGGAAATAATACATTATGAAGATGATGATGAACAAAAATTGTATCTCTCTGGAAAATAGATTATAAATGAAAATAACTTGTTCTTTGAAAAATTACTGTCTGTCTGTATTTAAGTTTTTGTAGAGTCAGAGTTTTAAAAAGGTGAAACACTTCAGAAAATTTCATTAGGAAGTGTTCTTTCAAAATATGTTCTTTTTCTATGCTATGAAAATCAAGTTGCTGAGAGGTGATTGTAAGGAGAAAGTAGTGTTTCAGCAAGGAAAAAGCATATATCATAGAATCATTTAGGTTGGAAAAGACCTTGAAGATCGTCAGTTCCAACTGTTAACTCAGTACTTTCAAGTCCAGAACTAAACCATGTCCCCAAGTGCCACACCTACACATCTTTTAAATACCTCCAGGAATGGTGATTCCAACCACTTTGCTGGGCAGCCTGTTCCAATGCTTGACAACTCTTTCAGTGAAGAAATTTTTCCTAATATCTAATCTGAGCTTCCCCTGGCTCAAATCAAGGACATTTCCTCTGGTCTTATTGCTTGTTACCTGAGAGACTGACCCTTGCCTGGATACAACCTCCTTTCAGGGTGTTACAAAGAGCGATAAAGTCCCCCCTCAGCCTCCTTTTTCAACAGATTTAACCTCCTTCAGCTGCTCCTCATCACTCTTGTGCTCCAGACCCTTCATCAGCTCTACTGCCCTTTTCTGGACATGCCCCAGCACTTCAGTGCCTTTCTTGTAGTGAGGGGCCCAGAGCTGGACCCAGGAGTTCAGGTGTGGCCTCACCAATGCCAAGTACAGAGGGACAATCAGTGCCCTGGTCCAGCTGGTCACACTATTGCCAGGTACAGGCCAGGATGCCTTTGNCCAATGCTTGACAACTCTTTCAGTGAAGAAATTTTTCCTGATATCTAATCTGAACTTCTCCTGGCTCAAATCAAGGACATTTCCTCTGGTCTTATTGCTTGTTACCTGAGAGACTGACTCTTGCCTGGATACAACCTCCTTTCAGGGTGTTACAAAGAGCGATAAAGTCCCCCCTCAGCCTCCTTTTTTAACAGATTTAACCTCCTTCAGCTGCTCCTCATCACTCTTGTGCTCCAGACCCTTCATCAGCTCTACTGCCCTTTTCTGGACATGCCCCAGCACTTCAGTGCCTTTCTTGTAGTGAGGGGCCCAGAGCTGGACCCAGGAGTTCAGGTGTGGCCTCACCAATGCCAAGTACAGAGGGACAATCAGTGCCCTGGTCCAGCTGGTCACACTATTGCCAGGTACAGGCCAGGATGCCTTTGGCCATCTTGGACACACTGCGGGCTCATGTTCAGCTCTCTGTCAACCAGCATCCCCAGGTCCTTTCCCTCTGGGCAGCTTCCCAGACACTGTGCCTGTAGCACTGTAGGAGGTGGTTGTGACTGAAGTGCAGGACCCACATTTGGCCTTGTTGAACCTCACGCAACTGGCCTTGACCCATTGATCCAGCCTGTCCAGATCCTTCTGCAGAGCCTTCCTGCCCTCCGGCAGATCAGCACACTCCCACAGCTTGGTGTCATCTGCAGACTGACTGAGGATGCACTCAGTCCCCTCATCCAGGTCGTTGATAAAGATATTAACCAGAACTGGTCCAACACAGAACCCTGGGAAACACCACTGATGACCAGCCATCAGCTGGATGTAAATCCATCCACTACCACTCTCTGGGCAACCATCCATCCAGGAAATGGTGCACCCCTCCAAGCCAACAAGCCTGGTACCCTTTGGTGAATCCCATCTGGCCTCAGACCTGTGGTGTCTTAAGGAGTGTAGCAGGTCACTGACCATTTCCCCTTGGATTACAGGGACTTCGTTCTGCTTCCTGTCCCTGTGTCCCAGCTGAGGGGGCTGGGTCCCCAGAGAACAACTGATCTGACTATTTAAGGACAAGGTGAAGAAAGCATGAAGTTAGCTCAGCCTTTTCCTCATCCATTTATAATTCCATGATACGATGGAAAATTGTTTTTATGCTATAATTTGGAAATACCTTTTTTCCAGTTCTTGAGTACTTCTGAGCATTGGAATAAAACTAGCTTTATTTTAAAATGCAGATGAGAGTTGAGTTTCTTAAGAAGAAATTTAATTGCAGTTACAAGCAGGGTTTTTTTTTAAATGCTTTTGTGATTAGGTACTTCAAGGTCTAGATTACCTCCACAGCAAGTGCAAGATCATTCATACAGATATAAAGCCAGAAAATATTTTGATGTGCGTGGATGATGCCTATGTGCGCAGAATGGCTGCTGAGGCTACCGAGTGGCAGAAAGCTGGTGCTCCTCCCCCCTCTGGCTCAGCAGGTAAGACAGTGTATTTAAATGCAGTGTGGTGAAGTTCCATCAGTATATTGCCGCTAACGGTATTTTGGTCAATGAAAATTAACATTTTAAGTAATGCCGTGAGAAAAATCAATGTCTGGTTAATTCTTTTTCGTGCTCTGGAAACCCATCAGAGAAATGCTTTCTTCCTGGTTTTGCACGTTCAAGTTCTCAGGGTCCCCAGGTACAGAAAAAGGTTTATTGTTATAAGCTTACTCTTGTCCCACCGCACAGGCTTTAATGCCTGGGTTTTAGTCGCACTGGAAGCTTGCATCTCTAATATTGACAATAATTAATAATCTTTTCTAAATTATGTCTAGTTCCATTACAAGTTCATCAGCATCCTTGTTGAAATTTCCTGCCTTCTTGTCAGCTAAACTGATTCTCAAGATGCAATAAAAGGTTTTAGATTAGTCGGTTTTCACCCTTGAAAATGGAATGTATTCTACCTAACTGAACTTGTGATACCCCTGTCTTCCGAGGTGTAAAATGTTCCATGTTGAACTTGCCAAGCGTTTGGATAGGAACTGTAATTATGTTTAACTAGGAGAAACCAAGGTGAACAGGTTCACAGCAATCAGTAAAGATTAACAGGGAGGAAATGTGGCTTTTCTAGTGATCTTTGGTACTAGGGTTGCTATTAATTTGCCAGTTGAGCACATCAGTTTTAGGCAGCGGAGAAATTATTACCTTTGTGATATTGTCAGAAAGTATACCACAGATTAAAATCTCTGAGGTATAATAAAAATGCCTGCTGCATCAGGGACAAATATAGTGGTCAGAATCCATTTCACAGCATTATATATTTTTAGATGCAAAATCTTATAACTTTTGAGTATATTGTGTTGAATTTTACATAATGTGTAATCACATAGCTAAAGAGTATATGTTATTTGTGTGGGAAGTAACTTGATTTTGTTCATGCAACCTTTATATTTCTGCCTGACATTAAAATAAATAGTATTTTAAGCAATATACTGATGGGGTTCTTATCACACTTTGTTCTTATCGAATTGTAATTAAATAGATGGCTTTCCACACAGGAGCTGAAGATGTGTTTTCTTGACAGCATCTCCAAGAATAGGTTTTGCATAATTTCTCTTTTTATAGCAGTGATAGAGCTCAGGTTTAAGAATATTTTTGAAAACCTTGCCCTTTCAGGGGCATGCAAGCAGGTTTGTCCCTGAACTTACCTCAGGATCTGAACCTGTAAAATAACTCTGTCTTAGTGTTTTATTTTGCATTTGTTAATTGCCGGATGCCTGTTCCCTGTAGAAGTTCATGAGAGGTTCTCCTGCCCTGTTTACTACCTTTCCCTCACTTCCACTTTGCTTCTGTCTCCCATATTAGGTTATTTCTATTGGTTTTGGTTATTGGTGGGAGGGTTTATGTGGCTTGCATGGCTGTTTTCACAGTTGCTATTGTAATCTCATCACAGCTAGTCACTGATGGGATCCTTCTCAGAGGTGCTTAGGAGGAGGCCCTGCTGGAGGTGCTTTTTCTGTGATATTGTACTTTTTGCCTTAGGCACTTCTTCTTGCCTCCAGCCCTAGCTATCAAACTGCCTTGTTTCAGAATAAAGGGAACATGAATATTTGGCTTTTCTGTTGAATACACCACAGTTGTTTCTCTGCTGATATTCCCTGAACTATTTAAATGTGTCTATACCTGCTCAGTTAGCTGACTACATATATTTAATCTATGACAACTCGGCAGTCATTTGATGTTTTCTGTCTACTCTTTACAGATTCAGACTTTTCCTTTCTGGCTTTCATAAACTCTCCACCAACCACAACACATTGAACACAAATTGCTGCTAGCTCCTTCCAGTCCAGGTGCTCTAGTAGAGACATCAAATGATTTCAGGCAACCCTTGTAAAGAGTAAAAAATCTGACTAACAAAAAAATCACTGCCTTATTTAGTTAAGAATATTTTTACATGATTTCTACTACTTTTTGCTTTCACTAAAGAGTTGTTTTTGTAAAAATATATCTTTATTTTATTTTTTTTTCTTTTTAGTGAGTACAGCTCCACAACAAAAGCCTGTAAGTATTGTTACATAATTCACATTAACTATCTAATTTTCTGTGTGTCTGCGCTTATTAATAGCTGTTAGACTGTTAGTAGTCTCTACCTTTTTTAAAAACTGCCTTTGAATAAAGCTTTTATCTTTCAAGGAACATTTTTCTTTTCATGTCTTTGGCCTTACCAGTTTTAAGCACAGTATTTCTCTGATGGAAACTCTCACAGACGTGCAGTTCTATAGCTGTGTCAAAGCAAGTTAAGCATTGCCATTTTCATCTCTTGAGGAATAATCCATTCGTTCAAATCCTGACAAAAATGGGTGCATGCACTAAATATCGTGCATTGCAGATAGCTTAAGGGCATCAAGGCCTTAAAAGAGGGAGTTTTGTGAGGTTTGAAAGATCTTTCTGCCGTATGCATGTAGCAAATAACTAAAGGTAATACAGCAGTTTAGAAATATTTATGATCAAACCTGCTTTCTGTGTGTACAGAACGTAAGTAATTTCCATGGGCATAAATATGGATGAAAATTAACAGAACTGTCAAATTAATTGTGTTATTTTGACTATCCCATGGCTTCGTTTGAAGATAACAGGATCTACAGATAAACCTTTGAGAAAATAATTATGTGAGGATTTCTTGCTGTGATAACAATGAATGAAAACTGGATAGATCTCATTTATCAAATAGTAAAAATAGAAGTCACAATTCAGTTAAAATGTAAGAAAGTGTTTCAGTTCTAGCTCAGATGTGTTAATTTTTCATTTCCTTGTTATTGTACCTGAGTTTTTCAATCCTTATGTTATATAAAATGTGAAACTTCATAATGGCCATCTGTTGTTTGTGACTCATATGTTTAGGGCCAGAAGGGAATAATAAAAATGCTTTTCTTTCACAGGGAAATAGCTGAACAACACAGGATTTGTTTAAAATGTTTCACTGTTTTCAGTCTCTTTGGCTTTCATGTGCCTTTTTTCTCAGCATTCTTTTGCTGGTCATTATCTGCATTGCACAGAGAGAGAAGTTATGTATTAAATTTATATGCAAATAACTAATATGATGGCACATTATCTTCCACATGCAGTATCTTATGTTAATCTAGATTGACATTTAAGATTATTGTGCCTATTTGAGGTTTTATAGGGTCATAGGAATTTTATTATGGCATCTTAGATGTATTTTGCTCATGTAGCTAATAAACAACCATGTCAAAACATGATTAACTATGTAAAATTTCGGTGGCTTTTTGACTCATATAACCCTAATCATTCCTGAGTTGAAGTAAAATGGAAAAAGTGGTATAATTACTACATTAATTGCCATCTAGTATTTAAAAAAACCCCAAACATACTGCAGTAACCATACTGCAAGTGAGTTTGGTTTGAGATGCCTTGAGAGTAATTGATAAGATTTTTTTTATTTTTGTTATTAATATTTAAGGTTGGAAAAATATCCAAAAACAAAAAGAAAAAGCTGAAGAAAAAACAGAAGAGACAAGCTGAGCTGCTAGAAAAACGCCTGCAGGAAATAGAAGAACTAGAGCGAGAAGCTGAAAGGAAAAAAATAGAAGAAAATGTAACCTCAGCTGTACCATCAAATGAACAAGAAGATGAGTACCACCCAGAGGTGAAACTAAAAACAGCTGATATAGAAGAGGTAGTAGATGAAGAACCTGGAAATGATGATGGTTAGTATTACCTGCTTTTATTGACCCTGAGTTTTACTGTTTCAGGCAGGAAGGTAATTTTCTCCTGTAGGTAAAATTGTAACTGCGAAGCCTAAAAAGGTAAAGAAAAATCAAACCTACAGTAGAAGTGAAGAAAACCATCAAAAGCAGTCTATAGCTATCAAATACTACAAAAGAACACGTAAAAAATGTGACAGAACAGTCAGTTGTCATATCCCATTGAGTAGAATAACTGCATATCCTGGTGAGGGAGAAGAAAAATAGGATGCATTATGTTCTATAACGTTAATGTGGTAGTTGGAATCAATGTTGCTTTCCCCTTTTTGTCTTGCATTGTTTGTTTGAATGATCTATGAGGTCATAATGGTTGCAGCTTCTTCACTAAAATTTTTGAGATGTCTAGTTAAAATTCCTGTTTAGTCATGGTGAGTTGGACCATAATTGTTATGGTGCAGCTCCATTCTGGCTTCCCTTGTTTTTTTGTCATCTCTTCAGACCTGATCAAGATTTAACTACTGAGACTGTAGTTCGATATTGTCTGGTTTTGTTCTTCTCTTACTGAGAATTTTCCTATTTCTGTGATGACTCCCTGATTGACACAGGTTGAGTTGTAGATTTATAAAGATATATGTATATATATAGATATATACATCTTCTCTTCATAACATTATTCTTTTCTGAATTGTTTCCTCCTGAACCACTTCCCATTCTCTGTTTTTCAAACAGGCATATTGGTTCTTTCTTTCGCCTTTATTTTAGATTTTAAGGTTTTTTGTGTGTTTCAGGGATATTCAGTGTTTCCTTGTATGATATGTCAGAAGTCAAGCAGTTACTGAAGAGTTAAAAATGGTGAATGCCTGATTTCAGTCTGGTGTATTGATGTGTGATCTAATGTGTTGCTCATTGAAATTTTTCAGGTGAAGCAGAAGATCAGGATGAAAAAGAAGACACAGAGAAAGAAAACACTGAAAAGGATGATGACGTTGAGCAGGATCTTGTCAACACTGACTCTACAGACCCTAAGTGGATAGAGTCCCCCAAAACAAATGGCCATATTGTGAACGGCCCATTCCTATTGGAACAACAGATTGAAGATGAAGATGAGGAAGAGGAGGAATGTCCAAATGCAGAGGAGTATAATCTTGATGAGCCAAATGCAAAAAGTGATTACTCTTACAGCAGCTCCTATGAACAGTTTAATGGTGAATTGCCAAATGGACGTCATAAAATACCAGAGTCACAGTTCTCTGAATTTTCAGCTTCAGTGTTCTCTGGGGCTCTAGAGTCTGTAGCTTGTGGTTCTGCTGTTTCTGAAGGATCAACTGTAACAGAAAGAGAAGAGAGCAGCCCATCTCATGACAGGAGCAGAACGGTGTCAGCTTCAAGCACTGGGGATTTGCCAAAAAGTAAGTGTTTCTCTTAGTACCTTCTGTTTAGTAGCATGAGTGTGTTACATTAAATAAAACAGTCAGAGAAGTGGAATACAAAGGCAGTGGTTAGGTTAAGAAAAAATTGTTCAAGTAAACTGGATGATTTTTCTTGCAGAACTCTGATTTATGGTTTTTCTCTGCTCTAGATCTTGTTTTAAAAGACAGATAAATTATTATAGATGAAATACTTGCATTGACAAGTCAGTCTATGCAGGAAAGAGAAAAGGAAATTGATAGTTGCAAGTGAGCATCATTCCCATAGTTTAAAGGCAGAAGGTGATCATGAGATCATGTAACCTGACTTCCTTTTATAACAAGTCAGTAATACACCATCTGTGAAGCCCAGTAACCTTTCTGTTTGGCTTAAAACATATTTTTCAAAGAAACACCTGCTTATGATTTGGACAAATAAATGTTAAAAATCTAGTGTGGCTGAAGTGTGTTCCACTGCTTGGTACTCTGAATTGTTTCAGAAGAGTTGTAGCAAGTTTGAATTTGTCTGGCTGCAGCTTCTATTTGTTACTTCTTATCAGATCTTTTCTCAGTCATATTGAAAAATTCTGTAATATGATGTGTTTTCATTCATTAGGGTTTTTTTCTGTGTCAAACAGTTCCTTTCTTAACCTTTTAAAACTCACCAGGGCATGTTGCCAACCATCAAACTCATTATGGCTTTTCTGTATTCAGCCTCTGTTGGAACATTTAAATTCTGGCCATCAGAACTGCTCTGGTCCAAAATTTTTGCCTGTAAGTCCTGTTTATTTGAAGACATGGAAGGTGAAATCTCTGTGTCACTGTGAAGAACTGGATTTTTGCCATTGAGTTAAATAGCTTCAGGGTATTACACATAGATCTTATTTATAGTGCCCATAGCTAAATGATAAATATATGGGTTTCAACTTTAATAAAGAAAATACTGAGAGACTAAATCTGTAAGCGGATAGAAGAAAATGAGATAGCTTAGGGAGAAGATCACCAAGCCTGCCATCAATATTGTCACAGATGAAGTTACTAAATTTAAATAGAACTCTATTGAAAAATGCAGCCAAGTGTATTTGTTGGTTTAAGACTTTGAGAGCAGTTCACACAATTTATTACAGAGTCAGACAGGTAAGGTTAGAAATGTGAAATAAAATACATCTGAACAGAGCTGTATTTCTGGAAGATGCTAAGGTCCAGGAAAATGAGGCTTCCAGTCCATCTCCTTAGACTCTGAAGTCCCTGGAACAATATACAGGAGGTACAATATACAATGTACCAGATGCCTGGTAGTTTCTTCATTTGTTCTGCTAGCTGTATATAGGCAGAAAGACTCTACTGCTGTTTTCCTGGGGTGATGTGTAAAATCTTCATGCCTCCAAGGAGTAAAGCCAGTTTTGTCATCACGGAAGCAGCTCATCTCCATAGTTGGAGAAACAAACCTTTATTCTTTCTTGATGTTATCTCATCAGTTCACACACCTTTCATGCAAAGAAAGAGGAAAGACAATAAATTCAGCCCTTTTAGTGCCCTTTTCCTGTACTGCTGTAGGCAGTTAATTAATGTCTAGACATTGCTATACATTAGTAAGTGACATGGTCTCATCTTAATTTTTCGGGCTACTTGACTCATTCCGTGCACAGACCAAGTTATGTTCAGTGGGTGAGCAGTTTTTATCTTTTAAAGTTCTCAATGCGTGAACAAGTGCCCTGAAGATAGATCAGTAATTTCGTCATGACTCTTCTCCTCCTTCCAGTGTTTGAATGTTTAGTAAGTACGCTGTCATGCTGAAACTGTGAGAATTAAGGTGATATTTCTTAGGTTTTACAGAACTAGGACACAGAAGTGCTCACTTATTTTGTGCTTAGGTTAAGCTTCTTTGGATGTCTTTTTTGCAAGTACCTACTAAAAGGTGTATTCCCTCTGACTTCACTTTCAGTTGTGAATGATCTGTATTTGTCAAGTTCAGGATCCAAGAATTCATCTCTCAGAAGATACAGAACATAAATATCATAAGTTCCTAAGAAAAACACAAAAGTATAGGCACTTGCCTGTTACCTGCTCTGTTAAAAGAAAGTTGAAGAAAGCTGTTTTCTAATGTCATATTCAAGTGTTCTACTCATGAGGCCTTTTTTTCCCCCCTTCATTCAATTTTATTTACTGCAGTCCTTCACCTTCAGCAAGATGTGTGGGAAGGATTTATCTAGCACTGTCTTTTTTTTTTCTCTTTTTTTTTTTAAAGACTGGTGAACTGAGAAAGGTCCTGTTATTTCTTGACTAATGCATGTGATTGTGTTAAAAAAAAAATTAGACTGGAGTATGCAGCATGCTTGTAAGGGAAGACTTTAATATTAAGCTTACTAGTCTTACTAGTTCCTTTTAAGTATTGTACTTCTATGCCCTGTGTTGGTGCTTTTTATAAACTTGAGTGTTGGACTCCATTCCAGCTTTTTTAGAAGACTGTTGAGATCACTACCCCTTCTGTCTTCTGCTATTTAGTCCTGTATTTTTATTCCTTCTCTCTCCTGGGGGACTCTGCCACTTTCTTTTCTGGTTGGCCAGTATTTAGTGCTCTGATGACCAATTCAGGCTTCCTGTGCCAGCAGTTGAAGATCCTCACCTGATTTTAGTCACCCCTGACTCCCCATTAGGGCATCCAGTGTTTTATCTTATTGTCTCGGGTATTTTCCTTGTTGAATTCTTAAAGTAATTTAACAGATCATTAGAATCACAAGTGCTTTTTGTATCTAGTACCTCTTTCTTATCTTACCATTGATTTCCAATTTAGTCTTTTTAGCTCAGGGACAAGGAAACTGAGACCAGCTCTCTGCTACTCTGTGGTTTGTGGTACCTGGTTCTGTCTTCCACGTGCAAGTCATCTGCTTTCTTTCCAATGCAGTTTAGGAACTAGCAGGTGGCATGTCAAAACAAAGAGAAGCAGCACCTCCACTGGTCCTGTAGAGGTTGGCAGTGTCCCAGGAGCAAAGATTAATTCAGTTGAAGTTCTGCCTTGCCTTTTCAGTCTGGATCATACTTGATGCAGATAGGACCTTCAGAGAACTTTGATGCACTGCTGAATTAATTGTGAAAAGGGTGACAGTCCCCAGGCTCTCAAATTAGCCAGGTTTTGGTGAGTCTTTTCCCCCTTGGGGGGAAAAAAGAAAAAAAATCAAGCCTAATTTTATTCACCTTAGCCAGGCATGGAAGTGCAGGGTTTATTTTCTCCACCAGACTGTTCCAAGAACATATTTTTCATGTGGAGTTTTTGGAGTCTGAGTTTTAACATTTTCCATCTGAATTCTGTCTGAATTTGCACTGGTTTTGCTTAGAAACTACTCTGGATAGTCTAATAATAGTCATTTGGTAGTTAAAGAATGCAAAAAATGTGCACTTGAAGGGTATAAGGATATTTAGAAATCGAGGTAAGAAATTCTACTTATATTGATTTAATTTCTTGGAACATTCAGCAGATTATTTTGATATCTCAGTGTATGACAACACTGGATGAAGTGTCAAGGCAAAACTGCTTAGAAATAATGATTGTACACTCAAAATATTAACTATTCTGCATTTTGCTTGTGTTAGCAAAAACTCGTGCTGCTGACTTACTGGTGAATCCACTGGACCCAAGAAATGCCGATAAAATTAGAGTTAAAATTGCTGACCTGGGAAATGCCTGCTGGGTGGTAAGTGTAACTACATCCTTTTAGCTGTTCACAGTTCAGAACAGCCCTTTTTGTTGTCCTTTTTTCCCATTAATGTGGTTCTTTCTGTTTTAGCACAAACACTTCACAGAAGACATCCAGACAAGACAATATAGATCCATAGAGGTTTTAATAGGAGCAGGGTACAGTACACCTGCTGATATCTGGAGTACAGCATGTATGGTAAGAACAATACAATGTGTGTTTTACAAGAGTAAACCTCCTAAACACTGGTTTATTTAGTGAGGAAGCCTGGTGGGGATGCTTTTGCTATTTCGACACAAATGTATTATCATGAATTATGTTGTATCAGGTAGCTATTGATGATTTCTTCACTTTATCTCAATTTCTAATGCCTTCTTAATCAAAAGGAAGCATTTTGGAGAACAATTTCTAATTTTAAACTGGTAGTCAAAAACAAAGTTTAGAGGGAAATATATGTATATTTTAAATGACAGAATGTAACTGAAATAGTACGACTGCATATTTCCTTCCAATCCTAGAATCTGTGCTACTGTTTGCTGTGTTTACATTCTTTTCTCTTGTGTCAAGTAGCAAAATAGTGAAATACTTTAAATTCTTGCCAAGTGCAGTGAAAACATGGATTGGATCAGGCTTGTAAGTCACAGCTTTAGGTTCTAAACTTTGAAGAGAAGGAATTTAGTTTATTAGTTTAAAATATGTGGTAACATTCTGTAAAATTAATTTTAATATGGAACTGAAATGACAGAGTTTTAAAAATCTTTAGAGAGCAGAAAAAGTGAAAACTTAATCATACAACTTTTTGAAAAACTCTTGTTTGTAGTTTCTCCCTGAGGACAAATAAGCTATGTGCATCTTCTCCTTAAAGCTAGTGTGTATTTCCAAAAAATACATCAAAAATACCTTTGTCTATTTTAAAAGTGAAAACTTAATCAAACCTTTATATTTTACAAATACATGTCTGAAAAGAGTAAGTGTGTGAGGAGGAGGAGAAGACTCAAATACTAGACACAGTTTGCAGGCGTGGGTGATGAGAAGAATTGCACAGCTCAGAGGGAGAGGAGGAGGAGGATTGAAAGGAACATAAAATCCTACATATTATAAGCTCAGCAGACCGTGTGTTGGAAGTAACTAACCCATAAGTGAAATTAAAGTGTTTTCTCTGGAGTTGAATACTAGCTTTTACTTTAGTACACAGGAAAAAAAGATTCCTTTCCAAATTTACTCTTCCATTTGGGGACAAAATGTGGAAATTTTCTATTACATTGAATTCAAAGCATAGAAAATATGCCACAGTTGTGTTCCTTAATGATTCTTCTCTTAACTAACTGCAAAATCATTATAGAGTTTTGTGTTCCTGTTCACCTGATATTTTGTAAGCCTCAGTTGAACTTGATAACCTTTTACGGTATTATATCCTATATTCATGTTTCTTTAGGATTATACCTACCCTTGCTAATTTTATATACAGTCTTGTAGCTAAAGGCACATAAAGAAGGCTGAAATCTGTCTAGGATTGTGTATAAAGGTAGTGGGGTAGTTAATAGCCCTGTCATACCCAGGGAATAAAATATTCTTAAAATACCTGGGATTGCCCAGCCTCTTACATTTTCTCTTCCATGTTATAGAAGCATTACTGCTTTCTTCAAACTCAGGGGGAAAAAAGCCTAAAGCATCGTTGCACCTGGAGGTATCTTAACTCAGGTTCACAATTGTGTATGAAATATTTTAATCAGGAAATTATATTTCTGGTTTTTTGTTATCTAGGTTTTAAAGATAGCAGAGTATTTGAGACAGAAGTTTAGTTCTGTCTTCTGCCATAGACTTTGGGTTTTTCCCCTTAAAAAATGCAGTAGGAATTTTATACACTAACAGCACTGACACAGAGTTGTTGAATTCAGTTGTCATCATTGTATAGTTGTGTGAAGAACAGAGAGCAGGCTCTCAAGCTCACCCAAAAAAGTCATCATTTGAAACCTCTCAGAATCTGCTTTCATTCCTGTGTGTCTGAGAAAATGGGTCAGAGCATTGCGATCACTGATCCTGTATCAAATGAAAACCAGCTCTGAGGTAGGGATTGCCTTGAAGACCTTAATAGCTCTTTCTGCAGAGGACTTGTAAGGGAGATTAACAGCCAGGGAAACATTCCTGATATGGAACTGCAGACTCCCAAATAACTTATTTAGGCTGTCTTTGGAAATTATGATTTTAATCTCCTCAGTCCCTAGAGCAGTCAAGAACCATGAAATACCAAAGTGTTATAATGCCACTACAAACTTGCTTTCTCAGGTTTGGTTTCCTTGGTGTACCTAGTTGCGGTTTAGAAAATACCCTTCTAGGTTACCTTGCTCTTTTTTATACTTAATTCACGTTGTTCCATAGTGTTTCCTGTTATGTGTGTTTTCAGAAGGATTGTCTGCTGGACCAGGAGGTGTTTATTTTCAACCAAAATACAACTCAGATACCCCATTAGCCATGCTGTCCAAGATTGTCAGAGGAGAGCAAAGAGATGACTTTGTCATGTTTCTCTGCTTATGCAAGTCCAGAATCATTAAGGGCATTTTTGGAAGCAGTACTATGCAAAAAGAGTGGTCCAGCAATAAAACAAATTTAGTGTCCATAGGGTTTCTGTGTCAGAGATTTATGTGGATGTAAAACACATCAATCTTTTTATGTGTCCTGGATTTTATGAAGGAGGACTTGGAATGCCTGGTACCAGGATTCACCTGGGATCTTAACTTGGTCTTGTGCTTTATGGGACTCTGTTTGAGCCTCAGGTTTTCATTGCCTTGTGCTTGCTAATGAAATAGTTTTGCTCACTGAGAATAGCATTGACAAAGAGAAGCAAAGCTGCTGGTTCCTGTGTTGGCTTGTATTTATGGCTTAAAGTGTGGTAAGTCAAGCATAGAGGTTGTGTTTTATCACAACAGCAGCAGACTGTCTTTTTTTTCATCATACCACTTGCCCATCAGTTTTACATAATCTTTAGTAATGAGGGTGGAAATGTTTTTAAACAAAAGTCTCTGATAAATGTGCCTTAGGCATGCAAAGCATCTGTGTTCCTGTGTGTACAGCAACTTCCAGAATACCCCCTTAGGAATCTTGCTTTTATGACATGTTGTGTCATGTCTGTGTGTAGAGGGTTCCTTACCTGGCCTCTGCTGCTATGGGTCGGCTTCATCTGGGCATGAACTCCATGGTTTCAGTGCAGCTTCCAGGAAGGAATAGTCTGGTTTATTTGTATTGTCTTTAGAATGTGAGTAGCCAGAGCTTCTGGTCAGGATTACTTGTGCTGGAGGACTTAACTGGGGACGTGTAACGACTCCACCCAAATAGCAGAAGAGGGCAAAATAACTCAGTGCTGATAACCTTTCAGTGCTGTTTCTTTGATGTTATGTCAGTGAATAAGCAGCATTGTAAGCCAGCAGCCTCTGAGCTAAATCTTCTAATTTTAGATGGCTTGATGTGGCCCAGTTTTTGTGCCCCAGACTTCTTCGAATCAGATTTAAAGGATGAACATGAGTATCCTCAGGCCAGTACCAGTCCTCTGCTCAGGTGATCTGAGTCTCAGAACCTTTAAGAAAAACAAAATTAAAAAAAGGAAAGGGGAAAAAAAAAGAGGATGATGCATATCTTTAGAAGCTTATAATGAGTGCTTGCACTCATTATAAGTGCTGGGGAGCTAATGAAAGAGGTTAGATGTCAGTGGGCTTTTCCAGACCAGGACAGAGTTGTTCACTTGTTCTGTGCTTGGCAAAGCATGCAGAAAAGTGTAACTTATATTTTTTTCCCTAGCCTTTGGTCACCTTAGGCTAAATGATTGTTACTGTCATTTTCTGGACATTTATAAATTTTGCCAGGGAAATTGTACAGTGGTCTTTTTATTTTTCTTTTAACAATGTGGCCTATTTCAGTGGGATACCCATCTGCTCTCATGGAAAGCTAGACACTGGGATTCTGTCTCCATATTTATTAAATTCCAGAAAATGCTCCCTTGCTGTACTAAGCCCTGATTTAATTCTGCCAGTGGAGAGGTGCATCTCTCAGTTTCACCCCAAAAAAGGAATAGATCTGGAGCCAGCAGTACCTTTGACAGGATTGAAACCACTCTTGATGATCTAATTTTATCAGGCTGAATTTCCACATTTGCAGTATTGAGAGGGTTGGTTTCTGTAGAGCAGAAACTGAACAGACACTGCATGATTTAGCATTTCCTAAATCCCAGAAAACATGGAACACAGTAGTCCACTGCTGCTGCCAAGAAATCCTGGCAAGATGAGGGAGTTAGTACTGGCAGACGACATCCCTTTGTATTGCTCCTGGAAATGACTGTAAGCACCACGATTCCACCACTTTCCCTTGTTTATGCTCTGGATTGGAGACAGGAAAAGCACCTGAAGCGATGAGTCTCATCATGACTTTTGTTGTTCATTATGTGCACTCTTGTTTGAGCTGCAGGGAGGAGATGACTTTATCACAAGCTGGGACACGAACAAGATATGTTTTCAACAGTTTTCTGAGGTAGCTTTTGTGGAGAGTTGTGATTCCTGCAATATCTTGTTTTTACAACAAGAACTAGCAAATAGATCATAGCTGCAGATCAGCAGGAAGTCATAGAAGGTGAAAATTGTACTTGGTGTTTTACCTACCCAAAGGGAATATAGATGAGGAAAGAAAACACTACTGAGTGTGAAGGGAAGGGGATGGGCAAAGAGCTTTCAAAATGAGGGAGGTGCTACTACAAGCAAGCAAGGAAGCTTACAGTGGTGGGTTTTCAGTATGAGCATTTCTGTTCATGTGAGAGAACTCAGAGGAACAGAATGAAGAATTAGCAGGATATAGTAACTTAGGATGTTAAAATTAAACCTACATGTAAGTGCTTGTAGGTAACTGGGAGCTTGTGCCCCCCGATTTACTTCTTTGTATGATGTCCTCTAACATGGGGTGGAGAGTTAACTGTCCTTAACTACTCTTACAGTGTTGTAAGCACGGAAAAATGATCATGTTTCCATGGGATCATGAGTATCATCAGTGCTAGTATGTGTGAGTGGCACATACCAAAGGTGTGATGACAAGCCTCAGCCTGCACAGAGGCAGTAGTTTGAGGAAAATTGGAAAATCAAAAATGTGGGTTTGAGAGGAGAAAAACCTGAAGTTGTTATGCACATATTTTTCAGTAGGCAGATACAGTACAGAATGCTGTTATTAATCACTGTACACCCTTTTTGAAGGTGGTGGGTGGACAACCTGAAACATTTAACAGAAAATGATTTTCCAGAGAAGCTGACTTTCCAAAGCAACCACTTGGGATGTGCACGATTCTGAGATAGGAGTATGGCAAATAAAGGAACCTTGTTTCCTTTCCAAGCATCCCATGCAAGTCTGTTTTGTATATCTGGCCTTTCTTACCAAGCACTAACTGTGCAAAATGCCTTTCATATTCTTTCCATTGCCTGGCTCTTCAGAGGGAGATGTCCACAGGAGAACAAGCTGTCAGGAGGTGTGCGTGTCTGAGAAAGCTTTTTGCTCTTCTTTCCGTGCTCCCACTTACCTGTGGAACAGCATTCTTAAAACCAAGCCTATTTTTAAAGCAGTTACAGTCATCCCATTCACGTCTCTTCATTTCAGCTGGGGGAGAGAAACTCTGGCCAAGAACCAGATCTCATCTGTCAGAATAATAATTCTGGCCTGTAGCTTGTTGTCCTTTTTCAGTTGGAGCTTCAATTCAGGGAAGCTGATGCAGTCCAAATGAATTGTTCTTGTAGTCCTCTCCCAGGCAGCTTTCCCTAGGCATGCATCCATTTTTCAATCACCAGATTGAGTACACAGCTGTCACACAGTGAAAATGTAGCTATTTCCAATTGTGTGATTAGACATGCATCCATAATATATAATAGTGATGCCAACAGTTCAGTAGTGTGGTAGGTTCATATACAGGAAAGAAGCAGAGCTTCTCCAGAGCCTATAAAACAGCAGTGTGACCATTTATATGAAAGGTTCTTCATCTGCAGATGGAGAAAAGCAGTTTAAGTGTTTTTTTTCTGATAAGCTTAGGAAAGTGGTAAGTAGGAATTGCCAATACAGTCAGTAAGGATGGATGATTGCCTTGGGCTTCTGTGCCATATGTTGAGTGTGCTACATCTCATTTTATATCTCCATATAATAAATGAAATGCTGGCTTCTGTTGAGGTAAATGTCAACATTAAGTAAAAAACATCATGGTATTTTGAAATTGGAGTTTCTGTCGAGAAACTAGTTTTTATAAATTGATACTTTCAAAGGGAAGGTAAGTAAACATGGTTAATCTGTATTTGTAACATGAAAAATATACCCAAATTTAGGTTTAAAAGAGATTTCTATTAGTGTGCCTTTTTCTTGAAGCAGGGTTGACATGAAAATTAGGTGATTTTCAGAGATGAAAATTCAGATGAAATTCAAAGCCTCAGGCAGTTCAGGGGTACACGCCTGTCAGAATGGCATTTCCACAGGCTTTCTGAGCAGCCTGCCCCAGTACTCAGCCAGTGTTGCCAAAGAATTTTTTTTCTTGTATTTGATTGAAATTTCCCATCTTGCAGCTCTTGTCTGCTCCCTGTTGTCTTTTCACTGGGAAGAGCGTATCCTGATCTTCTCTGTTATTGCCTCCAGGCAGTGGAGTGCAGCAACTGAATCCCTTCTCCTCCTCTTCTCCAACCTGAGCACACCCATCGGCACCAGCTTCCCATCCTACATCCTCTGCTCAGAACACCCCTAAGGCCAGGTCTTCCCCTGGCCTCTCTCCAGTTTGACAGGCTCACCCTCACATTGGGGGACCCACACTGGGCCCACACAGACCTGGTCACAGGTCTGCAGTGCACATGTGAGTGCTGAGGAGAGGGGTGGTCCCTTCCTGAGGGCTGGTGGCAGGATTGTGACGTGCAGCACTGTGCTCACCCTGGGGCTCTCGGCCTCCTGATGCGTCGCACAGTGTCAGGGACTTCCCTTACGGGGGCTGGGTGGTTGTGTGGACCTGCAGCTGGGTGTAAAGCGTGGGTAAGGACTGGGAGTGACCAGGAAGTCCAGAGCAGCAGTGTATGGCCAGAACTGTGGTTCTGAGTAACCAGTGGCCAAGAACTGCTCTTCCAGCAGCACTGACTCACCACTGGGATGGGCTTTCCAGTGCACTGTGCCTTTGGACGTGGGTTTAAAGAGCAGAATAACCCCGACTGATACAATCCAGAGGTATCGTCGTCATTCTTAAAGCTCTTTATCTCTTTATTAGTGTATTTTTAATGCTGATTCTTTATGATAAAAATTTAGGTCTGGGTTTTATTCTTTTTTAAATGAGGCTCAGTTAATTTCATTTGTCTTGCACTGTGTAGCCAGTTCACCCTACAGATATCTAGGAACATGTTACCAGGTTGCCACAGATAAAACTGTGGGACATTGTTCTCCATGGATGCTAAGAATTATTACAAATATTTATCCCATCACCTGTCTCCAGGCTGTCCCTGTGTGCATCTGAGTTGGAAGCTTTTTCATTCTCAGTGCAGAGTCGTTTAGGGAGAGTCAGGAAGTAAATATGTGAGGTGCTGTGGCTCCAGCCCTTCCTGGGATAGTTAGAGCTATACACAAAAGGAAAAAAAGAAGCAGCATAATTTTGAAAAGCTTTAGTTTCTCTTCAGCTAGAGGGTAGTATTAAAAATCTCAGGTCTGTGAGAGTTTGCAGCTCTTATGATACACAAACCAATCTAAAATTCAGAGTATCACACCAATATGTTACTTCTTGTGCTCCTCTGTGAACAGTTTTTACAGTTTTTCAATTTAATCTTTTTAGTTCCACGCAGACATATCAAGCTATTAATACTTCCTTTTTTGGGACAGAAACTGTATCCTGTGGAGTCTACCTTTGTGGCTAAATTCAGCTACATTTTTGTTGTTCTCTGGGAATCTGTTACAGCAGTGAGATTCTTAATGTCCTCAGAAATCAGCCCCATCAGCATGTGTTCTCCTAGGAAAGCTGGTCCATGAGATACGGAGGGAACACTTGGATCTTCTCAGTCTCATGTTCAAGAGAATGACAATGTGTTGTGTTTAGAGTCTCTCCCAGTGATGTGTTCTGGCTACTGTTAAAATTTATTTCAGTTTAGAAATCTGGTATTTTATGAAGTCCTTCAGACTTTTTACAGCTGTAAAATGAAAACTGTCAATGATGAGCTAAGAGTAGAATAAAAGCAAAAGTGAATGACTGTTTATTAAGTGATAGTGACTTTAGAAATTAAAGGCTCATTCATAGGATCAACAAAAATGTCAACCAGGGGTGTTCTTGTTTTCTTGGCTGCTATGTGTGATTGCAGTGAATTATGTTGGCTGTAGCCCACTTGGATGACACTGTAGTTCACAGCTTGAAAAAGCCAAGTACTCATAAATAGGCTAAATTTACAGGTGATTTAACAACTCCAGATTATAAATTGGAACAGAAAACTGTCTATTTTCAGGAAACAGATATTTTGTAGTAAATGTTCTAACAGAACAAAAACCCATCCTAGAACTGTGCCAGGAAGTTCTGCCTGATTTTTGGAATGGTTTTCTGGATCAGATGTTTTCCCAGGTCTTGGACGTGGAAAATATTTTGGTGTTTAAACCACCTGGAAAAAATTAGATTCCTGTAGCTTCTTGGGCAATTGCTGAGCCAGAGCTGAAAGAGAATAGTTTAACAAATTAAACTAGAGGAATCCATGTTTGTACACGAGCAGGGACTCTCAATAGTTACTTCAGTGCTTCGTGGCTTTTCTTAAAGAGAAACTCAGGTTTGCCCTACCATGGCACAGGGTTTTCATCCCATTGAAGCATTGCCATGGCCTGGAGGGATCAAATGTCATGGTGTCTGCTCTGGATTCCCCATCAGTGTCAGTCTCACTGTTTACCTCATCATTGCAGTATTTACTTGGATGTCTTCTGATTCAACAAAAATACTTTAAAAAAAATTGTTTTAGAATTTGAGTCTTTGAAGAAGCTTACCCTGTTTGCTAATTTCAGGTGGTTAATTATAGCTATAAATGGATTTTATTTGTGATTCAGACTTTTTTAGTTCAGTCTCCAGTGTGCAGTCTGGCAGGTAAATAGCCTTCAGATACATGTGTAGCTCTTACTATGTATTTAGAAATACCTCTGAGCCTCATTAACTCACACAGTCTTAACATGATCACCAGACAACACATTAGTATGTAAAGCCACTTCTAACATGTTGCCAGGCCTCCAGCCCCAGGCTGAGTGTGGGGGTTCCTGCTGTCCTTGCACTGCAGGAATGATGGTTCCCAGGTAAGGTGGTCCCTCTCCTCAGTCTTAGACCAAGTCATAGGCCTTGAGCTTTGAATGTTCAATTAACCTTCCCTCTCCATTCTGAGACAGCTGTGATGTTTTGCTCACAAACCATTATTTCTGAAATACCATAAATATGTCTGTTACGTTATAGGCATTTGAACTAGCGACTGGAGATTATTTGTTTGAACCACACTCTGGTGAAGACTATTCCAGGGATGAAGGTATGAATCTTTGGAGACGCAATAAGAGTTTCTACATATTTTCATACTCCTCTTCTTAAATTTCCAGTGAGCTTACAGTGGGGTTAAGTTTTGTGTTTGAGTAGAACTGTTCATACACGTTGTTTTCAGAATATAAATATGATTTTTTTTCTTTTTAGTTTTAAGTTCCACCACTAGCAATGGGTGGGCAAAAAGTCCCTTCTGCAGATATTCATCTACTTAACAACTGCCTGAAGGAATTAAACTGCCCTTCTTGTAAGACTGCATATGTGTGGAAACCTGATTGAAAATAACAACATTTTAGTTTAGAAAAAAACGACAAATTTGACCTTGATAGTATTTCCTCTTTATAAGAGTGACACTGGAATAATGTTTACATTGTGTATTCTTATTTGAATTAGGCAATTACTAATTAATTTTTTTTTAAAATCAGAGTTAACTCCTGCTTCCATCTGTATACCTGTCCATTTTCATGCTTGTTTGCTTGTAAATGCTCTTTGCAGTGGTAATGTGGGCATCATTCATTGTTCCTAAATGCTACTAATGATGCCAGAGCTCTGCTGATCCTGGAAACCTCTGCATGGATTTGCTGCAAACATTGTTGATTTGAAACTATTTCTGATTTTTTACTAATTCCAGTTTCTTTCCTCTTCTTTTTTATCCCATCCTTTCCCTGCCCCTTCCACTCCCGTATCCTTTTTTTCTCTCCCTCATAGACCACATAGCACACATCATAGAGCTGCTAGGCAATATCCCAAGGCACTTTGCTCTATCTGGAAAATATTCTCGGGAATTCTTCAATCGCAGAGGTAGTACCTCTTCTTTTTGAAAGGTGCCGTGATGCAGACAGAAGTGGAATTGCTGTTGCTGGTTGTAGCACGTCCCAGTGAGGAGCATTTCCTGAAATCATACAACGAAATTTTCTTTTTGAAAAGCAAAAATGCACAGGAATTTCTGACAAATTTTTTTTGTTTTTTTAGCCACGTGTTCTGAAAAATAACTATTGGTACATTTTAAATTGCACGGCAAAACTTGTTTGTGGCAGCTGATACTCAAACGTTGTTTTGAGAAGGAAGTTTTGCTGAAAGCATCTTTCCAAAGTAGCCACTGAGCAAGCAGTGTGCACGTGTGGTTTTTACCAGGATCAATCTATTTCTGTCTGTACCGGGCCAGTGTTAGTGTGTGCATGCAATGTACTGATTAAACTGTTGTATGTTTCTGTTTTGCTGGCAATGTTCTCCAATGCAGACCACATAGCATTGATCATTGAACTGCTGGGAAAAATCCCTCGAAAATACGCTATGTTGGGGAAATATTCCAAGGAGTTTTTCACCAAAAAAGGTAACGGTATTTATGCAACACTAATTTAAAGCATAATGCTATCCAAAAGGAGAATATGTTCATTTATGGGTGCTGAAGAAATATATCCGTTTAAATGGAGAGCTCTTATTGAAGAAGAATTTCGGTGTAAACTTGGCTTTCTGAGAAAAGCCACAATTTGTAGTGTTCATTTCAGTATTTAATTTAAAATTCATTTTGGGAAGTACTCAACGAAGTGTGGATGCGTCTGTGTGAATCGGTTGTCTGATGTTCGTGCAAATGTGAGGACTCTGCGTAGCTTGTAATGTGGTGGAAAATCCTCTGTCAGCAACTTTGGGTCATACATGGTGGTCCAGCAGGTGCTACTGGTAAGAAATAATGGAGGTGGGAAGGGAATACCTGGTCAACGGACACTTGGTCTCACAGGAGCAGACAGGGCAGGTGCCTCAAGTGTCTTTTGTCCCCTCGGTGTATGAGACAGCACTGTGCTAAATCGAGGGACAGGGTGTGTCTGAAGCATTCTCTTACATGGTTGGGGGAAGATGTGGGGCTGTCAGCTGCAGCTGGTGAGTGCTTTCCTGCTGGACAGGATCCCCTCTAGCCCGTGACTCCACAGGCCTGAGCGCAGCTCATGGGCAGGGCCGGCACCAGCCGACCAGTGGCATTGGACACGTGGGGGGCTGGGGGGGCTGAGGGGCAGCGCTGGCTGCAGCAACCTGGGGTCCTGAGGCAGGACACGATCCAGTGATTCATCCTCCCTTGTAGGAGAGCTGCTTGTTGTGTGCATGGATATTTCTGGTCCAGCAGGGACCTCTGCAGCCTTGGTGTCCTCAAGGAGGCTGTTAATGGTGTTAGGCACAGTGCAGAGAAGGGCAGCAGTGATGATCTAGAGGGAGCAATTGCTCTCTGGGGGAGTCTGAAGTGCCTGGGGCTGTTTTAGTGTGGAGCAGAGAAGGCTGCTGGAGGAATTGTTGAGGTTTACATAACTGGAAAGTCAGTGGATAAGCTGAAGACAGAGCAGCTGTTTGCCAGCACCCACTGTGTTAGAGCTGGGGGAAACCCAGTGGAATTTAGAGGGGGTGGCTTTAAAACAAGCATTTCCCTATTCAGCAGGCAGTGAGCTTCAGGAGCTGCCACAGGGGGCAGAGAGAGAGGCTGTATCAGCAGGAATAAAACAATCTCCTGTTAACTGAGGTGAACAAACTCAAAGCGTACAGGCACCCAGAACAAGGAGTGTGGCTGCTGGAGTGAGGCAGGGCCTGCAGAAGGGCTCCTCTGCCAGCCCTCACTGTCCCTTTTCCTGTATGTCAGAGGCTGTGACTACATCACAAAGACCCCCCCCCAGCCTGACTCTCCCTTTAAGTGTGTCTCATGTTCCTAATTTTCACCGTACAGCAGAGGGGTTGGCATTTTCTGGTGCTGTCACAGAACTGTAAAATGACCTGGCAGTTATTCAGTAACTGCAGTGTTGGCAGTGCACAGAAGAGGGCAGTTTGTAAAATTCCTGCGAAGTGGAGAGAGAGTTTCTCCTGCTTCCATGAGCATCTTCAACTGCAGACTGTCACTGTTGTCCTCTAGGGCCTGAACTTCAGTGACATTCCTCAGAGGAACTGAGGCACTGAGGGTGGCTCTTAAATCCCATAGGTTGGGATTTAAACACATTAAAAGGCTTGGGTTCGCCCACCTCACAAAACGTAAATTCAAGTTTGCTACAGAAGATTAAGTAGACTCAATCCCACCTGTTTCTACTCAAACCAGAAAATCTCAAATGCAAGACAAAGGAGTAATAGCCCAAGCTGTGTTTTCAGATGATCCCAGTAATTCTGCTATTGCAGGCTGGGAAAATGGAAGTGCTTTGTGGAGGAAGAATGGAGGTGGCAGATTTCCTGCTCATTTGAGCATCTTTTCTTTGAATTGGGCACCAGGTATCCTTTTCCTTTTCCCTGCCATCCCAGTACTGCCAGCCTCTGGTGCCCCAATGACGGATTTGCATGTGGTGGGCTGATAGATGTAGGCCAGGAAGCTGATGCATTTTGTATTCATCTGCTGGTGGCCTGAGCACTGGAGATCAGAAGCCCTGTGGCACAGGCATGAGGCTCTTCGAGAATTTCTCTTTGTGGTGTAAAGGTGGCTTAAAAAACTTGCTATAAGCCCCTGTTCTGAAAACATCAGCCTTGGGTGAAAATCAGAAACTCATGATTTTTGCTCCCGTCCATAAGTTTGACCTCCCAGAGAAGCGTTAAGTGTTTGAGTTGAGCCACTGAAGTCACAGGCACAGAAAGAAAGGTGTTAGCAACTAATGAGTTTACAGGATCAAGTTCCTTCTCAGTAATTGACTGAAGCAGTTTGTGACATTCAAACTCTGGAGGGTGTGTTTTAAAAAGGAAAAGCATTTGCAAGTCACTTCTTAGTCACTATAACACAAATGCTCACATACTTTTTATAGGGTTTCATGTTGATTGAGCCCAGTAATAACTCCAGGGAGTCCTTTTCTCCAGTGTCTTCATGGAAGCTATTTTGACCATAAAAATGATTAATACATTTTGGCATTAAAACTTGAAACACTTTTATTTTTCTTCTGGTATTTGCTAACCCTGTCTCCTTGTGAGCCAGACTTGTGCAAGATACTGGCCGGGTGCTTGCTTTGCCCATTGAAAGTGCTAACAATGGGAAGCACTGCTGCTCATTTACTGTCCTGAAAGGGGAGGGGAGGGCTCTCCTCCACCTCCCTCGCTTCCACCTGCTGTACTGGGAGGCCTTTCCAGCAGTTCTTGTGTTAGTTCTGGGGACCATGTTACATGTTCTTAGCAGCAGAATATATCCCACTGCTGCTTCCCCAGTCCTTCACGTCATACATGTCTTACTGTTCAGTAATCCATCCTCCTCTTGCCTGGTGACACATCTTAAATTTGTCTTTGGCAAATTTCATAGACTAGTTCTGTTTTTACCAGAGCATCAGCAGAGAGAGCTTTAAATAACATCTCCCCCCCAGGTCCTCCAGAAATTTTTTTAGTGATTTCCTTCTGACTTACCATTGCACTTTTCAGAGGGATCATTGCTGCCTCCGCTTTGGCAACAGGGGTTTTACAGCTCTGATAACTCCCTTGTCCTCTGCAGATTATGTGTGCTTCACTATAAAAAATCTAAATAAAGAACTTCTGCTAGAAGATCTCACTTAGTATTACATTTTTAGCATTTATTTGAAAACTCATGGTAATGCCCTGAATACGGATGGTGTCAAACCGGTGGGGCCTGTGCTTTCAATTCCTCCCTTAAATATAGGTACAGGCTTGCTCTCCTCACCCTATCTGGTACAAGCCTCATTAAATAGATGGAAGTACATGTTGGCAGACACCTCCATTTTCTGTGCTGCTCTTTCCTGCTTTAGGATGGAAGTCAGAAGGACCCACCCACATGAAAATTAATTCTTAGGGGTTTTTTTCCACCTCAGTTGTGATAGTTGTCTTTTACTTACCCTATTTTGATTCCATGGTCAGCATCATAATCCATAGAAAACTGAAGCACTGGTTTAATTTGTGGCTCCCACACAGGTAATTGTTACTGTATCCTACCTTCTTAAATGCTTTTGTAATCTTCACAGAATTTTTCATGGAAAACTTCAGTCCACGGTGCAAAAATAGTTTGTTCCCCAGCAGAAAAACCCTACAGAATATTGTGCTGGTCTTAGTGTGAGCATTTGCAAAATAAGGAGTATTCAAACAGCATGAACTTGCCTTCTGCAGTGACGCCAGGAGCCTCATCGTGCAGTCTTACCTTACCAAATCTGAGGGAGGAAAGATGCTGGAAACAATATAATGGGAATGCAGAGATGAAGACAGTGCTGCATGGAAACACACCCCTTCCCCCAGAGATAGCCTAGTTTGGTAAATGATTGCAACAGCCCTTGCAATGAATGCTGGCAGCTGGGGAAGCCATGGACACAGCCTGATTTTTTTAAAATTTTTTTTAGTGACTTTTTGCTTGCACTCAATAACAAGTCACTGTTTTCTATCGCTTTTAGGCAGTATTTGCGTCTATGCTTACATAATTTACTACCTGTTCTTGTAAGTAGTCACCAGTAGACACTTTTGGAAGCCTTCCAAAAGGTAAGATTTTCAGCAGTTAAGTTTCAGAGTTGCACAAAGATTTAAAGGGCTGAGAGTGAGCCTGGAAATGAATGTGCTGCTCTGAGATGTGCTGTCCTTCCTGTACGTTCATACTGTGGGACAGTTGTGGGCCCAGAGTGGAGCCTTTTTGAGTTTGACTGTCAGGTACTGACAGGACACATTTGTGCTGTAAATGTTCAGACATAACACAGGAGAACGCAGCCTCTGCTTACAGTCCTCTCTCAGAAACCCTCCTGCCCTGTGAGGTGGAAAGGAAACATGTCAGTGGACCAGCTGTGGGTAGCACATCCTGAGTTTCTCTTACCAGCAGGACTTTTGTTCACTTGCAAGTGATGGATCCTTTGCACACTTGCTCTTTTGGGGACCTCGTGACAGGGGTGGAGAGCTGCCTTTTCAGTCACTGCACCCTGGAGAACCTTCTGCTGAGGGCTGAGCCAGCAGAAACATAGCCTACTGAGCCTTTGGGGTTTTGTTCCATTGCACTGAGATGCTCAACCTCGTGGGCAGTCTGACACAGGTTTCTTTGCCTGCCCTGGAACTTTAACCATGGGATTGTACAGAAACTCTGACTGCGAGCTGATGTCTGATGGCATTTTATGGGCAGTAGGTTACAGCCAGGGACAACCACCAAGCTGGCAGACCACTTTGCTTAAATATAGTATGGCCTGCATGCCCCCTTACCAGATGTGTAGTGAGCTTGTGAAGCTGTGGAAGAGCCATGTTTAGGCTCCTTTTGTGAGGGAGACCCTATCACTCTCCTCAGCAACTCAGGGGACATTGCAGAGGCACCACAGGGGTCGCTCAAGTTTTTTGCCACGTCATGTGGAGACTGGTTCGGACATATGTCTGGGAAAAAGGGCCATTGCCTTAAGAGAATAGAAATCTGGCAGAAAACAACTGCCCTTGTGTTCCATCTGGTCCTCAGAGATCAGAGGTCCAGGTGCAGCTGGGCTTCATTACTGCATAGATCAGGCACTCTGAAGTCTGGTCGTGTTCAGTAAGAACTTTCACAAATGCAGATTTGTGACTCGTGTAGTTTATTGAAGCAACAGGCTGTAGGTTTTTGTGAGATTGCTGGTGGTAAATGTACTAGATCTACAAAATGTAAGTGTATATAGCAAGTACTGTGTACAAGTTCCCGGGTATGCTCCAGCACAGTTGGAAGCACATATCTTACTAGACAGGTGTCTCTGCTTTGGGATAGAGAGATGAGCAAGCCCACTGACTCATCTCATCCTCTTCACAAAGGATTTCAAATGTCAGATTGATCCTTTTGGTAGAAGTGGAGGTGAGACCATAGTCAAATTCCCTGTTACTGCCATCATAATTGGTGGGGGGGCAGCCATGTCATATGTAAACAAGGCATATCAAGAGCCTGGATTACAAAAGCTGCAGGTCTTGCACAAGGTGACAACTAAGTCCCTCTTCCCCCCCAGCTGATTGTAGCAATAAGGGTAATCTGGCCTGATAACCTAGTAATCCATGGTAATCCCTTCACCACATACCTCATGGCCTGTCTCATGGCTTTAGGCCTCATTCCTATGCAGTGGAGGAACAGGAAACTGAGGAGTCTTCCCCATCATGCCAGATGAGCTGTGGGTAGACCTGTATAATATTGCTGGTTTGAATGGCAGACACGTTCTCACCTCTGCTTTGGTCTGAGACGTTGCCAGGTTGGCCAGATGTGCAATTTCCCCCCTCTGTGAGGACTGAGATCCTGCAGCTGCTGCCACCCCTTGTCTCAGTGGTTGGTTGAAGGAGATGTGGGCAGCAGCAGGGGCTTCCTTCTCAGGAAGGATTCAGACCAAGCCTCTTGGGTGTGTTTGCCTGGGAAATGGAGCAGAATCCCTTGAGGGCCAAACCTTCATGCTCAGCTTGGTTAGGAATGAATCACTGCTCTGCTGCATTGTCGGCAAATGCCATGGAGCAAGGCAGCGAACTGTGTTTCTGAGACCTCTCTCCTGGGATTGGAGCAGATGTTGTAAAACATGGGTTCACCAGCTGATGAAGAAGGAAAGGCCTGCAGTGTTCTTGGCCCAAGGTGTGAGCCTGTGTGTGAGTCTTTGTGTGTGGGAGAGTGGAGACAGCAGGAAACATCAGTGGAGTCCAGGTGTCTGCTGTAGGAATGGTTTCTTGGTTTTGACATCGGACATACTCGTCTCCAAGGACCTCAAGCTTGCTGTGTGCTGTCCTTCGTCAACGATTCTCAGCCTGGTCGAGGTGCTGTGAATGCAGAGTGGGAGAACAACGAAACAGGGATTAGTTGCTAAGAGGGGTAATGAGGTGTTTTTCTAATGCCGTTCACCTTTCTGTTTGCAGGAGAACTCCGACACATTACCAAGCTGAAACCCTGGAGTCTTTTTGATGTGCTTGTGGAGAAGTATGGTTGGCCTCATGAAGATGCTGCACAGTTTACAGATTTCCTGATCCCCATGCTAGAAATGGTCCCAGAGAAACGCGCCTCAGCTGGAGAATGCCTTAGGCATCCATGGCTGAATTCTTAGCAGAATCTCCCAGCTGTAAAAAAAAAAAAGCCAGCAACCACTTTCCAATGCGTTGGACCTAAATGGTGACTCTCACAAAATCTTTAGCAGGATCACACGTGAGCTGGCTTCAATCCTCAGACCTTTATTTTGCTTGAGGTACTGTTTGACATTTTGCTTTTTGTGCACTGTGTTCTTGGGGAAGGGTAGTCTTTTTGTCTTCAGCTAGTAGTTTACTCACCCACTTTCTTCAGAAAACACTTAACGTGTCTTTAAGCATTGTTTCTTGTGTTGTGTGGCATTCAGATGTCAGATTTTTGAACAAAGGAAACTTCCCCCCATGTGTTTTGGCAAGTTTTGTAACTATTTATGAAAAAAAAAATATTTTAGCTGATGCATATTATATAATTTACGAGTGTAAGAAATTTATCAAGTCAGAACTGAGTTACGGCGAGGAATTGTACAATTTTATCTTCTGGCAAAGGGACATCATTCTTGTATTATAGTGTATGTAAATGCACCCTGTAAATGTTTATTTCCATTTAAATATGGGACTGGGGACTCAATTTCAGAGTAAAGCGACTTAAGTTTTAGAGAGCTTTATAGCAAACCAATTGCATGTAGTGGACTTTAAACTGCTTTAAGGAATTGTGTAAACTTTCTATTCTGTAGCAGTTCCCGTTCATTGGATTTTAAACAAAGTGGCTCTGGTTTACAGGATTTCATTCCCCAAATGGCACTTTAAAGGAAGGCTAGACTTCTTTCTAATAAAGTATGCATTATCATTTAGCACTCCCTTTTAGAACTTTTGCCTATTTTAAGTGCTTTTAAGAAAAGAAAAATAGCAATTTCCCTACAATGTGATAGTGAAGACATGGTACCATATGGTGTTGCCTTTTTATAAGCACTGTAAGTTGTACTATACCTTAAGAAAAAGAAAAAAAATTAAAAGTAGAGCATGAGAACCACTCTCTGTGTAGAATTACTGATCTTTTATAATAAAAGTGTGTGCTTGGCATCAGTTAAGGAAGGATATAGCTGCAAATATTTACAGGGCAGTGGGTAAAATAATCCAAGAAGCGAGATCATGCTCATTCCATTCATAGCTTTACATGTTTCTAAAACAAATTGCACTAGCTTTATTCTTTCCCATCCGTAGACATACGACTGCCCATTGTAAGTTGCACGCAACAATTACGTGTTTCCTAGGAAAGGCTGCATAGGCTGAAGCTTATAGGCAATACAGATTTTAGAATGTACAGTATGGAGGTGTGTTTGGGCCTCTTTTAGAAGTCAGTGGGATGAATGTAAGCTTACTCCTGATCTTCATGTAACTACGGTGCCACTTTTTTTCTTGACTTTGTCCATATGAAATTTATTCACATGCCTTTGCAATAACTAGATTGTGAGAAGATAGCCCCATGCTGTAACAATAACCAGTTGTTTGAGGTGCTTGCAGTTGTCTAATTAAAGTGTTTTGTTTTTTCAGACAGTGTTGCTGGTCATTGGAATCTTTGCCTAGCCAGGACTCAGCTGCTGTGCTGGAGGGGTGGGGGGCGGGGGGCTGGCATAGCCTGGCCAGAGAAATGCAGCTTCCTGTGTTCGTTTCTGAAATACCTTCCCTGATATCAGTCAGAGCAGCCCCAGGGGTCCTGTGGCAGGAGGGGCGGGATGTGGCTGCTGGGTGAAACATGGCAAAACCCAACAAGTCTTTCCTACCAGCTGTTTAACTCCTGTCACAAGCGAAGGGCTGGGGCAGCCACTCCTCCAGAGAACTGCCAAGGCCCAGGGCAGGAGAAACTCATCCAGTGCTGAGGCCCTGACAGCAGCTGGGTTTCAGGACCATGTGCCTTCATCACCCCCATCCCTGGAACTTTTAATGGCTGCAAGGACAACACTGGTGCGAAGGATGATGCCACAATGGACTCAAACTGGAGGTAAAAATTATGTTCAGCTTCACAGCCAGCCTGGCCCCTGTAGTGCCCATTGCTGCAAGTTATAAATGTGTTCTTGAATACACAGAAAATGCTGGTATGGGATTAAAGTGCCACGTTGAGCCAAGGCAGACAAGGGAGCACAACAGGCACAGCTCTTTCCTCTGGCCTGGCCATGGGAAGCACTTGGGACACGGAGGCCTAGTCCCACTCTGCATCCCAGTGCAGCAGCTCCTTGTGCTGCACTAAGACCTTGCCCTGGAGAGTGCATGTTTTACACTCAAAATGATGTTGTCACATGGAGGTGTGGAAGCAGAAGCAGACAACCAGTTTTCAATACTGGACTTGAGAGGCCTGATGTATATTTTTTCCAAAATCAGTGATGAGCAACTCCTAGCTAGAGTGGGTTCAGTTTTTCTGCTGTTGATGGCCTAATCCTGTCCTACTTCAGGCTAGTGCAAAACACGGTGCACTCCTCACAGTGTGTGTTCTGCAGGGGCAGTAGGTGTTCAGGAAAGCATTTCTAAGTGTGTGATTTTAACTAGTAAGATTAATTAGAGGCAAATTAGAATTTAAAGTGGCCCCAGTTTTTGTCTACAGGTTAAAAAGAATTACCACTTTTTTCAGTGAGTAGGAGCAGCCACTTCCCCTCCTATCCTGTTTCAGCTTTCCTCCCACACTGGTTCTCCTCTCTGGTTCTGAGGTGGAGCCATTGAGCACCGTCCTGTTATGTGAGCAGAATTGAGAGCAGTTACTGCCAAGACAGAAGGATGCTGTCACTCACCCATTACAGAATAACTGCACACGTAAGCACAACAGCTCCTGCTGCTCTTCCACCACAGGAATAAACCACTGCCCTTAAAAAAGCAAACTGCTACATAGTTTGTAACATTCCGTGCCCCCTTACAGCATCACACACTCAGCTCCTCAAAGTCTGCACCAACAGCAGGGCCTGAAGAGGTACAAGAAGGGAAATAGGAACTACACTGTACTACAGCTGCAGGTGTCTCCGTGGCTGTAGCCAAGCTCAGAACACCTCTAGCACACAACACTCTGTACCAGATCACTGCCCCTGATTAACAGCAGTAAACTGACCCAAGACCCTGCTGTGCTTGGGGGGATTCTTCCTCAACCTCCCTTCCTCCAGCCTGTTCCACATCTTGTCTGTGCTACAGAAGTAAGGCCACAGCTGTAAACTGCAGGGAAGGGAACAGCCTCACAGGGAGCAGAGGGGGCATTCCACAGCCCTAAGGCCACTTCCCTGCTGACATACCACCCTTTCAGGACAAGCAGTTAAAACTGACATAATTGTGATTTATTAACATGAATTAAAATGCCCAACCAGTGCTGCAATGTGACAGTATATTAAAAAAAAAATTAAAGATCATATACTGTACTACTTTCACAAAGATCACACCTTTTTTTTGCAAAAGACTTATTATATACAATACTATATCAAATGAAAGAAGCTTTAAGCAACTTTACAAGCGAAAGAAATACAGTATTTACAGCACTCGTCAGACATTAGAAACAGTCTATACATTAAATTACAATTTCTGCAAGTAACTGATGAAACAAAAAGCCATGTCCACACCAAAACTATAAAAATCTGTATTGCATTGTTTCCTATTTCTATGCACACAAGAAACTGTTGACAGAATGAAAAAAAAAAATTTGTTAGTGCCATCACTTAGCCTGTGTACTTATTTAATTACATATGTATAAAAGTAATATAGAAAACTTTCACTAAATGAATTTAACTGCAACAATAAAATTTTAAACATTATGCAGCATCAAACCTACTGCCAGAAAAAACAGCTGGAATGTCCACTTACAAAATAAAAAGAAATACCTAATACTGGCTTAACAGCACATTTTCAGGAATTTTAAAAAGCAAAAAAATGGAAAGGATACAATGGAAGAGCACTGGTGTTTGCTTTTATACAAAGTATCATGTACAAGCTTTAAAAAGTACCTTGAATAGGTACATATTAAATATACACAGTTTATATTACAGAACATTTTAAAAATGTTTATAACTAAAGGGATCTGTTTTAATGCCACCCTGACCCATGGTAATTGTTCTGAAAAGTGGGCGGCACCTGTGCTCTGTGGATGGGGATCTGTCCCGGCACCGGCGAGGCCTGCTGCTGCCCTTGCACTCCGTGGGGAAGGGTCACGGAGCCGGGGTGAGGGCAGAACCCGGAAGCAGTAGGTGTTGCAATACTGTTTGGTCCTTGAGGTTGGATGTGAGGACCCTGACCAGGGAGTGGGCAATGAGGTCCTGTGCCAGCAGGCTGATGTTGAGGTCCAGGTCCTAACGTCGTGTGATGTGGGGCTTGTGAGGAATAGGAGGACACGCTTGTGTGAGCGTTTGAAGGGAAATGGGGGGGTCCTTGATGAGAGGGGTGGTGTAACCCTTGTGCTGATGCTGGGTGGTGGCCTGAGCCCATAACGTTGGAGGGAGGGGGCGGAGGGGGAGGAGGTGCCGAGTTGACAACATGCTGGTGTTGTGCTTGCAAACCTTGGTGTCCCGTTGAAGGATGAGGAGGTTGGTGGTGGGGGAGAGGACCTGGTGGCGGAGGAGGTGGTGGCAAATGGTGACCAGCAGCTTGAGAATGAATGTGTGATCCAGGAGCCACGGCCATGGCATGGACTGGACCGACAACATGTGCTACAGAGTGCTGCTGATGAGTACTTTGCTGCTGGACAAGGTGAGGCCCTGGAGCAGGCGGTGGTGGAGGCGGCGGCGGAGCAGCGGATGCCGATGCCTGGTGATGAATACTGGGGTTCTGAGATGGCAAAAAATGCCCTGCAGCTACGTGGTGTCCCGGCACTGTTTGCTGACCTGCAGTGCCAGGAAGTGCTTGATTTGGTCCAGATGAAAACACAGTCTGTTGGGGTATGCTGCCCTTCAGCTGGCTGTAGCTCTGAAAGTTTCCAGAGGGCTGCTGGCTTTGATAGTAAGTAGAAGAGGGGGGTGGAGGGGGTGGGGGAGGTGGCGCATTGCTGTTCAAATTTTGTTGGTTAAACTGGCTATAAGAAGCTGAGGATTGTCCTGATGATGTCTGAGTGAACAGGGGCCCACCCGCCTGCGGCTGATTACTGGGCTGAAGGGTCGGTGCTGCCGGATAGAAGGTTCGGTGTGTTTCCCTCTGGGGTGTTCCAACTTGAGGTGACTGTGGATGATGAGGTCTGTATGGAGATCCCAGCTGCTGTGAGTGAGGCTTTGGTGACAGATAACCGTGCTGCACAGGCGCGTGAGGGGTAGAAGACTTGGGAGGATTTTCTACATGAGGCGAAGGGGGGCAATGCAGCTTCAAAGGTGCAGAAGGCAACTTCTGTGAATGTGAGAGTTGCTCAGCAGAACTGCGCAGATGTGACTGAGATGGATGATTCTTTGAAAGTGCTTGGACGTTGTTTGTCAGCTGTTTTTGTTGCAGCTCAGATTTTGGATGGTTCGCACCTTCGGTCTCAGGTGCATTAGCTGCAGTTTCCCAGTGCGAATCTGGTTTTGTGGGGGTTTTCCCAAGTGTCTGCGTTGAAACTACAGGATTCGGCGAAGAGGGCTGGAATGAAAAGAAAGTCAAGTCAGTGCTAAACATTCAAAATATTCAACCATGCATGCAGCAGAGAGAAAAGATCTCAGAATACCCTCCTTGATGGCAAAAAAAAAAAAGTTAAGGTGCAGGATAAGAAAATATGGTGTAGGAAAAACATGAACAACAGAAAGATTTAAGCTCAGAAAGACATTATTTTTGGCAAGTATGTGTCAATAATTCTTCCAAGTCAAAGACTAGCAATTGTATTTTAAAGTTGTAACAGAAATATGACCCATCAGGTCGAAGTCTGAATCTGTTCTGTGTTAAAAGTTTTGGATTTCTGAATCTGAAAGAGATAATTCCAGAAAACACCATTTACAAAAATAAAGACATTTTTAGAGTGATTTACCTTTTTAAAGCTGAGGTAGTGCAAGCAAGCAGACTAAACATTACAACCTGAATTCATTTAATATGGCACAGGCAACTACTCAACATCCTCCTCTGTATTATCAGTGCCCTGACTGACAAACAGTGCCAAACCCTGGCACAACAAGAACAACCTCCTGTTAAGAGTAAATCACATCCCTGCTGTTGATTCTGAGTGCCAGTTCTTCAGCCCTCACCCCTCAGAACAGCACTGGTACTGAATCCACTGACACAATCTCTTCTCGGTCTAAATGCAAGATCATCTATAAACAGGTACAGATACCAAAGGAACAAGCACATAAACCAGCTTTTCAGTGTGTATGGATAAATATTCTTACAAGTGTTTACCTGTGTGAAGTTACTGCCCTGAAAGATGAACATGTATGTATGTATGTAACCTAAGTAGTAAACAATAAGATTAACATTTTTAAAGATAAATCACAGGTGTATATGGCTATTCCTGTGCTTATTGTGCAAACACTGTGCATTACCTTGCTTGCTTTTGATGGACTCTTACAAGTCCTTTGTGAAGTATCTGGGGACGGACATTCAGAAGTTGGCTCTGGATTTTCAGAATCAGGCTCTACAAAAATAAAGCAAGGATAAATATCAAAGTGGGAAAATCAAATCTTTTGCTGAGATCACTAAGCTCTTTATATGTGACTTTAAAAGAGCTATTAAAGCTGTTACAAGAGACTATTCAAGTGTCATACAAGGTCATCTGCTTACTGACCTTCTATGAATTCAGTCAAAGAAGGGACCTTAAGCTGCAACTGGGAAATGAGATTTGAATGAGATGGAGACTGAACATGAGACGGTGAGCATGGCCTACAAGGTGATTCTCCCCCTACAGATGAAGCAGACCCAAACACAGTATTAGAATGATTAGAGACTACCATGGGGGAACTGGTTAGATTTATATACCATCAACATGATAAATCAACTCACCACTGTCTTTGTCTTTCCTATGATCACTGAGAAGTAAAGCTCTCTGATAACTTCGTTCTCTCACTTGTTCCACAGAGGTTGATGCAGTCCTGCAAGAGAGAAGCACATTTTAAATTTAATATGTACTCCCACGGACCAAATTTAGGACAATGCATATGCAAATACAGAGTCAGAGAGTTTACAGTGTTGTCTGGATGTAACAACTAAATAACGGGTTGTACATAAGGAATATTATTAGTTAAGTGGTTTGTATTTATTTTCTCCCACTTCAAATACACTGACTTCCTGCAACCCTGTTACATTACAAGAACTGATAATTACTCTCATTAAGGTAATTACCTGTAGATCTGTGGGATTTTTATTTTCTAAACAACTGAGAAGTAGAAAAATAAAGGTTGCAGGTACTGGTTCCTAGTGTCCACTTGTAGAAAACTGTCTTCTCCCAAAACTGGAAACAATCATCTTATTTGTTTGTTGTTAAGAATCTGCTCTTTAACAGGGGATCCAGAATTTTAAGTAGTGCAGCACTACAAATATACCTCTGTTTAAGCTTCTACATTCACCTGTCAGATAGTGAGTATGCAATGACAATCAGATCTTCTCTCTTACAATCGATTACAGGTCACAGTCACAACCTGATCAAGAACATCATAAAAATAACAGCACTCCACAAAACCCTGCTTTCCTTTATGGCAAGGACACATGGCATTATTCCATCATACTGGTGCACTGAAATAAACTTTGATGCTGCTGTGCAAGGTTACTGCAAAATCCTAGTAGTTAATGCTTCCCTGTTTAGCCTGTTTCCACATCCCCTGATTACAATATTGCAGTGTCTCCTGCACAGTGAACTTACACCACTTTTCAGTGGAATGCTGAAGACTGCGCTAGATGTTCTCTCCCTTACTGCCTCCACAAAATGCTTCTGGAATAGCTCCTAGACTAGCTGAAGCATGTGAGCAGAAGAATGTTCAACTCCTGAGCCCATGTTCATCCCCAACACTGTTAGGCCTTCGCTACAGCATGAAGAACATCTGCAGAGATTATTCTGCACTAACATTTTGGAGTCAGTGTCATCACAGCTGACCATCTATTTTAAGGCTACCAAAACCAAAGTGAAAAATACGTGCAGTGTTTTATACGGACTGAAGTCACTATCTCAACCCCATCCACACTCCATCTCTCCTCAGGATTTTTGGTTGTTAGGAGTACCTGGCATGGCATCCAACTGACCGTATGGTCTGCAAACAAGGGAACCATTTAACCATCCTGAGCAACACTGTCAGTGTCACCACACGCTCCCTCCCTGTGGCCAGGCTGCAGCCCTGCACGTGGCAACTGAGCTACAGCAAACATCTCACACGTGTTCCAGCCACATGACTGACACACAGACCTCCTAAGGTCTTCCAGAAGCTTTTGCTAATCAATACAGATTATTCTCCTGTTCCACCCTCTTCCCCTACAGTACTTTTGGAAAGGTTTGAGATTTAACATGAAAACATTCTCCTCAGTCCACAGACAAAGCAGTGGAAATACAAGGGAAAAAAATGCTCAAATAATACCTCTTTTGCTATCAAAAAATAAAAAAGGAAAACAGAATTAAAATAATTTAACCAATGTCTTATGGGTAACTTTTCATATATTTTAATTTTTACGATGTATCTTCTGTATTTCTGAGGAAAGAGATGAGACAACTCCACTAATCTGAAAGGACTTCCAGTCAGTAATTTGCCACTGCACCCTTAATGGAAACTAATGGAAATACAAGGGAACTTGGATTTAAGTACATAATTCTTCTGAACTTTAGTCCTATAGTTTTGTGGCTTACCACTGAACTTCTGGTTCATTTTTCTCAGTGGAGGAAGATTCCTTAATTGCACAGTTGTTGCCATTGTCCTCTGGAGCTGCATTATAAACAGTAGCTGGCAGTGGTAAAGGCAGGCTTGCAGTGTTATCACTTTGCTCCCCATTTTCACCACTGTTGTTATACCCATCATTAGCACCATTGTTACTACTTGTATTTCCTCCACCAGCAGCATGAGGAGATACAGTAACCAGGGGGAAGTTGTCTGTCTTTGAGCCACTTTTTCGAGCTTCTCGTTGTCTCTTACGGTACTCTAACAAGGACACCTAAGGAGAAAGAAAACCCAAAAAACAAACATTAGAAGAAAAGTTTTACCCATTTCATTTCTCAGTTTCAATTAAATGTATTATTTTAGTAAGACATACCACTTAATTGGTTCTAAAAGAAAATGGGGGTAGATTAACTGAAGACATTTCACTACATCTGCAGTGAATTTACAGAGCACTGAGCTACTAAAAACTGTGAAGATGATATAAAAAAGCTTCTGCCAAGAGAATAAGTATGTACTCTGCCTCAGGGAAGAAGCAGATGACACAAGTCAGGATAAAGTTCACCTGTGGTTGTAGCTACAAGGGACAGTTTCTCCTGTAACTGCAGCATTAGTAAGAGTATACTGATACAGTAAAGCTAATCTGACTGCCTTGTATGAAAAACCCACTATCCTTCTGTTTCACTCTGCTGCATATATCAAAGCTCATCATATATTTTTCTTAACACACAGAATTTGCAACTTAAATTTTCATTCTTTACCCAGACTTTATTTTGAATTTCTGTCTTTACTGCATGCTAACAGAGACTGATTAAGAGCATAGTTTTAAGCTAATTCTAAGTTTATTACCAAAAATGGTAACACATGAAAAATGGTTTCTACTTTATATATATAATATGTATGTAAAATCCCTACGCAGACCTTCAGCAGAATAGAAATCAGTTCAAACAGTAAGTTGTCATCAGTGAGAAAAAAAAAAGTTACAATATTTTTGCTTATGAATCTTCAGGATTTGGAGCAAAGAGCTGAAATACTGACCTTCAGACCTACTTTATTTCGGAAATTACATTAGTTTGGTGAAAATGACATTTCATGTCTATAAATTCTCCTAGTTACCAACAACCTACTCTGAACCATATAACATCCAAACCAATGTGCAATAATGAAAAAGAATAATCTTTAACTGGCTTAGTCCTCAATGAAAGCGGTCATCCATTTTTACATAGAGAGAAAAGCAAGGTAGCCTGCTTTGTTGGCATTCCTAAGGGTTTTTCTTTGTTTGCTTTCAAACAGATCTCTATCCTTTAGAGACTCAACCACATGTCAGGGTAAAACCAGTTAAAAGTACCTGATTTTTTCATTAAAAAGTTCAGGTTAAGAACTGATCTTGCTTTCAAACAATTTTGTACTTCCACATCATGTGACAGAGATTCCTTGAAGAACAGTGCTTTAAAGAAAGCTTAAATCTTAAGTGCAGACAAAATCTATGCAGTGTGGCCATTATATACAGGACTGTACTGAGAAGGGGAAAACTTGTGCAATGCTGAGAGAAAACAGTGAAGCAAATGTCCACAGAAACACTGAAATATGAAAAAAAACTCCTCCAAAGACCTGCCCTAGGATATTCCTGCCTCATGTGATGCTAGGAAAAAGGCTTTATTTCCTACAAAATTCCTCAATTCTCACCTTTCACCTTGGGTGAGATCTAGCCCACCACCTCCTTTTTTCATACTGTCAAAGGTTGCAGATTTTTTTGTGTGTGTTCTTAGAAATCCTAAAACCCATTCCTTCAGCAATACAGATGCAAGTCTCTCTGGTTGTTTCTTCAAACTGAAAATTTTAGACAGGAATCCTGGGATTCAGGGGTGTCAGGGGACAGTCACGCCTTTGTTTTTTTATTCAGGGATTAGTGTAGCATAAGCCCTCACCAGTGACAAGCAAGAATCTTTGTCAGCAAGACAAGGGGGGAGGATTACTGAAGCATGAAGTGCTGCTGGGATTTGTGAAGACCAATTTAGCCTTCAGACAAAGAAGAATGTCAAGTTACAAAAATTTCAGCATATGTTTTCTTTTTGGGTTTGCCAAAACAGCAGGGCTACAGTAACACACACAGGATCTATAAAATTCTCAGGACCTTGACAAGGTAAGAACAGACCTCCTACCAATCTTGCTCTGTTTATGTCTCAGCCTGAAGTGAAGTAAACAAAAACCCAGTTCTGCTGGAGAACTACTGAAGGAAGAATCCTGAGTGCTCCCCAGCAGGATGCTCCCTGTTCACAAGGGAGCAGGCACATACAAAGGGCTGTAATGTGACCAAAAAATTAAAACCCCGTTGTGCATGTATGTACACACACAGAAAATGCCCCCACCTCCCTCATCGCTACTTCCATAAAGAAAATAAATCACATCTTTCAAACAGGAAAGACTACTAAAGTCTTTGAGACAGAACAGGCAAGTTGTTGCCCTGGAGATCATTGCATTGTCTGCTGTCCTTCCTGCAAAGGGACTCTCACCTGACACTACAGTGCAATCTAAGAGCTATGCAAAGCAACTTCCAATCCTGGTTTGAGTTGCCCATGACCACACCACTTACCCACAAGAACTGTTTCATGGGAGTAGCAAATTTAAATTGCAATTATTTTTCAAACACAGTATTTGGTAAAAAAAACCCCAAACCAACAACCAAATGAAGAAAAATATTGCTTGGAACTAAATATTTCTGTGCAGTTCTGACTTTAGAGTATTCTAAAATCTGTTAGTGCAATTTCTTGCAGTAATTCGTAACAGATGTTCTCGTATATCATCTCTATGATGCAAGTATATATCCTGTATAACAGAACAGTGTAACACCAGATGGCATAAGCATCCATTTTCAAACCTGAAAAGCAATTTATTGAGCAATTAATTTAAGACTCATATGAAATAGAAGTTAATTTGTATCTATTACTTGGAAAAAATAAATTTACTGATGGCTGTATGCCTTCATTATTTCCCCTCAAAAATGTCTATTACACTGTAGCATGTAAAAACGAGCCACCAGCTGGTTTTTATTACATTAGGGCTCTCTGTTATAGAAATATCATTAGCAGTTGACAAAAGGCTGACCAAATGATTCTTAGAATTATAACCTTTTTCTTTTGTGGAGGATTCTGGGGTGTGCAATTTCCATCCATCAAATTGTCGTTATTGACAGTCCTTCCAAAGCCAGGTGCAATTCCATCTTCTGAAGTACAAAAAACAGATGCTTCCATGAACATGCCTCTTCCATCATCTTGAATTGGGCACTTGGACTCGCTTATTCTGAATCCACCTCCTACCTCCAACTGATGTGAAGGGGTCAAGTCCCTCAAATTAGAATTCATTGAGAAATTTACACCTGTCCTGTCAGGACTTTTTACCCAGGAAGAATAAATTGTGCCCCGTCCACAATGAGCAGTTTCTAGTTGGCTGTTTGCATCAGTCCTATCATGTGTGGGGGCTTCCAGGTTTTTATGCAGTGCACTTTGCTCAATTACTTCGAGTCCCAGCTGGAGGTCTGACACAGATTCCATTTCTCCAGTGCACTGCCGCGTGACATCAGTCCTATTCCTTGGACTAGAATATCCAATAGTCTTTATTTCTTGCAGGCCCATTTCTGTCATGTTGGAATTTCTGAAAGAATTCAGTGCTAGAATCGATGCTCTGTCATAACCCTGTGTAAAGAAAACACACCATTAACTATTTTTTCGCACTCTATCGAAACTGCAACTACTCTGACAATCAGCTGTGCCTCTAAACAGGATTAAAACCCTTAAAGTACGATGAATTTATCTGTTTTAAGAAACAATTCTATAGCCAGATACTTATTTCTACTATTCTCATGTATTACGTTAAAGCATTTTAATAAAATGCTTTTACCAAAGTAAAAATAAACATTATTTGTCAGATTTTATTTTATGACTGGCAGAAGAAGGAGAGCAGATTTGGTAAAAAAAACTCCCTGGCCAGGAAGCTACAAAGCACTTGCTTCAACTCAACAAAAGAGAGATTCTCCACAGTGTCGAAACACTTATTTTGAAGAGGGAGAAGGAAAAGTTTTTCTGAGACACTTCTGAACTTTGAGAGAAAGCAGGACCCATGCATTCTGCACACTGGGAGTACCCAGGCACATTCCAACAGCACTTGTTGCTTCTCAGCTAATCCACCTAAGCCCATTTACTACCTTTCTGCTCTGCTCTCTCACTCTGAGCATAACTGGGATCACTGAAAACAATTAAGAGATGCTGGTAACAAGGAGAAATGTTAATCTGAATCTAACTACAGCCTGGAAAGCAAAGTGTTCTTTTTTCTGTTCTTGTCTGGAAATTACAGTAGTTACTCCTTTCCATTACAGTCATCAGGAGTTTTAAGTGATACAGAAACAGAGAGAAACCAGTTTAAAATAGAGAACGTAACAGGTAAAGTGGGAATAAAAAGCAGTAAGCAAATCACCTATAGGGAATTTACCCTTTACATTCTGAGAAACTTGCAATGGCTGGTTAACAGTGTATACTAAGAACAGTGCAGTCATACAGGTGAAATCAAGATAACCTTCACAGGTTTGGGCATGTTTCCTTACCTCTTGACTGTAAGCTCGCCTTTTTATTTCTGGGGAACTGTCAGGTGAGGAAATATTCTAAATAAATAAGAAGAAATTGCAAGTCAATTTATTTTTTACCTTGGAGAAATAAAAACCCCCCCTTTGTAGAATGAGTACAAATACCAATTTACACTGGAATGTCCAAACACATTCTCTGAACACATTAAAATTCTCCATAAATCTCACCTCAAAGTGCATTGTATTTCCATGTATACATGGAGTTACAGGAGTAACTGGCGAATATATGGGTTTGTAACCATTTCTACAAGCTTCATCTTCTGTTTTTACCCTAGGAGGAGTAGCAAACAAGGATGGCTCGGAGGCAGTGATGTCAGCATGGGTTGGTGTGGCATAGGGAGAAGGAGTAGGTGTGGAGGTTTCTGAGAATGCGGACTCCAACAGCTGATACAGTCTTCGCTTTTTGAGTGGTGTGGTTAGATCTGTGCATTAAAATTAGAAAAAAGTTGGAAGATATCTAGATACAGCAATCACAGTTGTTACTTTATGTAATGAAATTATGAATTCCACATTAAAAAACTGTATGGTTACAAGAATCTCTTAAGGGCAGGCTTCCTGAGAGATGAACTTTTAACAGCCTACAGACTTCCTGAAAAATAAACTCTAACAGCCTCCAGATATATCAGTAACTGAAATTTGTGTGTTAAGATGCTGGGAAGAACTGTCTGTGTCTCCAGAAAAGGGAAAGTCAACTTCTATGCATTTTTAAGACTGTTCAGCTAAAAAATGGAGATTCCAAGATCATGACTGTAAACAGGAATCATCTGACAGGTTCCATATCCTTATGGAAGTGTGTTTAGTTTTTAGTGTGTTCCCATTTTCTATTATGCCTATGAGATTACACAGCTTCTCCCCTGTGTGCTACACAGGTCTACTGAGTTTTAAAGGAATCTAAATATACAAAACAGCGTGGAAAGTAATGTAACACCTGATCTCTGAATACCACTAGTCAAAAACATCAGTCTTTTGTTGACTGTAAATGCCTTGAGATATGGTGGTTTCTTATCTAATATACATTAAAGCGGGGAAAATCCCAAGCACTATGCATGAAACATTTCTTTCAAAGAAAGTATCATCACATTCAGCTACTTTGATGTAACTCTCATGCAGTGTACTAGAAAAAGTTTCACACCTGTTAAGGAACAGCTGTCATTCAGTAATAAAGGACTTTTATGTTCACCATTGATGGCTGGACTTCTAGATCTCTCTTGTGATGGTGAATTAAATCTATCAATCATTGTTGAATTTTCTTCTTCCAAAGCCTGCTTCAACCAACGCTGTAAGACAAGTTCACATTAGTGACTTAGAAGTTTAATGATGAACATTTTAAAACACATCACCACTGAAATGGTTTGCCAACCAGCTTTTTTTCTGCCTAAATTTATGCTACCAAAAAAAGACTTCTTTTTAACTAATATGGGATGGGGAACCATAACAAAGGGAAGCATTACCTTCTTACAAGAGCCAGTAATGTTTTCCACAGGTTCTTTTTTCCTCCTTTTTTCTGAAAGGAATGGTGAAGTAAAACGAATATAGTGCTTTGGAGTTGAATATACATGTGGACTGTAAGTGAGACCGGGTAAAGAATTCAGCTGAGTAGCCAGAACTTCAGGGTCTGTAGTTATGCGTAGAGGCCTTTCTGGTAGACTGTCTGTAGGTTTCCCTGCTTTATCACTCTTTTCACTTAACCATTCACTGACCAAGTGCTAAACAGAGAGAGAAAAAAAATTACTGTTTTATGAGGGCTTTTATTAGTGGCATTTAAAAATTTTTTAGTCTAATTATTCATCTCGTCAACCATTACGCAAATCAGAAACAGTTAGTATCCAGGCTTCAAGGTTAAAAATACACAGTGAGAATGAGTTTTTTTGTTTGTTTTGTTTTGTTTGGGGTTTTTGTTTGGATTTTTGTTTTGGTTGGGGGGCGGTCTGTTTGGTTTTTTGTTTGATTTTGGTTTGTTGTTGTTAATTACATTTAGTTCTTCTGAATTTAATTCTCACTGAACATACTATACAAGTGCCATATAAATTTATATTAACTGTACTTAAGAATGTAAATTTTTAGTAACTAAATTTCAAAGCAAATTTTAAACTTCTGCCTGAGCACCTAGGCTGAGGAGAAATAGTGTAACATTAACAGCATAAACTTAAACTCCTCATGGTATTTCTGCACCATCAGGACTGTGCTTCAGTCAACATCTCAGGCAGGTACCTTGAACTTGAATCTTCAACTGTAGTTGTATTAAATTATAACACATGGACTAAGCCATACTGGTCAAAAAAGGGTATTCTTTCCTAGGTAGTTCAGTGTTTTTAAAAATCATGCCAGTGGATTTTAGGTAGTTCAGTGTTTTTAAAAATCATGCCAGTGGATTTAAGTTTCTAACAGAGAAACTAACCTCCAAAATTTTTCAATGATTCAAAATTAAGGGCATGCAAAAATAGCACACTAAATAATATTAATGTGATAGGAAGGCTTTAACACAGATTATCATAATATATTTAAGTTGCTTGTCTTTTACAAACCTATTTATATTTACTTAATTTTTAAAGCAGGACTTTCTCTGCACTTAGGGAACACTGAGTGCAATGTGATGAGACATTTCACAGATATTCATCCTTAATACTATGAAACAGCAAGAGTGCGGTAAAATTCAGAGTTGGGACATCTTTGTTCCTTCCTGCTATGCAACACACAAGAAAGGAAGAAAGATTCTAGGCTTCTCTCTCATAAGAATTTAATAGTGATGCAATAAACAGTGTTACAGGATGACTCAGGTGCCTTTTGGAAAAAAAAAAATAATCTAAGGTGTGTTTGGGGGTTTAAGACAAAAGCATCTTGAAATTCTTACTGTTCATCTGAAAAGAAGTTCCAATCTATGACTTCCTTCCCCTTTCCCTCCACTACATAATATTTTCAGAACTTCCTGTAAATCATGCTAAAAACACTTTTTCATGCAGTCTGTAGAATTTCAATGCAGAAAGTTATACTGCTTTATTTGCACTTGCAGATTTAAGATTTTTGAGTGTCTTTAAATACTGTGCCATTTCTTAAAAGTTTTTTGCAATGTAATCCAACAGAAAAAAAAGTTAAAACAAAGCACTAAAGAATCTTACCTCCAAACATGCACATAAATTTTGGGTGTCTAAACCCATTCACTTTGGAACAGACATTTGAGAAGTACTAGAAGTTAGTTATTTCTTTGGAGATATTCTGTTTGCTATCTGAAGCATACCATGAACAAATGAAGGAAAGACACCTTATTTCCTTGTTTTTTAATTTAAATTAACAGTTTTAAGTAAGTTTTGGTTATGTGCAGTATTTCAATCCATTCAGAAAGCCCATTTAGAAAACATTTTGTTCCAAAACTGCTCAGAAAGGCGTATTTTGGAAGTCTCTTAAAATCCAAAAGAACTACCAAACGATGTTACAAATTTTAATTTAGTGACTGCCTATACAATGGTGATTTTAAAAAAAATGAGTGAAGATTAAAAAAAAAATGCAGTTGCATACTGATGAAGCAGTCTGTAATTTTTCAAAACTCTTTTAGTCCATTCTCTTCTCCCCATCCCTCAAGACACATACCTTCTTTGTTTTAGGATACTTAGTAGGGCATTTACTAAGTGCTGGAGCTTCTGTTTCAGTAACCATTTCTGTAACAACAGTTTCTGTTTCAGGTTCAGCTACCAGTGCAGCATTCTCAGTTTCATTATGCTGGGAAGTTACTTCCACGTCAGGAGAAGACGGCTGGATATCTGAACACATGCTGACGGTTCTGTGCCGCCTGCGCTGCTGTCCAATGTGAGTTCTACTCCGTGAGAAGCTTTTTCTCTGTTTAGCTCTATTAACTTTGGCTGGGGTAGGCTTGGTGGCAGTTTCTTCTTTTGCAGGTTCCTGGTACAAGACAGAAGTCTAGTAAACAGATCCCACACACATTTAGAGCTACCTTTCTTAGATGAAAATGTCAGTTCCCTCTTCTTTAGCAGGTCCAAAAAGTTTCTAATTTTTGTTGTCAGAACTACAATACTTCAGAGATAGCATTTCTCTCCTTCTTAAAGGCAAATGACAAGATTTCAACTATTTTCCTCCCAAGCACTTGCAGAGTACTCACACGCACCAGTCAGATCAGGACAGATTTGTGTAAGAACTGACACACCACATTAATTAATCCGTAAGCTCAAAATCAACTGCTTACATCATGATGTCTTTCAGTCCAATATTCTTTCTGCAATTTATAGTTTACTAGGTGTTCAGCATTGTCACAAAAGGTACTTAAAAGAATGCTGAGAGGAACTGTTCAAGTAAACAACCTGAACTGAGAACCCACATGAGTATTTGCAAACTAAGAAGCATCCAGCAACAAGAGAGTAAAAAACTGTTTATAAGACATTAAGTATCACCTGCAACAACTCAGAAAAAAAAATACATTTTAATAACTCCTTTCCTTTAAAATAACAGAAAGGATTATAACGTGTTCCTGAATAAAACACCAAAGAAGCAAATTGTTCTCCACTCGTTATATACAGTGCCTAAGGAAAGCCCCCTCCTGTGGCTAAAGTCATCGGTAAAAGCTTCTATCCTGAACTTCAAAGGCAGACTGTTACACAGCTGGTGTGTGTGCATGTCTGCATAAATTCATGTAACTGAAATTCCTCATTAAATAATTCTATATGTGTCTTATTGGGAAAAAATTTAGGAGCTAATATAATGTCAAAGATCCACTAGATTTTGGTCAAATATATTTGAGTTCAGATGCGGGGGGGGGTGGAATTCATACATCTTAACATGCAGTTTGACATCCAAACTGACAAAATACGCAATGTTAAAAGCTAGCTTTAAAATAAAGCTCCAGATAACTACCTGAATAAATTCAGCATCATTGAGAATCTGTGCTTCCTTGCATTCCGATTTAACCTCAGTTTTTGCTGTGCTGATTCTTTCCAAAGCCTGTTCTCTTCTTTTTTCTCTTTTTTCTAGTCTGGCAAAAGCTTGCAGGATAGCTTCCATTTTCCGTTCTTCTCTTGTCTGATGGATTTAACAATAATCATGATCAATTTCAGTCATAATCTTTCACTCTCCCCCTATTTTTTAAAGTACTTCCGAACACGTTAAATGTATGTTGACATGAAGATCAAGTTCAGCGGAAGATCAGATTAAAAGAAGATGTTACCATCACTGCAATTACTAGAGACTCCTAAACAAAGGTTTGCATTCATACCAATCCTGACAAACAAGAGAGTCCTGCTTCAGATTTAAGAATGTGCTAAAAATTTTTCAATGCCTAACAAAAAACCCCCCACATTTTTAAATGATACTTTTTTAACACTGATCTACCAACCTCTAGAAGTCAGGATTTCTGGGGTTTTTTAAGTTGGGAACTCAAATAGAACAGGCAAAAATACTGGCTCTCAAAGCTATCTCTAAAAATGACCACCATGAATAGCAGGCAGTAATAAAGATCAAATAATTAAATCTAAGAGAAACACTGTAGAAATCATCTAAAGGCAGTAAAAAAGTAATATACAATTGAAGATAAAAGCAGCTTTTTGTCAGAAAGCAGTGATCAACCCAGATGAAATGTCCTCAAATAGCAACTCTTGCATTTTAAGGCTAAGTTCATGTAAGGATCTGACTTCACACATACTCGGATTCTACACGCCTACAAAAAGGCAGCAATTACATGGGAATAGCAGGTGTCACTAAGCCTTAGTGATGACTTTAGGCAGCTACTTGCTTCCAAACTTACCATCTTCCTTTTCCTTTCTGCAATCTGCTCCTCTGATTCCATTTCTACTTCATTGCTGATGGGAGTTTTTTCTTCTATATCATCAATAAAATCTGGCTCCTGAAAGATGGAAACACTGTTTTACAGAAGCTCGACTCCTCCTGCAAACTAGGGAAAACTAAAAGCTACACAGAACTAAGACTCCTCAGATCACTGCATCAAAAGTAATGTTAAATAGTTATCTTTAATAGCTGCTCTGCAAAATAAGTTAAGAATTTATGTGTCACAGATCTCTTCCAACAGCTCTTTCAAATGGATATACTAAAAGAAAGACTAATTTAAAGTTTACCATCATGGTACATTACCAGGTGGCTTTACCATACTATCTGCTCATTATCCAGTATTCAGCTTCAGCTGGGATCAGTAAGGTATGTTTTGAATTAAACAAAGAGCTGCAGAGCTCTATTAAACATGGAGCTGCATTCAACACTTAGCATTCTGTGCTGGAGTTCTGTTACAGGAGCAGGGCTACTTACTGCCATGTTTAAAATATTCAGCTCCCAAGTAAGAGGGGCAACTGATCAAAAGGTATTTCAGGATGAACCGAGCTCCTGAAAGCACGACATGAGGCATCCACATTAGAGAGCCACAAAAAAATTCAGAAGGAAAAAGTATGGTTAAAAGTGGTATGGGAACCAACATATTTTTAAATACAATCAAATACTGAAGAAAACTTAGAATAGTATTTAGAATTCCTAACAGCTTATCCACCATTCTGATTTTTGGTAAATCTCCATATCCCTTTTCAGTGACTTGTTAAAATTCCTTTAGTAGCTACAAAAGGAGAGTATCTGTGTTTAAAAGCTTTTATTTCTGAGCATCTTTGTGTCAATACCTGATTATTAGAAATGGACAGTCTGAGGGGAGAGAGCTTTCTCTGCTTATTATCTGTGATTTTCATTTTGGTGGCTGCTCCTTCACAGTCCAGTGTGATGTTCTGATTTTGAGTCTCCTTTTCTCTTGAAACATCTTTTTCCTTCTTTCCCTTTTTCCTTCTGGTTTCATATCCAGTATTGATGTTTTCTGTAGGTTCGGAACGTCTGAGAACTGGACACTCAGGATTTTCTTTGAGGCAAGCACAATCCACCTTGTATTTACTGCAAATAATCAAATGCACGAAGGTGTATTTAGTTAGCAATTTAGTACAGCAATGAGACCTTTCAACAGTAAATCACATAAGCTGATGTATTTCACATTAAACATCTGCCCTAATGCAAACCAACCACACTAAAAAACAGCTGACTCAAGATTTCACCATAATATACAATATTACTGTAATTCAAAAATCTCATCTACTGGTTAACTGGTTGGTTGCCACATAGAATTCTTTTAAATTCAGGTTAGTATTTGCTTAAAAAACAGAAGACATCTAAAATCTGAGTGTAATCCTAGGTGGAAATACAACCACAACAAAATGAACAGATGCACAAAAGGCAGAGAATTCTTTCTTTATGCCAATACAGACACAATTTCCACAATGAGCACACTGAACTCAGAGTCACTTCCACAATTTTAAGCTGCACTTGGATACACAGAAAATGTTATTCAAACACATTCAACTGACAGAGCTGTCAGCTGTAGTACTAAACACGACTACGACATATTTTTAAAAGGATAAATAACAAAACCAAAAAAACTATACCCCAGCAATTTCTCAGGTTCTCTTCATGTGAGGGGTCACAGAGTTATACAAATATTCATTTTGGAAGGCACCTTAGAGATTACCTACTTCCAAACCCCCTGACATGGGCAGGGATGCCACTCACTTGCTCAGGACTCCATCCAACCTGGCACTGAACACATGCTTTAGTTTAGATTAGATATAAGGAAGAAATTCTTTGCTGTGAGGGTGGTGAGGCACCAGAACATATTGTCCAGAGAGACTGTGGATTCCCTATCCCTAGAAGTGTTCAAGGCCAGGCTGGATGGGGCTCTGAGTTATCTGGTCTAGTAGGAGGTGTCCAAGACAAGGGGACAGGAACTGGATGATCTTTAAGATCCCCAAACTGTTCTGTCATTCTATAATCTTTTAGTTGAAAACTATTCTCCGTGTCCTATCACTATCTGCTCATGTACAAAATCCCTTTCACCCTTTTTTTTTTTTAGCCCCCTTTAAGAACTGGAATGCTGCAATGAGGTCTCCCCTGATACTTCTCCAGGCTGAACAACCCCAGCTCTCTCAGCCTTATCTTCACAGGAGAGGTGCTCAGACCTCTAACCATCTTTGTGGCCTCCTCCAGATCTGCTCTAACAGGTCCATGACTTTCTTGTACCAAGGACTCCCAACCTGGATGCAGTACTCCAGGTTGGATCTCACAAACACAGCAGACAGGGAGAATCACTTCTCTCAACCTGCTGGTCACATGCTTTTGATGCTGCCCAGATTGTGGTTGGCTTTCTGGGCTGCAGGCACATATCCCGCTTTTCACCCATGAANTGGCTTTCTGGGCTGCAGGCACATGCAGCTGGCTCATATCCAGCTTTTCACCCATGAGAACCTACAAGTCCTTCTCTGCAGGACTGCTCTCAACAAGTTCTTCTCCCAGTCTGTACTGGGATTGCCCCAATCCAGGTGCAGGGAGACTTGCTAAACTTCAGGAGGTTCATGTGGTTCCAATTCTCAAGTCGACTGTCATGTCCCTCTGGATGGCATCCTGTCCTTCGGAAGTATCAACTGCACCACTCAGCTTCCAGTCATCTGCAAACCCTTGCTGAGGGTGCACTTGATCTCACTGTCTCTGTCACTGATAAGGATATTAAACAGGGATGCAGAACAATTTTTAAAAGTGCCAGGTATCCTGAGGAAGTCTGGACCCAAGCTGATTAATACAGGTAGTACTCTATGGTCATACTTAGTTCAGGTCAGGTAGCAAAGGCATGTGTACACAGCACTGCATCCAAGCTGGCTTAAGAGCAGACCACAGAAGTGCAGTAATAAAAATACAGAAGAAACTCTGCCCACACACACACTGTAATAGTGCCTAAGGAGCCTTGTGTTATTAAAGCATGCAAGAAAGTAAAAGACACAAAACCAAAGCCATTCTGAATTGCAAAGTAATCAAATGAGCATTTGATGTATTTTAGAACATCATTCTCAAATACTTACCAATTTCCATAATCAAAATCAAATGCTATGGTAATCTCTGCTCCCTTTGGAATGTTATGGATGGAGTAAATATAAAGATGAATTGTTCCATCTTCAATTACGTGCCTCACCTATATTCAAGGAAATATCGTATTATCATGAGGTACTTTCTTTTATCTAAGTATGTCTATAGCAATTGTAGGGATTGCTTAAATTATCAAATTATTGGAATCTCAAGAAAAAGGGCATTTCTAAGAAAATAAAACCTAATTTAACTTCATATATATGCTCACCTCTGCATTTGGCGTACATGAACGCCTGATAAATCGAGCTTCATTCCCGAAAGTCCTTGCATCAACACACATTTCTAGCCCATGGAATTTGGAATAAAATAAAACAAATGGGTACGGCCTGAAAAACAGACAAGAAAACCAGTAGTTTTATAATTTTTAAAGATACTAAATAGCACTTATTCCTCACATTAGTCAGTTCTGAGAACATGTTGTTCAACATGATACATCAAATTTGTGGGTTAATCTAAGAATGACATTTCTATTTAAGCTTCAGGATTTTAAACTGGTAAATTCTCCAAATTTATTCTCAGAATACCTCAAGTTGGAGTTACACTCCTGCACCTTCTGCATAGGATCTAAAGGGAGAACAGTAACAGGTCAACCACTAGACATGGAAGACACAAGGGTAAGATGTATCAAATGTCTTAAAACTTCTCACAGGCTCTAAAATAAAACTCAGAAATTTATATGCCACATAGAACCATATAAAAAAAATAACACCTCCATGTGCTTGCCTAACACCTGCAGCACCACCAGCACCTAAGCCTCCTGAAACAATGGGACATCCAAATAATTTGCCAGGACATGCTATTGCAAGCACCAGGGAACCCTTCCATCTTTACTGAGCAAAAGCCGTGTCCTCCAATGGGCCTCTTGAAAATTCCCAAGTAGGTGTGTCCACGCAGTTACTGGCAGCACTGAAAACAACCCACAGGAGGAAGGCAGCAGTCATGCATGGCTCAGTAACTTAGTCAATTAGAGACCTGTGGCAGTAAAATGACCCCAGGTCAACCTCTGTCCAATTTCATTCTCACCCTGATGGACTTAAAATCTGTTTCTCTCACAAAAGACAATGCCTTTGCCATTAACTTATGAATTATTTTAGGATGGTAGAACCTGTCAATCCCTGGTTTAAGTTACAAAACTACCCAACTGAGAATGAAGGAATCCTTTAACTGGGGAAGAATAAAGAAAGAGGAAACTAGCTCCTGAACAGATCTGTAAGGATATTCAGAAGAGACCAGGTTCCAGCTGTCATTACTTTTAATCAGACAACAGTAAAATGCAAGACACTGCTGACAACCAAGACCCACTTTTACTTGACGCAAGAGTTTGGCAAAACATCATTTTAACAGTTACTTTACTAAAACGTCTGGAATAAACAAACCTTTTAAAGAAATATCCATTAGCTTCAAATTGTTCTCTCAGCATGAACTTTCCTCTGTATTCAATAATAAGTGCATCGGGAGGCAAGTCTTTGGCAGCTTTTAAAATTTTCTTGTTTTTTTGCACATAACTCTGCAAAGACATAGATTAATTTATGAAGCATCACTTTCATTTTTCCACTATTATTAACAGCAGATTACACTTTCATAACTACTAAGCAATTTTTTACGAATTAAAAACCCTTCTAATAATTAAACCTCCAGAACTGAAGTGACCAAACTGTCCTGTTCCCCTACCAACGTGACTAGTTATGAATTTAGATTAAAGGAATGCTTTAGCCCTAGTTCTCCAGTACATGGCCGAAAACCAACTTATTCATGTTCTCACAATTCAAGTACTATATCCCTTAGTGCACTTAACTCTCACCATGACTAGGATGAATTGCTGCATTGTTTTGCACAACACTTTCAAAAGGCTCCAATTCCTTCAAACAAAACAAAACATGCAGACATAAAATGACGTTCACAATTCATTCAAGGAAAAACAGAACAGGAAAGTAACATAATAAAAGAATCCTGAGAGAGTTTCCAAATTTATTTACATGTCTTTAGATGGAAGGACGGCTTTTAATTAAAAACCAATACATACCCTGGCAATTAGTGAACTCACACCTCTCATAACTGTCACCACCAATCAAAAAGGAAGTAGCCTCTATGTAGGCAAAAGGCTCTGTAAGTAGGGATATTCCTCTAAGGAGGGTGTCCCATATGCCATGATGGTCTTCAAGAAAAAGAAGCAAAGATGCTTCCATTAATCTGCTACTATTCCTCAAGATTTCTGCTACAAAGTGCTATGGTCTTTTCTATGGCTCTGATTTTAAGCCTTCAAGTAACTGATAGTAAGGCTAAAAAAGGACATTGCACATTTTCTTCGTGAACTAGAAATTACAGGATCATGTGAGTAAAAAAAAAAAAAAATCAGTATCAGAAATATCACTCATGAACTTTCAGAACACTTACCACACCTTAAGAGAAATGTAGACAGTGAACATGTTGATACACATAGTAGAAAAAACCTCCTAAACAGATTCAGCCTCTATGCTTCTCTCTACTCTAACCACTCCTGATATTCCTCACGGGGAACCAGCAACAAAGTTGACTGCCTGACAAAAGACAATCTACGGACAATCCAATGTTCATGCTCTGACTAACACCTTAGCTACTTCTTAGGATAAATGATATGCAAATATAAACATAACCAGGGATGATACAGAATGTATAAAAATAAATTTCAAATTCTGAAAAATGCTAAAGTTCTGATGTTAAGTCTCTGGGGGTTTTTACTTGTTTTCTTTAAAGGCATCTACATCAATATTTTTTGTTATGGTAAACAGAGCATGTAATAACACAACTCATTACCTCTACTGGAGGTTTGAAAATCAGATTGCTGGTGCTGACTTCTTTTTTGTCATTTCCATTGCCTAATCTCAGAGCTATTTTTTGTGCCTCCCTCTGGACACCTTCACTGTACTGGTTATTATTTGCTTCTTCATAACGATCCATCCATGCCTTGATTTTATTTTCCCATCCAAAGTTTGAAGTGTCAGTAGGATCAATCTCTGGAGCTGAGCCCTAAAAATAAAAGTAAGTGACCAGATATTAGAAGGCAAGTTATACAAAAATTTAAAAAAAACAACTCTACAAGAAGACACAAAATGAAGGGCAGAGGTATTGACTGAATTGATTTAAGGTTTGGTTTTTTCAGGAAGTCTGGTATAAAACTCTGCATTACTTAAAAACTTCAAGCTGAATTCAGTCACATTACATTTGTTCAAAAATTTTAATTCACAAATATCACCCAAGTTTAGGAATACATTCCCTCCTCACCAGAGATTCTAGCTTTTAGTGGGATGAGAATGGAGAGTGACATTGTTTCCTCCCACAACTGCACTGCATCACGAATCTATGAGTGCAGGAGTTGGAGGGTCAGATCTCCCCACCCACTCAACTTTTGTGAACATAGGCAAATATACAGAACTCCAGCTTTTATCCAGTAATACTTGGTTTTCCCCTTTTAACTTCAAGGGTCATGCTAATACTTTTCTTCCACTGCACAACTTACTAAACTTTACTAATCCTACACCTACTACGTTAAGGTTGTGACTCAACGTTACAGGCTTCGCACATATTTTTCCCTCCTTCTCTGCTCCTCACTACACAATTCTCTTCTGCAGTGCTTCAGATCCTTTCACTTTTAAAGAAAGTGCCATTGTACCTCCAGACCTCACAAGCAGCAGCCAGGCTGCAGCCAACCAAAGCTCCTTACGGACAGCAGCAGCCAGCCAACGCTCCCTTTTCTATATGCACCTGAGCAGAGACACTATTAAATATTAATAAAACACAAGTAGTTCAGCAATTCAAATTACCTGTTTACATTTCTTTTGTGCATGAAGAAAACCATACACACAAACAGCATTAAAAAAGGTGTGATGCTAAGAAAACCACTAAAAAACACAATGGAACCTTAGAAGCACCATATTCAAAAAAACCCCACACAGATTTTTCTCCCCCAATTCTGTCTTCACTATTCAGAAGCCGCATTTTATACATCTGAAGCATAAATTGCATCCCACTTGTTTTTATATATCCCAAGCATGAATGAACTATGGCAAATACCTAGTTCTCACACCATGCATATTTTTATCTCACAGAAAATTTTAATTAAAGACTGTTGTAACACTTAAATCTTACAAAGCAGACCTCCCAGCATGACTCCTCAGGCTGTGCCAGTACTAGTGAGTGGAGTCCCATCAGATGTATACACGGAGGTATTACAGAGCAGAACTGCTACTTTATCTTTCAAATGCAATACACATATTTCATTATTTGGCTGCTTAAGAGTTATAAAAAGCTGGAGCTACTAAGTTTGAATGAGGCGTGCACTCAACTTTACTACCTTGTATAGCACAGATGAGCCCCAATTCATCCAGTAGCTCCTGAAACCATCTATTCTCAGGATAAAAATTTGCACTACATTATTTCAGTTAAATTCCAGGACATAAAGATGTAGTGCATAATTTAAAATCACTGTGATGCGTATGTAGTACATTAGTTATCAAGAAGGGAATATTTTAGTGCTTAATGTATAGCCCCAATTACACTCTTAATGCCTATTATTTAAGTAATGTACAATTAAGGTTCGACACAAAACCCGAACAAAATCACGTTACCTTTACTCGTGAAGATTTCCTGGATCCTTCTCGAAATGCCTGGAATAAAATTAGATATATATATATTCACTGGAAGAGATACAAAATCTCTTAAGGAATTCAAAATCTATCAACAAATTAACAGCTTTTCAGTAAAACATGCAGGATGAAACCAACAGAACTATAGTGAAATCTCAAGAAGGTAAGAGGTTACACCTCAAAAAATGCATTTTATAAAACAATTCGGCATTTCAACCAAAGTCCACAGTAGAGTCCAGGTACCTCTACCTTTCTCCCACATTACAACTTGACTCCCTAGAATTTCAGAATCCAAGCCAAAATATCAGAGGTAACAGAATAACATGGCATGGAATAGAATAGCAGTAAATTTGTGTTCAGAATTGTTTGTTGAAGAGGAAACATTTTACTAAAACTTTCTTACAAGATATCAGTAACTAATTCTGACTTCATTTAAAAGGCAGAACTCTCATCCAGGCCGATGACACAGAACTACAAAAAGCAACTGCATTTACTAAGTTCCATGTACATTACTTCTTTATATATATTTTGTCTTCACATGTGAAACTGTTACATCTGTAGCTAAACCATACAATGTCAATATCCTGTTTACCAAAGCAGTTTACCACTAGCTTTGAGAGCACACTTCCACACAATTTCAACTGAAATAAATGGAGTCACATCAGGACAACTGATGGCAAACATTTCTGAATGTAAAACAACCACAAATGAACACTTTAAAAGAATTCTTCTTTGGGTATCCCAAACCTTCTTCTGCCCCTTCTCTAACTGTATCAAATGATCTAGGTAAATGCAATTCCTGATGTGAAATTCTGTCTCAATTACAAAATTGAACTTTCACAGCTAAGATACATTATCTTGAANGGGCACCAAGAAAAGACATTTACTATAGAGTAATACCTTTCAACCTAAAACGAGGTGCTAAAATAGCCTGATTTTTAAAATCAGCGTCCCTCAGTAAGAGATGTCACATAGTTATAATTTATAACACAAATTAATATGAGAAATTACATTCACTTACTTTTTTACATTTTGCTATGTTCTGTTCTTTCTCCCCACTTTTTTTCCTCTTCTTATCATTGACTTTTGTAACTCTTGTAGCAGTTAAAGTAATCGTAGTTGGTGTATGTTGAAAAGCAGTATACAGTTCCACAGGAACCTCATCACCACTCTCTGTTGCGCTGGTATCCCCATCTTTGAAACAAAGAATATCCTGTAAACAATCAAGTACTGCAGAAAGAACATTCACTAGTTACTCTACATCTGCCTTCAAAACCCAAAAATTCATACTGCCAAATGCTCCTAGCACTCACATGCAAAGTTCACCAACAGTTGCAACAGCATGAAAATGAAGAACCAAGAGCAACTGACAATTAACAAATGTTTGTAATGCCAGGTAAGAAAAAGGTACCAGATTGATTCCATTCTCTGAATGGAATTATATTACCATATTCCATTATAAGTCAAATTAGAATCAGAATAAAAAAGGTTAAAGAAATATATTTGTTAACTTGTTCTCTTCTATTTAGCTTTTACCTGTAATATGACATCAGGATTCTCTCAGATGACTATATTCTAGAAGGGATTAAAATTAATGACTGACCAGCACTTCTTGTGAAGCCCTATTAATTAATCACATGTAAGTCATAATCAAGTATTTCAGCTGCAATTTGCAGTATCAAGTGCTTTTTTAGGGTAAATATGTCAATTTAGCCAAAAGGTCTTTCTACTCAAAATTCCCTAACAGAAACATTCTGCTACTTGGGGAAGAGAAGAGGGATGATCACACACAAACTGACAGATATTTTTTCTTTGTGCTCTGCACTCACAGACCTCAAGGCCAAAGCCTGAAATTTAGCATTCATCAGCATTTATGTCAAACACATATCCCGACCTGAAACAGGATTACCCTAGTTCTGTCAAGGCTGTGAAGGCTGGCGAGGATTGGAAGAGAGATGGTGCACACAGATAAGAGACGGCTGTTCATATGTGCTCAGTACAGACTTCTTGGATTTTAGCAGCTTTTCCAAATATTCTGCCTTCAATAAATACACTTCACACTAAGCAAAACTTTTTCGCAAACTGCACAGATGCCAGATTTACAAATACTTACTATGAGAGCAGAGAAAACATTCCTTCTGAGCTCAGGAGGATGTTGCCTTAATCAGTGCACTCAACAGTCCTAATTCTTGAAACCTTCTTTACTAAATAAAGAACTCCAGCTATTGGTTGCTCTGGATTTTTCTTGCTCACAACATTCCTTAACAAGATTCTTCTGTGCATAGTAAACAATCCCATTTTACCGTCTTGGTTATTCTTTTGAACAATTTATCAGGTACATAATTATGTTTTATAAATTAGGAATTGATGATGATTTCTGAATTTGTTTACATTTCTGCTGGGAATATTTTCTAAACTAGCATAAAAAGCACATAGAAAGAAGAAATATCTAACAAAAGATGAATGATCAGCAGAATAACCAAAGCCTGAGAAATGGAAACCCAAGGCCCTCTTGCAATTGTCAGTGCCTGCAGTCCATCCACTAATGCCTGCAGAATCATGATGTCACAGCCACACACCTCTCCTCCTTGCCCCAAACCCCACAAAACACTGTCTTCCTTAGGGAGGCAACATTTCAACACTGTTGTCTACATTGTGCTCTAACTTACTGTAAAGAGTAATTACCTCAACTGAACATATAATTTCATAGAGTTGTTTTGAGACACTCCTTCCTAACCTACATAACCTGCTTTCACTTTGAAGAGCCTCAGTAAAGCACACTAAGTGAAGATCTTGAGTTTGCATGTCAGAAGGCAAGATAGAAATTCTCCAAATTTCACAACATTATGGCCCCAGATTCATATGTAACTATAAGCAACAAGTGACCTTGACAGCATCAATTTCAAGACCAGGCAGCTTGAAGTAACATCTTTGAATAAGTTACACATCTAGATATTTTATCTTAAAAAAACCCAAACAAACCAAAAAATGAAACAAAAAAGCAAAGAACAAAAAAAACCAACCAAACCAAAAAACTCCCAAAACATACAGTATTCAACTGGGTAGGTGGGTTAACAAAGGTGCTACCTTCACTGAACCACAGTACACAATCAAATGCACAGCAAGCTCCATCAGAATTACACTTTTATACCAGAACAACAAAATCAACACCACCACATACAACCACAGGCTAAATATTTTGCCAGGAAAAAATGTGATGTGGTCACACACAGAAATTTAGGACACACAGTTTTCTATCATGAAATGTTCATCCAAAAGCTCTTCTCTTGAAGCAAACCAACTGATCTACTATTTGCTCTCCACTGTCACTGAACCAGCAATACTTTAGGCATCTTCACAATAAAAACCACTGTACTGTAAAGAAGTCCCATATCTAAATGAAAAGCCCTATATATACACACACTCATAAAAAAAATCCAAATAATGCAATCTTACCTTTTATCAAACACATGTAACTTAATAATAAGTGAAAGTAACATTCTGCTACCACTGAATATTTAAAACATTGAAAAGATGCATTTGAATTGATGCCATTTTTGCTTTTCCTAATTGGAATCACCTAGAAAATTGGCCCTTTTACTAATGTCTTCTGATAGTTCATAACCAGAAGCACTAAGTCCTCCTGAACTGTGTAACAGTCAACATGAAGTGCATTTAGCCAAGCTAAAGGTGCAAGCACGTACATTCAAGTTATGTATTATAAATCACAGTAATCAACACTGCACTTTGAGTTTTAGGCTAAAGAGGACCAGAATTTGTCTTTATGTTTAACTGTGTTAGAATACTTTAGATTTACCACTTAGCAATCTCTTTTCCTACTGAATGCATATAACAGATTTAAAAGACTGATCATCAGGATTAAGAGTTGAACACTAACTTCAAACGTACAATCTCTTCCGTTCCTGTTAAGATCAAAACATACTCTTCCCTTAAGTTTACTGTAAATGATCAGACAGAGTGCCTACAAATCCCAAGAGATGACTTGAATAGCTCAGACCATCAGCTTTCCCCATCCTGTGTGTAAACTCAAGTTCATCCTCACAGTATCATCCTATCACTCAGTGAACTCAGTAACTCCACATGAATTATAAACCTACTTGTGCTATCCTTAAACACAAAAGTAGCAAAAATAATTTTAAATTTTAAAAAAAATTTAGAATTTAAATTTTGTTGACCTAGTTGGTTAACAAAAATTTTACAAAAGAGGTTTGGTTTCATTAAAATGAAAACAGACAAAACAGACAATGATTCAGTTTTATAAATAAGACATTAATGCCTTTAACAGACTTCAGGCAGTTTAGCCCCAGACAACATGAAGTGTCAACTGTACCAAGAAGCACAATTAAGCCTCACACACTTCCAGGCCACACCATGCACTTCAGATTTTCTGAAGGCATATGAAGTAGGCAGCAGGACCTTCCCTACACAGTATTTTTTAAGGAAATTTTAAAATACGCTCCATTACTTTAGAGACATGATTTAAAAGTAAAACATATTTAGGAAGATGACTGCCTCCCAATTTATTACCTTTGTAATAGAGTCTGAATCTGTCAGTCAAGACTTCTACAACACATTTTGGTAATGGCTGGACAGAACTCCTGACAAGTTAGACCAGGTGATTTTTTAAATTCTGTGAATGTGTAGGAGAGCTAATTTCATAAAACACATAGGCTGAAGTGGGTACTTGCACTACATGCCTCATCTAGTTATCAAAGGCAAAAAAATCCTCAAAACATTGTATTACCTAAGTTTAGCAACTCTTCTCACTGTCAAAACAAACCCAAAACCATACCAAAACACCCCCCCAATCTACATCCAACAAATTAGAATTAGGATTTCCTCTCAAAACTTCTTTTCAAAAAGCAAGCAGACTCAGAAATCCTCTCAGCTCAAAAGAAACCTGAAAGTTCAAGAGATTGAATTACTCCACACTAATACGAAAAAAAGTAATACTGACAGCCATTAATAAAACATGTGGAACTATAACAATTCTGATACAATATTATCTTGGTAATAATACAGCCAAGTAAAAGGCATTGATTTACTGAACCTTATATGCTGAAGGCTGTGAAAGTTGCAGGAACTACGTATACAGTCTTAAGTCTATATTGTTGATTTATATGTATAAGCTTTACTGAGGAAAAAGCTTTTAAATTTTACTCACCTGACATATTTTCCCTTTTCCTTCGTTGCAATAGCACTGCCCTTTCTTTATCTAAACTCCTGAAATTAGAAAATAAATCAGTGCATCTAAGGATTAAGATCTTTACCATTTTCCAATGACTATTACAGAATTAAGAGTAAACTAACTGAATGTTCAGATACTTAAAAAAACATCAGTTGTGCACTGTTCCATTCCATTTTGATGGAAGGCACATACACGTATCCAAATCACTTGAAAACAAAACAAAATCTGATAGCTCAGAACAGAGACTGACAGTTGGTCCAGGGATTACAGATAAGCAGGCATTACACCATTTTCCTGAAGATTCGTCAGAACAATCATCACAATACAATACCGAACACATATTCTATGATGACAAGGCCCAAACTACTTCTCAGAAAGAAAAGAACAATTTCCTGATATTTAAAACTTTCTGAACACATTTTTTTTGCTGTTTAATTAACAATCTGCAACATAAGCAACAGCAGCATTTTATACTCTACATAACACGACAGGAACTATGATGACAGTCAGGTATAACCTGCCTACCAGAGTCAGAACAAAAAGCCCTCCCTGCCATGTCATATGACAAGGTGGGGAGAATGGGGATTGGTGGTGGGGAAGGGAGAGCACACGCTCGTTCCAGAGCAAGAAATCCTCCAAGTGATCCCTGCAGCATATTAGAACAGGGCCATAACCTGAGAACACTGCTGTTCAGAGTTCTTCATGTAGAACAGCCATGAAATGAAATGTGGACTGTTTGTGTACCAATCCACCTGAGAAAGGACCCAGGAATCGCTGCTATTTCCATGTGCATTTCAATGGTTTATTCACGTTGCCTTAATGAAGTGAAACAGTGACTACTATGCACAAGGGAATGGAGGTTGGTAAGACTGCCTGCATCAGAAATGTAGCTCTTCAACTAGAGTTATCAGGTCTATGCTATATAGTCTGTTTTATCTGCTGGTTGTTAGAATAACCCATTTTGTTTTCCCCAACAACTCCTTTTTTTCATATCTCTACTCAACCCACTTTAATTTAGAATTCAAAATAAACCAAACTACTCACCTGGGTTGACAACGTTCACACAGATATATGTCAGGAATATGCTGTCTGTCAATCCCCATGCAGTCAATGTGCTGCCAGACACTTTTAGGAAAAAAAAAAAAAACCAAACCAAAACTTCAAGTACAATTTTAAAAATTGTGTGCACAACACAAAGAGACAGAAAACCAAGCCATTCTTCTCCCCCCCCCCATAATTCTTCATCTTTACTCAAATGGAATGCTGCCTAAAACTGTATCTCAATGACCATCTTTGCTACCAGTCTGCCAGCTGATCCATTTTCTCTCTTGGAAATTTTCCTCTAACACCAGAAATAAAATGCTAAATTATCACAATAGAGAACAAGATAGACAAGTATCCTCACCAACAACACTTATGCTCTACATAGCAAAAAGTGTTTTAGTTTTAAACAAAAGGCTTCAATTTTCTTTTAGTAACAGATATGTATTTTTATTTTTATACACAGAAATATACACAAAGATACGGCTTCATTTACTTATATATTTTAAGAGAACATGTAAAACATACACCTGGCATGACTGGTAGTACTGTTGTGCAGTACAGGAAGAGCTACAACTGATTTCTGCAGTCAGGGAAGAGAGGCTGCTTGCTGAAGGCTAACCTAAAACAGTAGTTTATGCTCATCCCCACATTGCCAGAAGGATTAGGTACACAAAAATCCTTGTCTTCCCACTTGTGGATTTACCACAACTCTTTCCAACTCCGCACAGGTAATTGCTTCTTCAAAGGAAGCAGACTAACTAGTGACTGCCTACAACTGCGCTGCTGAGAAAACACCTTAGTAAGTGTCAAAATAAGGGCAAAGGTTATCAGAATCAAGGACCATGAGAAATTACCAACAAGCTTGTTACATAAGCAGACAGAAAAATGGAACTCAAATTAGTGTTTTAATTAGCTGTAACAATCATAAATACATTAAAATCTAATAAATTCAGCAGCATTCATTAAGCACACTGAATGTAAAAATACAGGCTATTATTGAGTAGAAACATGAGATCAATCTTCTGTTAATTCTTCCAAGTATTTAATAGCAGTCTTCAATTATACTATGATGAAGTAGGTGCATAATGACAGAAGTTTAAAAACATTTAACTTCAGTTTCTCCAGTAAGAATCTAGGTTAGTCTTACTTTCATACTTATTAAGAATTCTTAAAACTATATCCTTTGAAATTAAAGAGTTCTTATCAGAAAGATCACGCACAGAGAAACCAATATTTGAGCATCCTTCAAGTTACCTGATTTACATATACATAATTGACCAAGATGCTTTATTAGTACATGCAGATGAAGTGATCACTAGGTCTTTGTTTTATCATAGTAAAAACAACTTGGACAAAATACCAGAGAGACAACCTTTTTAGAGGGAAAAACAGATATGCCCTTATTAGGCTGCAATGCACAAGTAAAGGCATGAACAAAAGAAGGAGTAGTCAAGACAGACTGGAATAAAGTATAAAACAGTCACTGGCCTCAATCACCTATCTTGCCTATTAAAAAAAACACATAACCCACAAACACTTTTTTCACAGAAGGAAACTCCCTGTCCCTCGACATAATTAAAACATCATTTAGTTACACGTACTTTCAGTGCAGCTTGAAGTTTTAAGTAATTTTGACTATTTATTTTAATATTCATTACCTGCATTTGTCACAACAGATCATATATCCATCATCATGTGTGAAGCCACAAATGCATCTGGTAATATCAGTTCCATAGCTTCCATCCTCTGACGTACTGATGGTAGTAGCACTGGAGGTTTCATCGAAGTTGGGAGTGGTAAATATGCCTACTTCATTCTTGCTTATAAGCACGGATGGAGGAGGAGAAGCTGGAGGCGTTGGAGGAGGCCGAGCACCATAGTTATGGTCCTAGATGTTTGTTAAAAGATAAGTTATAACAACTCATAAATGCTCATACACTGATGGTTATTCAAGCCCAAGTGTATGAATTCACTTGGCAAAGAACTTCAGAGAGTTATTTTTCAGTAAAAGGTTAAAATTTTATTTCTGTCATCATTCAATCTTATTTTCTAACTTCTTAACTATGTTTAACATTTAAGTGCACTATGTTCTGTATTCTACTTCTAATCAACCATTTTTAGTCAATCTACCCAGCTCCCAATAAAATAGAGAAATATAAGCATGAATCAATTTTTCCAGCTAAGAACAGCAGATTTTACATAATACATTTTGTACAGAATACTTAGCACAAAACTTACTGCATAGGGCAAACCAATGTAACTGTGTGAATGCGAGCTGCTGGTATACAACTGGTGCGGATAACTGTTCGATTTTTCAACTACCACAGGGCTAGCTTCTACAGATTCTGGTCTGCAAGGCAAAAGACAGATGAAGAATCTTTGCAATTAATATGTCATTTATATTAATAAATTGGAGGTATTTGCTGCACAACCTTTAAATAATTCCCGGCCGATTCTGTTTCAAGGCGCATATAGGGGCAGGAACAAACATGCACCCCCACCCCTGACAACCCCCTCACTCAACAAACAAACAAACAAAAAAACCCCAAACAAAACCCCCACACACATCACCAAAAAACCCAAGAGCGGTAACATGGAAAAAAAAAAAAAAAAAAAAAACCCCAAAAAAAACCCCCCCCCAAAACCCAAAAAAACCAAAAAGGGGAAAAAAGAAAAAAAAAAAAAAAAAAAAAAAAAAACACAACAAACCACACTGAGCAGTAACAGAATCTGCAGAAAGGAATTCTGACTGAGGACTGAAGCTGTAATTCCAAGCACGGCTCATGGATAGAGCCCTGCAGTGACACACAGCGGCAGCGACGGGTCACCACCTGCACCTACTGTTTCCACAAGCAGAAATCCTAACTAGGGCAAATCTATCTAAACAAGGTAGTTTCTACCAATTTATCTTTAAATAGAAAGAAAAAAAGTGCTAACAATTTTGTGGGAGAAGGTTTTGTAACCAAAGGCAGTGCCCTCTTCAATATACAAACTATGTTTCATATACACTAAACCACAATATGAGAGACAAAGAAGGTAACAGAATGCTAAAACAGGAACAGACACATTTTGAGGACAAGAAATTATACCTTCATTACCTTTCTTCAGCAGTTACATTCATGTGTGCATGCAAGTATACTCAGGACTGAGAGAATTTGCAGCTTTTTCACTGCACCATATGATTCAATCACAGTAGGACAAACTAATCCAGGTTATCTAAAGTGTTTTCGTTTGGTTTTTTTTAGGTTTGTTTTTTTTTTTTTACACTAAAAGGCACAGCAAAATATCAACATCTAAAACTAAAGTGCTTTTGACTCCCATCACAAATAAGGCCCGGTTCACTTTTCTAATTTTATTACAAGTGAAGTCTATTTCCCATCACATGTATCTTACTAATTCCTTGAGTTTATTTTGAAAACAAACTTGGTAGTTCTGAAAAAGAATAGATACTGGTTTTTTTTTCTTCGACATTAAAATATTCAATAGAGGCTTTGTTATGCCATAAAGCCATACTAGTTTGATTTAAAGGACACCAGCAATTTATATTTGTTGGTAACATTTTCTGTAAAAATATAATTAATGATTAGCTTTCTCAAAACAAAATACAGTATTTTGACATCTGTTTGAAAGTGTTCTACTAAAGGTTTTGGTAGCTCCCTTCTTCTTATGAGCTTTTCCCCAGGTGAGATTACTACATGACAGAATTGTTTAAAAAAACTCCTCTAGTTAAACACACTACCAGATAAAGCCTTCAGTTTCTAGAGTCCAAAGAAAAAAGCCTTTTTTAAAAGATCAATGTCTCCAACAGTCATTAGTTGCCTTTTTCAGAGAGTGAGCAAACACGTGAGCACACAAATAATATGAAGTACTAACATTAAAAATACAACTTCTGACTAGCATGAGACTAACCGACAACACTTGCTCTTCATTACCTCAGAAACCCCAAAAAATCCTCATTTACTTTCTTATACCACTTCACAAGTTGAAAGTATGATTTTATTCTCAGTTCGCTGGAATTAGCTTCTAGAAGCAGCTCAGAACTTGCCAGGTTTATCAAACCCATTACTAAAGAAAACCACAAAAGATGAAAAAGCTGTGCCTTTCCACCCAATTTGCCTTCACCAACATAACACATTTGTGTGGTAATCATACACCTCTTCTGTCACCCAGTTAATCATTCTGACGATCAAGCCAAACAAAATGCCAATGAACGAGGCAGTAGCTACAGTTCTCCTCCAGTACATGAGGGTCTTGACCACTGCATTCCTTCTATTGCTGTTCTTCACCATCTCCTGAACTGGCCAAGTGGTAGCAGAGTTACACTTCAATGCTCAGCCTTGGTCTTGTTGGGAATTACTCAGTTTTCAGAGCAGAAAGGCTCACTGATACAGGACAGGCAGGGGGAATTCTGGTACAATCCACCCTTCAGCAATGCCACAATTAATTTAGGAGTAACTTCCTTCATTAAAAAGAAGTATTAATATGACCTAAATACCAGCTACTTTAACTAAGGAATATGCAGTGAAAGATGCCAGAATGGGAGTGTCCTAAAAAGAGAGGTCATGTATTTCATCTACTACCTAAAAAAACTGAAAATATACCCTAAATCTCTTGCAAAATCTGAGGCAAGACAATACAGCCTCCTCCCTAAATCCATTTCTACCTACTCTAGCAATTTATAAACCACTTAAGAGAAAAAAGTTTAGAGCGTAAGAGTTGTGGGTAGCAGAAGCATTAGGCTTCCAAATACAAAATACATATATCTATCTTCAACTACTTAAATTAAATTAAACCTCTGTTGTTAGCAAATCAAAACTGTGCAAAATAATATTCACAAGGAACAAAATAAAATGCTCCTGGGCTGCAATGATTTAAGAGATTCCTGTGACTTCAAAACAGGAACATAGTATTTCATCAAACCAGTTAAAAAAGGAGACATGTCTCTATGTAAAAAACCCCAAGAAAAAAACTTCACAGAATGTTCATTCTGCAAGTGAACCAACTCATGCTCTGGGTCATTTCTGCATGTTGTCAGCAGATGGCATTAGTGAGAAATTAAAAGCAACACATGAGAGCAGTTCACTAAAACAGTCCCTACAAACTTGTACTTAACCTATATTAAGGGAATCAACTGTCAACGATTAGAATCATTTCTTCCCTAAAATGTGATCTCCCCCACCCCATTCCTTTTAAATACTGCTTTGTTTCTGACCATTTAATAATTTTTAAAAAAAGGTATGCCATTTTTGACTAATACCCAATCAGTCCTCAGATTTCGGGGGTATTAACGACTTCTATAAAATGTAGGTCTTCAAATAGGAAACAAAATCTCATTAAAACTAAAATATTCAAAGGCAAGTGGGTATCCAAGCTTTAGGCTATGAACACTTAACTAACAGTACTTCCTGAAAATGTGTCAGAACTCCAAATGGAACCTTCTGCTTTGACACACGCTTCAGCAACATCAATCTGCCATATGCCAATTGATAGGCCTGATTTTCAAGTCCAGGTTTGTTTTCCAGTTGTACCAGCACACCTGAGCAGTATCTGGCTGAAGGTCATCTTAGATAAAGGAATCCAATATATTTTGTATGACGCTTCATCTAACCAAACACATCTGGCAGGCTTCAATACCTACACAGCAAGGAATCAAGCACTGCTTCTCTGCCAGGGAGTTGGTTCTGCTACCTAAGCACCCTGTAGCAGGCCCTGCAAGTACAGGCTGGCCCGATATCATCGTATGGAAGACTACAACAATGCTTGTAATTTTTGCTTAGGGATACCGAACTCACAGTGATTTGTGCACTGTGACACTGAGGTTTATTATACAGGCCTTCTCTCTGAAAAACATATACAGATATTAAAAACAGAAAAAGAGAACCATCAGTGGCATTTCCCAGCGTGTACCTTATACTCATCCTCCAAGCTACACTAGTACTCTCTGCAGTCAGGAAGCACATTTTAAACCTTCCGAAATGGCTGGTTCTGCTACTGGTCCTTACCAGTAAGAAGTCTATACACATACTCACCTTCAGTAAGGTCTATAAATTAAAGCAAAATATGTGTGTTCTGACTACTGTGGTATTATGATCATCTATCTGGAGATCCCACTTCAGTACACATAAGAAACAAGAGTATTTAATCCAATTTTTAAGATGTTTAAATCTTTTAATAAGTTATTCTACACATACCTACTTTTACAATTATTAAAATAATATGTGAAACTATCAATCACATAAGCTATCCAGTTTTTTAAGAGGCTTCTGCATTGGTTCAAAGCATAAGGGAAAATCTTTTAGAAGAGATGGTACTAAACACAGAGCATTTTCCTGGGCTCCTCCTGCATAATCGGGTTTGCCACTCCCCCATTCTTGTGTTTCCTCATGCTTCAGCAACTGATGAAGCAATATCAGACCTGCCAGTCACAGTGGAGAAATTTCAACTCTTCCCTCTTGGGAAAACCCCAGAACTTGCTCAAATACCATCTATGACTGTTATTAATACAATCCATATCCAACATGCTACTCTCTGGAAGAAAATGTACAACAACAAAAAAAGAATAGAAAAAAGATATAAATCATATAGATGGTGATAAAAGAGGTTTACAACTGTGTAAGCTGGTAGGTTAGGGACACCTTCGTGTCACACTTCTTTAGACACTGACATGGCTTCTGAATCAGCATAAGTCAATCATGCAACTACTACACGTATTTCAGAGCAAGTACAGCAGAGATGATAAGAATTAATCTTACTGGTAACAGTCACTTAACATCTGAAGAAAAGCAGTTCCTAACTGGGTCGCTCTGCCACCGTATCAAGCAAGTAACACACTGTGAACTCTATCTTGTTTATACTGACAACTACATTTATTTATTTTAATTTCAGCATGGCATGCTGTGTCTGCAAGGAATGTCAGCAACCTCGGGAATCATGACCTTCTCTAAACATAAAAGTACAGGAAAAGATAATGAAAAGAGCTGTGAACAGTTCACTCTAGTTAAAAAAAATCTTCTGCACCAAGGTAATTAGTATTCATGATATGAAAAGGTAAACAAAACATAAAAAATTTAATGTGACAAAAAACTAAACTGCAAATTCTTGGTTCTCTTCAGAGAAATGGTGCAAACTTAGAATAGCCTTATATATAACTGGAAACACAGGGAAAAAAAAAAGCTGTTCAAGAGTTCTGTTCAAAGTTTCCTTCAAAGTTTGGAAGAAAAACACTTCTTAAACAGATTAATATTGCTCACAGGGAAAAAACAGGCAAAGATTGTGTGCAAGCTATTGAAATTTGTGTAACCCAATACACCTGTTCAAACGTTTTATATTTATAAAAAAATCTCAAGCATGTATGAAAACTGAAAGTCTAACCCATTTTTTCAGTATCTAATGCAATCAAATGTATGTTTGTGGCAACCAGAGATAGGGAGCCTTTAACATTACTACAGAAAGACTCAGAGGAAGGATAAGAGTAACACCATCTCAAGTGGTTAAAAAAAAGCCAAACCAAAACCCAATTCCATAAAAATGATGAATTTAACACTTCTGCTAAGAAATTCATGTTGCTTTTTTCATATGCAAAAGATGTATATGCAGAGATTGTCTGTGGCTTACACAAACTATCCTGATCTTTAGTGTCCTTTGATACCCAACTCTCTTCCTCCAAAAAAATTGCCAATCATGCACTGTACTGATGCAAAAGCAACAGTCAGTGATCAACAATACCTAAACTCTGATGGGCCCATCAGTACCTAAACTCTGGCCCATCAGTACTCTACAACAGATAAGGGGGGAGTGGGGGAAGGGAACCATCACAACACAGAAAAACCTCCCACGAAACAAACAGAAAAATCCACAAGTCACCCTCCCAATCCCCCCAATCAGAAATTCACTAGTTATTTCATGCAAAGCAGAGTTTATTGAATTCAGGATTTCACTGGCTCTTTGTAACCCTTTATACAGGCTTACTAAGTAAATGAATGAGTAACAAGTGAATTTCTATTAGGTTTCCAGTTAGAAATAAGTTTTTGAAGACATGGTATTAACTAATTAAGCTAGGCCTTCAATTCTCATAAATAAAGACACCCTTGTCTCAATTACCACCACTGTTTTGCTGTTTAACACACAATATTAATTAATTTACCTTTCTAACATGCAAAGTCAAAAATATTTCTTTACACTGTTAAAAAGGAAACTGAAATGTCAAGTGTTTTAAGCATGAAAAACAAAACAGGGAGCATCTTTATTTCTCAGTCTGATGAGCAAGAAAAATATGCATCTGCAGTAAAGTTTAGCTTCTCTGCTTTGCTCCCCCTGAAGAGGAAGAAACTAACTGAAGAATAAAGTGAGTTATTAATTTAAGTAATTAAAGAGTCAAGAAAACTAAGGAGACTCCTAAGTTCTCTGCAACTGTGTTCAAAAAATACTCACGAAGGAAAAGATAAAAATAATTTAAAAATAAGCAAGAAAGCCTACAAATCATGTTCACATACTTACTCTGAGCCTGCAGCCATTTCCAAATAAGAAGTATCTGCTGTGTCAACCCCCAATGGGATCACTATGCTCATGACGTTCGTTTCTGATAAATTCGATTACTACGGAGTCCTATGCATTGGTATCCAAAACACTGGGGCATGCCAGCCACAGTGCTCATTGCAAACATCTAAGTGCATCCACAAACCCTGGGAAAAACAAAACAAAACATGCAGAAGACTCAGTCAGTTCATTTTAAAACTAGGCAATTTTATATCACATTAATTTTAATATAGAACTTATCACCTGTATCTGTCACACTTATTTAATTAGTTTTATTTTACACATGCAAAAGGAAAGGAAAACATTGAATTTCAATCGTCTTCAAAAGTTAACTTCAAATACACTTCTTTTAAGACTGTGACAACTGAACTTAAAAATTTTACAAAAAGTGACAAAAAATATTATCATTCAAATCTATGATTAAAATCCCCAGCATATTCAGGGAGATGACAGAGACTCACTTCATGGCACATTTACCAAACATGAAGTAGGTCTGCTTACTGCCCTATGTTGTCAAAGCTCAGTTGCTTTTTTCCTTTCAACAAAAGCCTGGTTACAAAATTTTTCAAGCAGGTATTAGACAGCATTGTTCACTTTTATTTTGTACTTTAAAAAAATCCCAAGTAAATGTCTTAACTTCCATTCAGTATTTTTTAAAGCAAAATCATTCTAATGATTCAAAATAATGATTTTCCAGCGTATTTTAATAGATTGCCACTAGAACATATAACACTCTTTTGATGTCCCTTTTAAAAGTTATTTTTAAAGTAGTAGAATAAAAAGAATTAGTAGCAGTTTTTAATTGTAGAGCAAAGCTACAATCTACTTGGTTTCCATGAGCACAAGGATTGCCAATTAGTCCCAGTCTCCCACTTCTCTTAGTGCACAGGGCAGAAGACCCAGCCAAGAACAGGAGATGTAAACAGCACAGATCAGTAAACTTTTACACACACTTTTACATACTAATACAGACAAGGTTTTCCACAAGTCAGTAGGTAATTCAAGTAAAATAGCCCAATAACTTCAGTACTTACATAATAAGTAACTGCAAACTCCTTACAAGATGACAAAATTGCAAGAACACAAACCATTCATTTGCAATGAAGCACATACAATGCCTACTGAATTACAGTCCTCTCATACCACGAAGTGCAGTATCTTAGCTGAAGTCTACAAAAGCCTAACAGTTTTGAGATCAGTATATTTTAACATGCTTATTCTTGCTAAACATTAGATTGCCAAGAAAAAACTAACAAACCCCCAGTGTAAAATGGACTTCAGACAAGCACTGTGGAATTACATTTGATTTCTTCAGAATGATGAAGTGGTGTGTATAAGACATCTCTGAAGTACGAGATGGTACCAAGTCTTCATCTGACCTCCTAAATTCTGTAACACTACATAAAACATGTAACATAACATAAAAACATGCAGAGATGTTTGAAGTGCCTAAACCTACAGTTCATTCTCCTTCTAAACAGGAAAAGTTGTGTTTTGGTCCTATTACAAGAGACACCAAACACAATGAACTGAAAAGCAATCAGGCCAACCATTGGAGTATTCTGCTTTCCTCATTTAAACACTGAGCATTTTCTTACTAAATACCACAAACAACAAATTGTATCACTAGCTATGCATAAAATTAAGAAAAAAGATACTATTTTCACAAAAGAAAACCCCATTAAACCAAAAGCAGGTACTGAGTATTTTTAGTAGCAGGCATGAAAAAACCCCAAGCCCCTCCCAACAGTTTACATGAGCACTCATTCTGCCACCATATAGGTTCCTCTACTTGTAGGGTGGGACTCTGAACAGCCATACCTACAGCTTACAGGAAACATGAACCTACCATTTAGTTCTCTTCTTCTAAAAAGAGTAAAAGATACACCCCATAACTGAAAGTAAACCATATAATTTTTTAAGTCCAGGTAAATCCACTATCCCAGGGTTAATGGAACGGGCTGTTCCATTACCACTTGCAGAATGACCTACGCTAACAAAGCATTAGATAATGGAGTTTTTATTTTATACCTCTTATTAGGTAATTTCAAAAAAACCCAGTTGTAGTGTTTCAAAGTAGGTCCAAAAGACATACTGGACACCATTGCCTGGGATCAAGATCACCACTTAGATGTTTCTTGCACTTCAAGTTGCTTTTGGCAGTGGTGTGGTTTTTTTAAATAGCATTTTCTTTAAACACTTCTGGCCAAGTAGAGTAAGAATTGGAAATTAATGCAGGCAAAAGCACCCAGGAGACTGATGGAAGAAAGAACATGCTTAGAGAGCTGTCTCATGGGCAATGACATCTCCAAACTTACCTAAAAACAACTGAAGTTACCCAATCATTATATATTCAAGTGACCTCCACTGTCAATGCAGAAAGAAGAGATCTGGTTAACAAATCTGAGAATCAAGTGAAGTTTGGCATCTTTCTTAGGAGTAATACAGAAAAAGAAGAGCTATGCATACTTTTTAGAGCTATGTATAGATTGGGAATGAACTGCTAATGCATGGCCCAACCAATGACAATCTCTGATAAATCAAATACATCACCATTCTTGTAAAAAAAAAAAAAAAAAAAAAAGAGGGGGAACACAGCCAAGACTAACTTGTTACCCTATGGCAGGCTATTCTGACCTTTGTCAAAATTCATTCAAAAATTCTAACAGCCTGATCTACACAGAATAAAACCAGAAACTTGACGAATCCAAATTTATTTTGCTGAACAGCATTAAACAGCTGTGCCATCTACAAGGAAGCAGAACATGATGGTGGTATTACTTATTTTTTACCACCATCTTCATCACACACACAAAACCCTTTAACACTTTTCCTTTGCCTAGAGTTAAGTAGGGGAGAATGGAGGCAGTCACCTGCTCATACCTACCCAGCCAAGTTAATTCAAACCAATACTGCTCATTATTTGTGTGTAGGGATCCCCAACATATGCCTTTAATAGGGGTGGAAGGAATCTAGGATAAATTAATTACACTACACCCACTTATTACATAGAACTGTGGCCTTATATATGGGCCATCCATTTACAAACACCACAGTGATATCAAATTGAGGATGATGGAAAACAATTATTTTAGGTCAAGTCAGAACCAGAAGCGCTAACATGACATACTAAAATATTCCCAGTATTTTTATAACTTCAGAAAGAAAATAACACAACCACTGGGGAACTTTATCTATCTTAAAAGTGATTGCTTATCCTTTGAAGCTTAATATTTTAGATGAGTCATAAAATACTATCCTGCTGTCATAATTTGGTACTTTCCAATTTCTGCAAGTACACAACTATTTCAAGTAGTTGCTCTTTCAGAACTCTGACAATTCATCATCCATGGCCTTTAAGAAACTGTTTTCACAGGTGCATCCATTTAAATAATTCACTAGGACTAGAAAGAAGAGTGCTACAAAAGTGGTCTTCCTACAATCCAAGCAGTTTATACACAATTTACCATTTTAAAAAAGTCTTTGTTCAACAGTACATGAATTTGAACGTTAGGAATACCACACTGGTTTGTCCAGTTAATTTCAGGGTCATATATTAAAAAGCCACAACATAAAAACTGCTGGGCCAAAGTTCATTGATCACCTCTTTACTGGGCAAAGTAACTCATCTACTGTACCCTAATTAACAAGAGTAAAGGTCCTCCAATTTTGTTCTGGTCCATTCTATTCTTTTAGTGATAATACACTCTAAGCTTTGAAAGAATTTTGGCAATTTCTCATATTCACCAAATTTTCTCATTATCACCCTACCAGTTCAGCTTTACTATATGAAAATTTTATTCAAATTAATTTCGCTTTTATTTAATTGCAGTAAAAGTTTATCTTGCCCTAATAGTACAATTTTCCTCTTAAAACCCAAAAAACTTTCTGTTTAATGTGGTTAAACCATTTCTTTCGTGCAAGATCAACCTCCTGCATGAAATCCACCACACTTCACCACTCAATCACATTGGTTTACACTTTCTATGGCACGTTTTCTCTCTAGAGAATACAAAGGGGCTTCTTTACTTAACAGTTGTATCAAGTCTAAAATATCTGAAGCCCTAACACGACACCAGAACTCTTTTTTTCTAAATTAATTGTGCTCTAACAACAGAAGTGTAAGAGCACAATACATTCTAAAATATTCATTTCTGTGGCTCTGTACAGAGAACATAATTTATGCATTAAACAACCAAAAATAACTAACATATTATCCCTGAGATATTCCACTTACACAACATTAATCTGTGGTCTAACAAAGACCACATGATTCCTTTCTGTCACGTCCTTCTAAGATCAACTGTGTCACATCAGAAGAGAAAACCTTTTTACTGGTACAGGAGGAAAAAGCTCAAATACAGAGCGCTCAGCTCTTGAATCAGAAGGTGAACTGGTGATCACCTGAAGCTGCATCAGCAGTTTTGAACCCAATCATACACGATCCAAACACTCGAAAAGAAACCCACTTGCCATGCTCAGATGCTGGCAGAGGGAACTCCAGGTCTGCTTTATCAGCATTATCTTTCTCCTCCTACTTTCTTCTTGTAGGACCATCAAAATCTATACAACAGACTGAGGAAACAAGCAGATGACAGATCACCTAGATGGAAATCACACTTGAAAAATAAGAACTTGGAAGTGTAGCCAAACTGTCCAGATGACTCCAACAAGGTTTCATAATCCCAGCTATCAATCATCGTCTAAGTGTCAAGAGTCCAGACAAACTCTTCCAGTGCATTTCACATATAAGTTTCTTTTTGTTTCTTTTAAATTTTTACCCCCAAGAAGGGAGGAAAAATTTTTTTTTCAACATTCACCTGCTTTCACTTGTATTTTCTCTCATAGATTCAGAAACTGAATTCCCAGTACTCACACTGAAACAGAAAGCAACAATATAAATCTGATCAGAGAACTCTAACTTACCTTTATTTTTACTAATCATGAAGCATATTTTTCAAGCCAGAAGAAACCAAGCAGTACTTGCTGTACTGTGAAAGGTACAGTCATGTGCTACCCTGGTAGCTCACCTCTGCAAGACATTTAACCTTTTTTAAGGGAGAAGAAAGAGGAAATACGACTAAGAAGCCTCCTAGAACCCACACCGTATGTCTAAGAAACCTAAAGCTCTCATTTAGGTGCACAGACACAAAACTTTTCATAAAAATCAAAGGTAAGAGGTAGTGGCACCACCAGTAACAACCTGTTTGCTTTAATGAAAAAAAACCTTCCTAAAGAAACATTAATAGATCAAGATAATATTAGTACTTATAATAATTATAATATTGTTTATTACAATACAGTGGGGTTTTAAATCCACATTTACCTCTAACACTAGAAAAAACAAAGAAGGGTGGAAAAAAATTAATGAAACCTGGTTTTACTATTGTTCTTCATACATCTGACAGCTTTTTACACACAGTGTCACTGCTACTTGTTTTTCATTTGCCATTAATCAATTTTCAGATTCTGTTGTCATGTGACAAATACAAAAAGCAAAAAGCCTATAAGAGTCACTGAAAATACATTCACTTCAGAAATTAGGAATAGAATTCAGGCCAAGGTGCAATATAACACTTGTTTTCTAATTTATAAAGGGACATCAGTGAAATCATGAACTGAGCTTATGATTAAATTACATCCTAGCTCAAATATAAGTATTTTCTCACATACACAGAAGACTACACTAATTTGATTGCTAAATCACTTCAAGTTTCTCACATCACTAGGCAGTACAAAAATACTGAGTCTTTTTGTTACTGTCTTTATGACTTCAATACACATCTGAAGTTCTCAAAGAATTTTTTTCTGCCAATTGCATCCATTTGTCACCACCTGTCAACAATTACAAGATTAAAAAATGTTTTTTTGATAGTTTAGATGTTTCAAGACTCGGGAGATTTCATCATAGAACATCTCTGCAAAGAGAATTACCAGAGCCTCCCTAAACACCAAAGTTTAAGGAGAAAAATCTAATTATAATTAGCCTATAATTAGGCTATTTAATGAGAGGGAACAGTGCTGGTTTAAGGTAAATTATTATTTAGATTTTATACTGATGCATGCAACTTAACCAATGTCCTTAACTACTGTCACTACAGAAATATTAATATATAACCAAAATACCATCTTCATACTTCATCTACTCTGTATTGTCACAAAGTCCATGTAAAAAATACACATAACTAGAGTTGAAAAAATTAATCAAAACCTTCTAATGTATGACAACTATCTTTCCATTAAATCAAATTATATGACTGGAAACGCATAGTAAAATACATAAATATAAAATATAAAAATACATAAAAGATTGAAGTGATAATTTACCCATCTGTAGCAAACTGAGTAACTGAAATGTCCGAGAATAATTATCATTATATTATGATATGGTGGTCAGGAATATTAGTCCTCACCACCTAAAAAGTTACAGCCTTATGCAGTTCCCAACTTATGCAGCAATGGGCAGTGCACCTCACGTTTAAGCAGTGCTTGTTTTCCCTGAGCACAAGTACAGAAGAGGCTCTCTTTCCTAAACTGAGAACGCTGGCAAATCCCTTGCCTCACACCCTTACAATCCAGGCAAGAAATCAGTGACCATTTCCTGGAGCAGCATTATCAGAATACAGAGTGTACATAAAGGCTCATTTTCACAGGATGTGAACGAATCTTAAGGGAATTAACTTGAAACAACCAAACAGACTCGTACAGTCAATTTTCCACTCGAGCACTGATCAAGGAAGAAGAAGAAGGGGTAGGAGAGTCACCAGACTTACAGATAAAAATAAATGAGAGTTAAAACACCAACTATCTGCACCACAGTCTTGAGTAAAGCAAGACCCTCCAGTTCAACCAGCACACAAAGCTAATCCAGTTGTAACTGCAAGTCAATTGGAATGTGAAAGCAATCTACAACACGAAGCCTAAACCAAAACTCTTAACTTCCATTTGCTCCCAGTCGAAAATTCATGGAACTGCGAGTCCAGGCTGGCTCCAGAGTTACAAAGGATAACTCTGAAACTAATTTCCCATCTCAACAGGGTCTTTCAGGCAAAATGCAAATATTTCCAAAATAATACTACTGCTTTCAGATCTCTGCTGATTTCTGCAGATCTTAGTGTTCGTGACTTGCTAATACAAATCATCTCAGGTAACAGAGACAGACGACCAAAAGGTAGTATTGTGTTTTATTACTACAGCATGCATCTTCTAGGTGTGAGCTGCATTTACTGAGAATGCAACATAAACATTCTCCTTCTCCCTCCCTCTGATTACATCATATGTGTACATGTTTTGCAATCATGAGCAAAAGCAACTGTTGTCATGCTTTCCTTCAGATTTACAGACCGACAATTTTAACCCGTGGTCCTGGGAATCACCCTTGTTCACAAGAAATCCACAGGAATGGACACAAGGGAAGTTGATATACCTATGCCCTAGCACAACCTATACAGGAGAAATTTAAGTAAAAGTGCACACAATTGTCACCGTGTGAAAACTACTGTCCTGAACTGTCACAGAGCCAACACACTGAGCTTTCCTACTTGGCCCATGTTTTTATGTTTGTTTAGTTTCTTTTCGTTTTTTTATTTAATTTTTTTTTTAATTGGGGGAGGAAAAAGATAGTAAAACATTAAGATTTTACTGAATTAAACTGCTGCTTTCTACTACTGCTCTGAGCATTCATGTCCATACAGTAGTTGGGTTATTTGCAAAAACAGTGATAGAAACTGACATTTTAATGGTATACTTTAAATATCCTTCGAATAGTGAACTACACAGTGCATGTAGGCGTGTATATATATCCCTGTAGCAGCAAATCTGGAAAAAATATGCAGCATATATATAGGTAGCATAAATACACCTATCAAAGTTACCAATATTTATTCACTGCTGTCTGTTTCTAAGGAGGTAACATCTTTAATCAGACCTAGAAGCAGAATACATGAATAAATGACTAATCTTACCCACAGGAAGTTCTCTGTTTCCCCTGACATGCTCCACAACTGTATAGATTTTGCTAAGAGATTGGGATGGATATCCAACTTCCAAACGTTGCACCACTGCAGCTGCAGTATGAACTATGCAGGCTTAGAAACAACTGTGAGTCCAAATTCAGACCTTTGCTATTGCTTGCTACTTTCTGTGGTAACAGGTAAGTTAGCAGTTTACTGCTAATTTGTGCTGAGACAAAAAAGAAATGGGACTAGGGAAAATAAGACACAGTAGGCACACTCAAATATATAAATTAGGACCTATTAACAACCAACTCCAGAAGAAACAACTTGTTCTAAAAGAAATCTGGTTTCCTATGTATTTTGTAGTTTGTGCCCAAACATTCTCACTGACCTAATATTTTCTATATACCTCTCACAGCAGTTATCTTCCTTCTCATCTTCCTCATCACAATATTAACTGCTTCTAGCCTCATTCACTAGGCCCTCAAAAACCTCCTATGCTGTCCACAGCAATCTACAGTCAGCAATCACACATCCATTTAACTTCCTTCTCAAGTGTCTTGTCAGACAGCCAAAAAACCCCAAAAAATACCTGCTATGTACTGGTTCGGAGTTACACAAGTGACAGATAATGGGCAAAATCATTATGCTTCCTCCCCCTGCTTCTCCCAGGACGCTGCTCACAGCTGCCCCCATCCCCTTTTGGGTTTTTGTTAAGCTTCATGTTGCTCAATGGTGGTAAGTTCCTAACCCTATCAAATTTCTGTTTTATTACATCACTGGTTCTATGACACAGACCTAGTGATCATCAGACCAACTTGTTTAAGAAACATTGCTGCTACAGCCAACTGCAAGGCAGGACTCCTCCTTCAGCTTTGCTTTTGAACCAGTGCCAATACAGAGTAAGAGCACGCACAGTGAATTAATGAGTTCATTAGCAAAGAATCACAGAATAGCTTGGGTTAGGAGGGACCTGAAAGATCATCCAGTTCCAATCCCACTGCAGGAACTCCTTCTACTACATCAGGTTGCTCAGGGCCCCATCCAATCTGGCCTTCAACACTTCCAGGGATGGGACATCCACAACTTCTCTGGGCAACTTGTTTTGACCTATTGAGGGACATCATGAGACACATGCAGGACTTTAAATTCAAAGAACCTGTGTCACATTTGGAATGACAGCCAAACTTCATGAATTGGTCCTGAGTTTGGGATCTAGAACAAAAACCCCTGCCTCCTCCATGGTATCCATAAAAGCCTTGAGTACCAATTCTCCAGTACACAGGTCATGCATTACACAGACTCCTGTCTGTGAAGGGCAAGCCCCCCTTTCAAGTATAAACTCAGACTCAGTCTGCCAGTTTAGTTAAGTTTCTGCCACACAGAAAAGCTGCTTTCCACTGGAAGTAGGTTACTTTCCTTACACTATCTGGTCCAGCAGTGCTGCTCTTGTGCAATCCCATGATGGAAAGTAATGTCTCTTCCTCAAATATTTATACCACTCCCTTAAAACATGGAAGACTTGCCCTTACCTCTTCTCTCTCTTCACTCCTTTTCTTCTCTCAGTGGAAGTTAGACAAAATATGGGACTAGGAAGAGAAAAAGAATGAGTGATAGAAGGGAAATAAAGGTAACAGCAGCTATAGAAAGAGTAAGAATTAGTTTACTGACCAGAAATCAAAGAAGCAGTAAGCAGAGCTATACAGACAAATACCACGCTTCAAGATTTTAGACATATTTACAGAATTCAATGCCCAAGACTGAAAATTACCTGCCAACTGCTTGATGTCTTTAAGTTTACTAAAGACCTGCAGTACTTTGTAAAATAAACCACACACACACAAAGGCCTTTCCACTCAAGTTATCTGAGCTGGAGAGTCAAGGAATTGCAAAATACAAAAAAAGTACCACACTTGAGAAGAGTAAGAGAAAAAAACCACTTTTTGATAGCAATATTGCTTATTGCTTGGAGAAGCATATATTAGCTACTTAACATTAGCATGCTATAGTATATCACTGAGAAATGTAAAATTCCTTTAAAGAACAGTTCAGAAGTTAAGAAAACGAGTAGTTTCCCAGTAAAAAGACCTTGGTTTTAAGTAATTCTTTGCGTCAGCTATTTTACTCCAAACGTTTATTTCTCCCTCTACCACAAAATGATAAAAAGCTGTTGATCAAACTTAGACGAAATGCCTCTGACTTACCAATTACTCTCCAAGAAAACATTTACATTTGTTACCTTGAGGTATTATTCTTGACAAACATCCGATTATATAAAGCATTTATGCAAGTATATTCAGTCCATATTCTGCAACAATATAAATCATGGCTACAAATGTAAGGGCTAAGTAAACTTATTTTTTATTAAATATACCAGTATACCTCATGGCGATTCAATCACTGGAAGCATTCAGTCATCAATATTCCCTCAAGAAGTAAGGCTTTTGGGGTGGAAAAACATGTGGCTAAAAATATATATTTGTATTACCTTCAACAATCTAAATATTTTGCCAGCTTCATGATATCAAATAAACTAATTAATTTATTTTGTCTATGCTGCTTAGTAAGATGTGGGAGTCTACTGTAATTGCTACCTACTTACTACAGAAGAAGTACATTTTTTATTTCAAGTCTGACATTTCAGCTCAGCATGTTTCTGTTTTGACATGTTTTTTATCTAAGTAGATTCCAAAAACCAGTTCCCGTTTTATCAGTAGCTTTTGGTTTACTCGAACAGCTCAACAGCGCTTCTACTCATGGAAGCAATTTGTAGACACTCCCCTAATTGTGTTTAGATTTCTAGGTGTAAGTGTAGCAATCAAGTCAGAAAGTCACACTCTTTCAAACGCAAACTTTCAATTCTTTCCAGCAGTTAGAAGAACTTTTTTGTGTTATTTTAACCAGAGTTCAACCTGGATTGTGTTTTTTGATAACAACTTGGCAGTATTTCAGTGTTCTTCACAAAAATTTGGGGAGGAAACTGGCAAGAAGTAGTGAGAGAACAGATTGGGGGGAACTAGATCATGTTCAAGGACAGACAAAAAACCACAGAAGATCAAAAGATCTTTCCTATTTTCAAGAAAACAAACCCCAATTTATTTCCAACTGCAAATACCTTGCAAAACTGTATTATTTGGGTTGAGTAATTTAGATTCCATGCATTTTAATTTTATAGCTTTGTGCTGCCAATGGAGATTTCACTATATATTTTTAATTGTAGTAACAGAGACATGAAATACAAAATCTTTGAATAAGCACAAAGAAATTTGCCCAGCAATGGAAGCTCAATGCACAGCTTTTAATTTTCAATACTACTGAAGGGGACAAAAAGATGCAGCATTTGGCTTTTATTTGTCTCTTAGCACAGTAGATGTGACAGGAAAGTCAGACAGTAGAGAACACTAAAAAAACCAACATCACAGTCATTCACAAAAATCCTGCATAATGATATTACACATTCACATCAAGCATTCCTACCCAAAGCAAAAGAGAAAAAAAGAAAATAATTAGCTGAATTACTTAATAAAGCATCTGAGAGAGGAACCATACCCTTATAGCCAGTAAAATAACTACTGTATTGTTTATCAATTGTGGATAAAGTATTCACATTTCTTTCACTGTTCTAGAATGATATGTTTGGAAACCAAATGAGAGGTGTAATCTCTCTGTACCTTCCTCAAAAACTATAAATAAGTTATAATTCTTAAGTCTTCACCTTCAGTTTAAGTATAAGCAACTAAAAGCATTCCTTACTGGAAAAGTTTCTTTAAAACAACAGTTAAAACAGGATTAACTATCTAGATGAGGAATATCATCTGTCTTGTGATATGGTTTTAAACAAACTCCATTATAATCATTAGGAGTTAGGCTCCTTTGTCTACTCAAGGCAAGCCAAGAGCATCACCCAACTGTTCAAAAGTATCTTCAGTCCTCCTCAAATTAGAAGAGTTAAAGAGTGATGAACACCAGACCAATTTTAATATTCGGAACTGCACAGGGTAAAAGATCTAAACCTACCATCCTGTACACCATTTGAAATTCTCAACTGGTAAATACAGGCTGTTTCATCAGTTTCTATGACTGATACACTGATCCACACAACATCCTCGCCTCTGAACTGGAGAGACATGAATGTGGCAGATGGACCCTTCGGTGGACAAGGAACTGGCTGGATGGCTGCACTCTTAAGAGCTGCGAGCTGTCAACAGCTCCACGTCCAAGTGGAGACCGGTGATGAGTGGCATTCTGGCATTCCTCAGGAGTTGGGACCGGGACCGTTGCTCTGTTGGCAACGTGCACTGAGCACACCCTCAGCAAGTCTGACCACATGAAGTTCTTTGGTGTGGTCAACATGCGCGAGGGAAGAGATGTCATCCAGAGGGACCTTGACAGGCTGGAGAGGTGGGCCTGTGTGAACCCCATGAAGTTCAACACAGCCAAGCGCAAGGTGCTGTACCAGTGCCAGGACAATCTCAAACACCAATACAGGTTGGGCAGAGAACAGATCGAGTGCAGTTCTACGACCAAAGACTCAGGGGATGTTGGTTGACGAGAAGCACAACGTGACCCAGCAATGTGCACCTGCAGCTCAGAAAGCCAAGTGTCCTGTGCTGCATCAAAAGCAGTGTGGTAGCAGGCCTGGGGAGGTGATTTTGCCCCTCTACTCCACTGGAGTCTGCAACACAAGAAAGATGTGGACCTGCTAGAGCAGATCTAGAGGAGGCCACAAAGATGATGCAGAGGCCTAGGCATCAGTCCTATTAAGACAAGCTGAGAGAAGAGAGTTTGTTCAGCCTGGAGAAGGCTCTGGGAACACCTCAGTGAGGGTTCTGAGAAGCCTGTGAGAGTGCTGAGACACTCAAACAGGTTGCCTGGGAAACCGTGGATGTCCCATTCCTGGAAGTGTTCAAGGCCAGATTCAGTGGGGCTTTGAGAAACCTGATCTAGTACGAGGTGTCCCTGCCCATGGCAGGGGGGCTGGAATGAGATGATTTTGAAGGTTCCTTCCAACTCACACCATTCTACATTAAGGGGACCTACAACAGACTGTAGATCTTCCTTCTTAATTACCATAATGTCATTAAAATCTAGTTTTATCATCTCGTCTTTGAACGTAATGGCAATTTATTTTTGTGACAAAGATATAAAAGTAAATTATTACCTAGATTATGATGCCATAAAATACACAAAACACAACTACAAATGAGAATAAAAGAAAAAAAAACAACTTTCCTTAACCTGAGCCTGCAGTATGAAATTTTAACATCTACGCTACTGAAGGTGTTAACTTAAAACTAAATTCTAAAACTAGGAACAACACTATTTTGGCAAGTGCCTGATTTGCAAAACTGCTGGGCCCTTCAAGTCTCACCTAGGTTTTACAACACTGCATTACCATCTCAGCAGTGTATGAACTATCACATGAAATGAGATAGCACTCTTGCAATACAATATACAAAACTAACACATTCCACTTGCACAGGATGCAATCTGTGTGCTACAATATACTTTTCACTTGCACTTTTGAAACAAATAACTTGAATGGACACTGTGATGTACCATCATTCTTAACAATATTTTAATTTTAAAAAATAAGATAAGCAAACACTTAAGTCAGATATGTTAAAAAAAATACACTTTGTGCAATAAAATTGTCTTAAAAGGCTTACAGATAATCTTAATTATTAAAATTTTCTAACCACCAGCAGAGCTTAAAATCTTGCCTGTTTCATTAATACATTAATATCTGCAAAAGGAAATAAAAATAATCTCCATATCTCCTAGCAAGTATATGAAATCTTGAAAAGGTTCCTTTTAAGTAAGTTGTTTGTTATGCCTTAAAGGTAACAACAGTTTTTCTTTGAACACAACTGTAGAACGTTTATTCTGTAGTATGAAGGTCATAAGCAGAATTTTGGATCTTCAAAGAGATTAAGTTAACTTTTGTGGGTACAATTCTTTGGTTACTAAGAAAATGTGAACAATGAAATATATACAAATATCCATCTTGCACCATCCAAAAGCCCACTACAATTACTATTTTAAACAATCCAGAATTTGGAAGAATTAAAAAGTTGGTGTTTTTTTCTTAATCCACATTCTACATCTGCTAAAACTCACCCCACCCCCAACCCCCCAAGCTGTCTAAAGTTTCATTCCTAACAAGAAATCAAAACTACTGTTTGCACAGTGGAAACATTTAAACACTGTACCTGTTCAAAAAAACACTGTCCAACAAAATTTGCCTTTGAGAGATTCACAAATGGTCATTTGTATGGAAGTCACGAGGCCAATAACACAGATGCACCTCTTTAGGATCACTCCATAAATCTAAATTGGGTTCTATTTTATATCTTCACTCATCTACATCCCTCCCACTAGATTTTGTTAAAATGTCACATGACAACAGCAAAATACTTTCATTAAACCTTCATTTACATTAATCTAGTTAGAACAATACTAAGATTCCATAATTACATACACCACTCCTTAAATCAGTCCCACAAATAGTCCTTGCTAAAATTAGTATTAGCATGCATGCAAAATTAAGACTGTCCTTAAATCAAACCGAGATCAGAACTGAAGAAATACTACAGTCTTAAGTGACACACTGATTTCTGTATTTCTGTTGCTTTCCAACAGAATATTAACAGTGGTGTGTGCTGAAGGAGCTGCATTACCTCAAACTAATCTAAAGAGGTTACTCAGTCCTAAGAGAAACTTTCCCCAGATTTAGTCTAAAGAGTCAGTATTATTTCCCCTCTGGAATTTCCCAGATGGTAAAAAAAGCTCACCCAAAAGGCTAAGTGACAGTTAACCAAACTTTTCCTTCAGATATGAAAAGCTTCAAAATACATAAATGCTTTCATAACTCCATTCCATATTATTGCATTTGTAAAACAATGTTTGTAAAACAGAAGTGTGACTTGAAAAAAAAAGAAATTTAGATTTCAAACCTTCCCTCTTTCAAGAGGTTTGCATTAGTTTTGCAGGCAGCGTATGTCATTCTTCGTGAATATATACATATAAACATCAGTGGAGTACAAACTAAAGTAGAATTTGGTTTGTAGTGTCGTCTTCTTAAAACAAATCACAGATCTGTTTTTACAAATGGAGAAACTGAGTCATGAAGGCAAACTGACTCATTAAAACTCACACAGGAAAACTCTGAAGATCTCTCAATTCCCAAGAGGTTTTTAGTGCATAAAATTTGGCAATCTACAAAATAAGCTGTAAAATTTGAACATTTTTGGGTTTATTTCATTACTTCCCTCAACACTTTTTATAAAGTGTACAAAATTATTTTCTCCTAATTGTGAATCAGATGTCTGCTTGAGAACATGACTGAGGCCATGAAGAGCTGCAGAGCTGTATAGCCCTCTAGGTCATAATATCACAAAAAAATCAAGAATAGGAGTTTTCAACCTAGGGAGAGGAAAGAAAAAGGCAAAAGGTTTCCATAAAGGCCCATACACTCTTTAGACTTTTATGTATGTACTTTTAAATAAACAGAGTAAGACATGGTTTATGAAAAAAAAAATCATATCTTTATAAATAAAGATGATAGGAGCATGCATTACTGGAGAATTAACAAAATCCCTTAGACTTTGGCCTCAAAACACACTAAAGGCATGCATTAATAACACCATAGAAGTCTAATTATCTTACTGTTCAACTTTAGGTACACTTTAAACCACACATCAGTGCTTCTAAATGGTATCTAAATTAAAATTCTTCAGAGATTGAAGACAGTTTTTCCATTTCAATGCCTCACTTTTGATTGCTTAAATCCAGAAGGTTCTAAAGCTATAACTGGAATAAGAATTCACATCTCATTAAATTAAGGATGAGATTACAGATAGGCATTAAAAAGTGAAATTTTTTTTCTTATTGTTTCTTAAAACATACAGTTGCAGCCTCCATACTATCAGAGTACACTACACCAACTACCAAATAATAAATCCTTGTGACCTCCCTTCCCCCCACTCAAACATATTTATAGTGGTGATACTAAAAGGTTCATATTTCATTTAGGAAAAAAATTAGAGCTTATGAACTGCACCTTCCCTCAACATTTGGATGTGTATTACCACATACAAAATTTATACAGCAATACACAAAATAAACTGAAGCAAAAACGTAATGCCAAGATTACATGGCAAAAGAAATTCCATGTCTTAATAAAGTAACAGGTTATAACCTTGCATGCATTATTCCCTTAAGTATTAAGTTCATTTTGTATTCTCAGACTATGAATACATGGAATTACTACACTGATGTCCAGCGAAGGTGTTTCCTGGAAGGTGAACATGACGTTCACAAATGTGCTTCCACAAAGAATTTAGCTGACTGTCTCGGTGATCTGTGTTGATAAATGTTACTGATTTTGTGTCATTAGTAGGACGGACAGATGTACTGTCTATCAAAAACGCAGGAGCTTTTCCAAATCATTAAACCGACATACACATATATTACCTTACAGCAACATATACACACCCCTCGAAGGAGCTGCTCGAGTCTGTTGCCTCTTTCCACCCCCCTTCTCCCCGAACAGAGTGGTCTCGTTCACTTGCCTTTCACACACATAACCAATAAAATTAATCAGCTGGAACACAGCATTTTTAAATCGTAGTAAAGCCAAGAGATGTTTTGTACGTTATTTGAAGGGAACAGCCTTTTCATTTAAACATAGTAAGACTAATATGCTGCAGACAAACGCACTGCATGGGGTGTGGAGGACCCGAGCTGATTAGATTACCACAACATCAGCCTGAGGCCGCCATTTTTAGAATCTCTAAAGGACAAAAGAGGGAAATTAAAAAATTTGCTCCACATTTTTCTAAAAGTAACTTTAAAAGTATAGTGATGATAATCAGTTAATCATGCATTGTAACTGCAGCCATAGATATCTCTTTCTTTTCACCCATCTGAGCCTTGAGTAACAAAAACGCTTCATTATTATTCTTTTAAGGTACTGTAAATAAACAGATTAAAACATTCCCAAATCTAGATGCAGCACTGAACTTCTGCTTTTGATGACACGTAGTATGTACCACTTCAGGGGACCTCAGGGCTTTCAAACACCGCACATTCCCTAATGGCCGAGTATGGGGAATACAGGACCTTTATAATCAGGCTATATTATGTTTCTCTACCCTATTTAGTACTACACAGTGAACCGTTTGTTTCTCCTCCCCTATGTCTGCAGCAATAGGGTCTAACCCACCAATACTTATCGCTTCAAGAGAGACTGAATATGCCACCCAGGGAAACACGAACACTGGCTGCAGAAACTAAAGCAAGAAAGGGATGCACCAGTGTAACTACTTACAGCCTGGAGAAAGGGGGTGGGGAGAATGATCCCCTTTTAAATTGGCACAGAAACTCCTGGGGACTGCTCTCCGTTTGTCCAGGTTACACCACGAAGCGGAGATATTAACAGGGAGGGAGGCAGGGAGGCGGGGGTGTGGAAGGCAGAGAGATTAGGCCTATAACGAGCCATTTTAGTACCACAAAGCAAAAATATACAGGATGGAGGAAAAGAATAGGCTTCCCCAAGCTTCGTAAAACTCAATACGCAGTCCCAATAAGGCACAAACCCGTTCTGAAGTCCGCCAGCCCAAGAAAGCCTGTGTTGTCACATAATAGCTCCTTTTGGCTCATTTTCGAAGCATAATGCATAAATCTGGCATAACTGCCAAAAAATTCTCCTCAGCTCCTCCAGTTACAGTAACCCGCCATATTCACAAGATATAGCGACAGCCTGCCATTTTTTAACCAAACCCCACAAAAGGAAAAGCAAATTCAAGGCAACTTAAACAGAAATTAAACATTTCATGGTGGGAAGGAGTTATACTCGCACCGAGGATAATGAGACGTTCCCGTCGCATTTCATTCCCTTTTTGCCACCACCCCTCCCCCAAAGCACCCACAGTAGAATATGCTGCTAATAACCAAAGACTCACCTGTAATGGTCACAGGCCAGGCAGTAGGACCCCTCAGATGAGCCCCTTCTCTATCCCAACCAAAACAATGCAACCGCCCCACTGCGGATATCCCTACCCTAGGCAGGACTCAGCCCTCAGCAGGCTCTAGTAAAAGAAAGAAAAGGGAAAGAGGACACCCCCCCTCCCCCCAAACCTAGCTCAGTGCGCAGAACCCTACAGGGACCAGCTCAGAGGCGCCCTTGCCCTGGGACCTGTGTACAAACCCCGCTGCTGCCGCCGCTGCTCCCGTGCCTCCCTCCCTCCAGCCTCCTACGCTCCCTTCTATGTCACTGCCTCTCTCTGGGAAAATGGCGTCCGCTCTCCCCTCCCTCCCCCTGCACGGGGCTCACCCGCCCCGCCTGACAGGGGCAGGGTTACCAAGGCGAAGCCAAACAGCCGCCATTTTGCTTACGGGCCGGGAACGCAGCCCGCGCCCGCCGAGCCCTTAGTATCCATTTTGCAACACGGCTGAACGGCTCGGGGGGTCTGGGCGCGGCCGCGGCACCAGATTGCGGCAGGGGCTGGGCAGGGGGGCCGTGAGGAGGGAAGTAGGACAGCGGAGGAGGGGTGGCTACAGCGGGGGCTGGCGCCGGGGGCGATCCGCAGCCCCGGCGGCGCAGCCCGCGCGGGAGGGGCGGGGGCTCCGTCCCGGCCTGTTGTGGGGCCGAGCGCGGGCGGGAGCGAGGATGTCTGAGTCAGAGCTGCATCCTCCGATGAACAAACGCCAAAATTCCCTCCTCGGCCGCTCTCCCCCACCCCGACCTCCGGCTTCTTCCTCAAGACCGTCGATGCTCTCGGCACGCGTGTTCTTTGTGAACCTTAAACTGAACACATTTTCGCCACAAGCTGCGCGAAAAGCCGGACAGACCCGCCGGATCTCACACACGCAGAGGAACTTACTGAGGGGCGGGGAAGAGGGGGGCGAGCAAGGAGAGGGCGCTTTGGCCGAGACCTGCTCAGGAGGTTTTGACTGAAATCTCTCAGTAAGACACACTCGAGGCTGAGAATCTTCCCCGAAGCGTTTAGGATTCATATATAAGGCAAGTGGGAGAGAGCTTCTTTCCTTAAAGCGAGTGGGAGAGCTCAGCGCGTTTCTGTTCTGCGGGGAACGAGACGAGCAGCGAACGAGCATCGTTTGCCCTTTAGGGAACAGCGCTCAGGGTGCAGGAACAGCGTGCTTCCATCCGGACCAGCGGCGCTGGCAAAGCCAGGAGCTCGCTCAGCGTTTCAGGGCACACGCAGCCTCTGCCATTTGTACCGAGCCCTTCTTCCTGCCACCATATTTCCTCCCAGCTCCCCGCTCTGCCCGCACGCCGCCCTGTCTCCCCTGCCCGACTTCAGCCCCTCCAGCGATACGGCAGATTGAGGGAGGGGAGGCGGCGGCTGGGGTTTCATTCGACGCCCACCAGGGGCTGAGCGAGCCTCCTTCAGTGCGCAAACTCGGGGCACCAGATAAAAGGTGGGCTGGCAGCTCTTACCCTGCCTCGATGGAGCCGCAACATTCGGGTGGCTGGAGAAGCAGTTAGCAGCAGCGCCATAGACTAGCGTCCCCCCACACCTTGAGCACAGAGAGTTTGGGGCTCTAAACAGCTGCTGCTGCGGCAGGAGGGAGCCGAGGTGAAGGGATCTGCTAGCTGGTTGGACGCAGAGGAGGCGGCTGTAATGGGGCATTAAGTCTAAGGGAGGAGGGGGGGCGATTAAACGTCTTGTGATCATGGCGGAGTCTATGGGTATTTTTTCCTGTCTAACTCTTCTGTGCGTGTGTCTCTTGTTTCTTTCTCTCTCTCTCCTTAGGGCGCTTGGCTGGGGCTGCTCGCTCGGGTTCTGCCTGTTGTTGCGCGAAATGGCGGCTGGCGTCTTGGTGGGTTTGGTTGTCGGTTTTTTGTGTAGGGTTGCCTTT
>VYXB01009298.1:634030-783509 GCA_013397135.1 Pachyramphus minor | reverse complement strand
CTTGTGCCTTGGCTGCGGCTCCGCAGCGAACCGCGGCGGAGCCCGAGTCAGCAGGGGGGCGGGAACGGCGCGGCAGCCAATAGCCGGGCCGGCTGGGGTGGCCCGGCGCGCCCTGATTGGCTGGCGCTGACATCATCCTGCAGCAGGGGCAGCCGCAGCTGGGCAGGGTCGGGAGTTGCCGGGGGAGGCAAAGGGAGAAAACGGGCGCCATGATCTCAGCGCCAGGGAGGAACTCCGTGGGCAGGGCGTCCCCGAAGAGCTGGTGGAAAAGGAAAGGAAGACCAGGCCTAGGCTTCTTCCCAAACAGTGCTGGGGCTGTGCGGAGAGGAGCGGGGGAAGAGCGAGAGGGGAGCAACTTGTGCCTGCCTTTGTAACTGCGTCAATACAAGATGGCGCAGGGTGTCCCTGGAGAGGGAAGGGAGTTGCACGTCCGCCGGAGGTCATGTGACCGCGTTGCATTCCTGTGGGGTTTGGCTGCAGACCAAGCTGGCTTAGGCGGTGGTGGCTGCCCGGGACAGCCCGGGCTTCCCCCCCTCCTCCCGCACCACGCCGTCGCTCCCGCGCTGGTTCCCTTCCCCCATCAGCCTTGCGCACGAGGGTGTAGCTGCTGCCGAGGAAGGTTCTCGCTTCTTTCCTTACTCTCCACCCACCTCCAGGGTGTAGCTGCTCTCGGGGGGAGCTTTCCATTCCGCCCCCTCTCTGCGCAAGGCTTTACCCACCGCCAGGGAAAGTTCCCCCTGAGCGCCTGCTGGCTCCGCCCGAGCGTGGGAGCCCGTTGCCCTCACGATGGTGCCGCCCGCCCGGTGCGAGGGCACTCCGCTCCCGGTCAGGCTCCCGGGGTCACCGAGTGGTTCCGACCGAAACAGTCGGTTTAAGCGATGTTTAAATGACCTCATTAAAGCCGCTGAGGAAAACGCACAGGCTATGCGGAGTTGTTCTTCTGACAAGGAGGTCGTGGCTGCTCCATTGTTGCTCTGCCGGGGGTACTGGGCGGGGGGGGGGCCAAGGGAGAATCTGCGAGGTGTTCGTGACTTTATTCTGTTTGAACAGGAAAAGTGGATTGCTGTTCTCTTACTTGTGTGTTGTTGGATCCTGTTGTAGGGAGTTGAGCAGCTTTTCTGTGGGGCGATGTGTGTATTCCAAAGTCAGGCCACAGTGGCCTGTTTCTTTAACATAAGAATTGGTGTATATACTTAGTGCAGATGAAAACAGGTTTGTGAATATTGTGAGGACTCGCCATGTTGTACTTTCTGAGGTTCATAGGAAAATGAACTCTACACAGATCTGGGTAGGCTTGGAAGATTGGCAAATATATTTTCTGGATCTTCTATTATTTAAATATTTTGATGCCGGGGAAGTGATAAATGTATGTTTTCCAATCCTAATGCTTTTCTTCAAGGACTGCAACTCCTCTTACTGTTTGGGTGAGGTTCTTGAGCTTTCAAAGCAGTGTAGTGCCAGTTCCCATGTCTTGTTCTTGTATGCCACGGTGTAAATTTAGCCACTGCATATAACCCAATGAACAAATTACAGTTAAAATTGCTGATGCTTTAAGGGTGGAGGTTTATTCTATTTATAAATGTTTCACTTTTCCTGTTGTTAATTTGTCCCCAGATATAAGATTTTTTTCTTTTTACTTCCCCAGTAGTAACCCAGTAGGGGATAAAGCTTGAATAGTTCACGAATGTGATGTTTGAGAATTACTGGAATGAAAGTAACTGAGTGTATGACTAATATAGAAGATTCCTGTATAATAGATGGTCCTTAATATGTGTTACATAAGTAATATGGTGAGGTGGAGTCCAGTTACATAAGATCTGACTGGGGCCTTGGGAGCTACTCTAAGTAGTCCATATTGGTTGCATATACAGCCTGCAGAGCATCCCTATGTTGTGGGAGGAGGGGTAGAAAAACAGGATTGGAAGCATCTAATAGCACTACATTTTTCATTTGTAGGCTATGTAGAGGATACCAGGAAAGAAAGAGAGAAGGCAGTAATTAAGAATGACACAGTGTGAAGCTTTCAAAAGTCTGGAGTCTCATTTGAGCTTACCTTTTAGGATGTAAACTCAGTTTTAGCAGCACCCCCTTTTTTGGAGTGTCTGAAGGTGGCTGTCAGTTGACCATTGTGCCAACCTATTTCTGTGCAGGGTGCTATAAAGAGCAGGATTCTTGAGTCCTAGAGGTTGTGAGGGGTTTGGTTTTGGTTTGTTTTTTGTTTTTTTTTTTTTTGAAGGGGAAGGCACTTTACTGGAAATGGTGTTAGGCAGAGGCAGTTGGTTTGTTGATCACTGGATTACTAATTCTTCTTGTGTAGGCATAGTATAACACAAGGTAAATACTCCCTTTGTAATGGAAGCTTCCAGAGAGGCTTTCAGGGTACAGTGACTTTTAATGCAGAACAGATTTATATGTGAATACCCTTTGCATGTGTGTTAAAGGAAGAACATTAATTTCAACTAAAAGATGAGGAAAACCCCCATATTTTATTAGTATTTATGCTTAGGGCTTGTGTTCTATAATTATGAAACAGGGAGCAAGGGACTTGCAAGGGCTTATGTTATAGAATACTCTGTATGTAATACCTTGGAATGAAAAACTTTAAATGGGCACCTAGAGTTTTAATTCTTAAAGTAGCCTTTTAGGTAGCTCACTTCTGTATCAGATTTTGCTTGAAAACCAAGAAGTGAACTACTTGGAGAGTTCTCTGTAACTGGCAGCTTATTTCAGCAGTACTTCAACAGAGGTGTGGCTGTGCTTTCATGAACCTATAGAAATGAAGGCAAGTTTTAATGAGCTGGTAATAATTTCTTGTTTGTTTCTAGATTGTTTTTATTAGCTGTTCTGGGGAAACAGTATTAGTTATCTTGAAAGAAACAGTAGCTCCAGCAGTGTTGCATTGCAGTCTCAAAACAACTTATGTATTCTGAACTACTTCTGCCGAGGGAGATGAGTAAAACCCAAATGCGCATACTTCTCTGAGACAGAACCTCCGGGGAGGGGATTTGCCCAAAGGCCAGTCTGATGAAAGCTGTGTGTTAATCTGGAAGGAAAGGGGAGGGAAAAGAGCTGTAGGAGGGGGAGACTGGATAAAAACGGTCACGTAGTTTACATTTTATGGTCAGAGCTTACCAGGGAGAGTAACAATTTCTACTGAACTGTAATTCGTTCCTTTAATGAGGGTATTTCAATTGGCTGGATGTTTTCCAGCAGTTAGAGTTGTGGTTCTAACTTGCCGTGGAAGCCTGTCTGTGCATGTATGTGTGGTCTGAACCTTTGCGAAGACCTGTTATTTAAACACTGTTGTTTACCTTTAGCCTACAAAGGGCCTGACAGGAGTTCAAGGGTATTTAGGGGAGAAAGGAGAGGGATACTAACAGTGTAATAGATCCGAGTATGCATTAATGTCATAGTTGAAACAGTTGGAGTGATGCCCGTGCTGAAAGATGATCCTGCACCTTTTCTCAGCTGTTCATTCTTGCTTCTGTAAGTCGGGAGGGGGTAGAATAGATCTGACATAAGCCTAATTGTAATGGATGGTTTTCTAATGTGAGTGTTCATTGTGTGGCTTCACAAATGCTCCTGTTTGAACAGGAGTAGAAAGAAGCGGCTGCTGGGAAAATGGAGATGTGCAGGTTTTAATTGTTAGTGAAATTAGGTATGCTTTTTCTCATCAAAGATACAGTTATTAGGGAATTTTGACGGGCAGCTCTTAAAGGCTTTTGGCTAGTGTAATTAGAATCACTGCTTAAGGAGTCAAGAACAATTCTAAACTTTATGTAAGGCACTGCTAGATTGACCTGCAGTTGTAGGTGGCAAGATCACTTTAGGCTGACTGAAATTGTAGCCTACAAAAGTTAAGTGAAATGTTACTTCTTTTGAACTGTAGCCTAGTTAAGTTCAGCTTATTTTGTTGGAACAGGGTAAAACTTACTTCTTCCTTCTTCCAGAAGTGTCCAGTATCTAATAGCTGGGGTATTCAATGAAGAATTATTCCTACAGAATGAGTTCTGAGCTAGTTATAAAATGTATATGCGTATGGAAATACTGTGTTCACCCTCCAACAGCAGCACGACAGGAACTTCCTTGCCACACCTCTTCAGGCTTTGTGTTATAATGAGCCCTTCTGAAAAAGTTGTGACTGATAAGGTTTTTCTTTAGGAGCAAAACAGGTTACTGGCTGGTCCTACAATTCTTAACAGTTGAGCTCCTCACTTAAAGGAGCAACCTTAAAGCTGTTTGTGGCCTCCTAATCCTGGGATTAGTGGGAATTTGCACTAGGTTCAGCTCATTGGTGTGACCTTTGGGTAGTGAAGTGGGGCAGTGGTTTGTTTTCTCCTTCTAGCATGACCTTGTTATTTGAAGTAGTCTTTCTGATGAACTTCTGGTTGCTTTAGAGAGCAGTGTTAAACTCCATGTAGTTACTTTCATAAGTGAGGTACTGCTCAGATTATAATGCAACACTAGCTCTGAGGCCCTGTCAGTAACAGTTTGATGAAGATGCTGAAAATAAACCATGGTTCCTGATTAATATAAGCTTTTTTGAGGATCTTTAGGAAGAAAATGGGGAAAAATACTGCCATTTTTGGAGAGTTGGACTGTGCCAGAGTTGGGAAGTTACTGAGTCGTGGGTTCCAGCACCCCAGAAGTGCAGCTGAAGATGCTTCTGTCACAGAAGGTGTTTGTGTTCCCTGTAAGCTTAAAAACCAAGCAAATCTTAACTGCTATATTTGTGTGCTTATTAAATGTTGCACTAAAGAGGTCCCTTATCTCCACTGAAAATTCTTGTTGTGACTGCTCTGTCTGCAAACTTGTTAATATTGCATGGTCATGGAGTGGATATTTCTCAAAAGTAGAAATGCAGCTTGATTGCAGCAGTATATTTTGTCTCTTCAAAGGTTTAGCATTTGAGGACTGCTGTAGTCCTACTCAGTGTGGTCTGTTTGGACTCATGGAGTTTCAGAAGTACTCAACAGGATGAGAAAGCGTGGGGGTTTTTGAACATGGAGAAGGCTCTTGGGGAGACCTCCTCGCTGCCTTCCCGTATTTAAAGGGGGGCATAGGAAAAACAGTGATTTTTTTTTTTTTTTTTTTTTTACATGGGCAGATTGTGATAGGACAAGGGGAAATACATTCAAACTAAAAGATCAGATAGTTAGATTGGATGTTAAGAAGGGCATCTAAGAGTGTTGTGAGGTGCTGAAACAGGCTGTCCGAAGAAGTTGTGGATACCCCATCCCTGAAAGTACTCAAGGGTAGGTTGGTTGGGGCCCTGAACAGGCTGGTGTAGTGGAAGATGTCCCTGCCCATGGCAGACGATCTTGAAGGTCCCTTCCAACCCAAACCGTTCTATGATGTCTGACAGCACAACGGTGCACTCAGAATGGGAAGCTTTCTGACATGGAGTACCACTGGCTGTAATAATGGATTTGGTTCCAGCAGACTTCAGTAGATTGGTAACTAATGAAGTTTTGTATTGGTGGAGTTAAATGCTTAGTAGCTTATCTAAGAAAGCAGTATCTGTCTTTCATCCAGTTGGTTGTCATGTGTATGGATCTTTGATAGCTGCTCGATCCAGTCTTAGTACAACTGCTATAGATGAACCAAATACAAGTCCAAAACTACCTTGTGTGGCAGATATGGGGTGTCAGAACTAGTAGGGAGGGCACAAGAAAACTTAAGCTGAAGAGCTAGCTGGGAAACAACCATTAACATCCAATTCTTGTGCTTAATTCCTTCCTCCCGTATTCCTGCCTTTACTTAGCAGATTAGAGGACCGTCATGAGATTCCCAAATTTTAGTGAAATAAGGCAAAAAAAATTGGAGGTGTAGAACTGTGCCTCTTTATTAGTGCAAAGCAATCCCTCGAAGAGACTGTGAGACTATAGCTGGTCATGATGCTGAGATAAGAGTTAAATCTGTGGCCTAAGAGATCTTTTACCAGCTTTATTCTGGGGTAAGTGCTCAAGTGTGCTACTGTTGCTTGTACTGCTTTGTTTTGGGTCACAGTGTTTGTGGCCCAGTGTTGTCAGGCTGATGATAGATTGTGCAGTGTGGTCTTATCTGCTGAGCCAGGGTAAGCTGTCTCAAATTCCATCCAGAACAACTATGGGCCTTCTAATTAGAAAATTTTATAGGAGCATATTACTAAATGTCATTGCCACAAATGTCACAAATATGGTTTAGAAGACTACTGTTCATAAAATGAAACTTACTTCTTTTGTCAGAGTGGTGCTACACTTTGAATTCATCTCCAAAGTTGTGCTCCATTACCCCAGCATACATGTGCTGGAACAAGCTCATAAGCTTATAAAGGCATGCTGGGCAGTTGTCAGATCCTATTTTTAAACTGTTTCTGAGAAACACTTCTGTCTCCTATCTCTGTGCAGCCATAGGAAAGGCTATACTTCATGCAGGAGCCACAATGTCTGGGCTCAGCTAACAGTAATTTTTGAAGTTGAGTATCTCCTCTTCAGAGATAGTAGAATTGAATCTGCACTGACTTCTCTTAGGAAGGAGAGATGACAATAACTAGGAAATAGTGGTAATGGGCTGTTGAGTCCTTGACTGTCACTACCAATAATAAAAGATACAGGGTCCCTTACTCCCATGACCAGTGACAGAACTTGAGGAAAGGGCATCAACTGTGTCAGGGGGAGGTTTAGGTTAAATATCAGGGAAAAGCTTTTTACCCAGAGGGTGAATGAGCAGTTTAACAGGCTCCCCAGGGATGTTGTGTCAGCACCAAGCTGAGTTCAAGAAGCATTTGGACAATGCTCTCAAGGCACATGTTGTCATTCTTGGGGATGACCCTGTGTAGGGATAAGAGCTGGATTTGATGATCCTGATGGGTCCTTTCCAGCTTGGCATATTCCATGATTCTAGGTCTATGGTGCTTGACAGTCTAGCCAAACTTGAACAGGAATCCTCATGGCTAGTGTCAGAGCACCTGCTTTGCCATTCTCAAGGGAGGACAAGAAGAGTTGAGGGCTGGAACATTTGAAATGGGGTCTCTCCTTGTGAATCTTCAATGTATCAGATTTGCTTAATCTGCTACTGATTTACAGTAACCAGTTTACTACAATTGTGTGACACTGCTGTATGCCACCTTTTCACTAACATTGGAAACTTGTATAAAAATGCAACTGGGTTTCATAGGCAAGCAAAGCTAGTATTTTAAGGCTTTTTTTCCCTGTGTCTAACATTGCCTCCTTTAGACTAGGCCTGAAATACAGACCCTGTATATGGTGTTAACATACTCCTGCTATTCTGGGGTGGGAATTGCAAAATTGAAAGACCACTTCAGAGAACACGTATTTTGTAGGATGGGGCAAAAAATAAAGAATGCTGGTGAAGCATTTAAACTTGATTTTGTTTGTCTCTTAAAATTGGCAGACAGGGATATTTCAAACTGGAGAAAGTACCATAAACAGGAAGAAAAAAGAATCATGCTGCTATAAAATGAATTATACAGTGCAAAATCAACATACTGGATCCTATGTGTCTTAGAACTCTTTCGAGACACTCCTGGGACCCTGCAGTTGCTGGTGTGGACCTAATTGATGGGAGGGAATCACCATTTCAAAGCATTATTGGGACTGTAGCCTGAAGGCTGTAGCTAAGCCTGCACTACTTCTAAGAGTTGACAGTGCAGGGTCTTCTGTTTTTTCTTTGTCTAGAACAGGCAAGCTGTTTTTCCATCCTTCCTGCAGATTGTCCCTTACAAATAGTGCACTGCAGATTGTACACTACAAATATTAGTGGCCTTGTAAGTGCAGCTGTTACCTAAATTGGTTTGTCTTGTCTTCCGTTTTAATAATCCTGTTCCCATTTAAGTAAATTGAAGTTGTTAACAGAAGCCAAGGAGAAGAGCAGCTATCTGAATTTTACCTTGAGGCTAAGTGTTAGTGCTTATAGGAGGGAGGGGAACTTATCATTGGACCAGTTAGCAAAGCAGGGTAATCTGTTTGAAGGGTATAATACCTTTTGTCTGTTTACTTAACTGACCCTTCCTATGTCAATAATACAGTGACACAGAAATGGGTTCTGGAACTGTTTCCTCATTTAAAACAAAACAAACTCCCTCAATTCCACAGATTTCTGTAACCTAGTAAGAATATTCATGTACTTGGGTCCTCTTTCTGTTCAGTGTAATGGCTCTGCCTTACCTAGTCTGATTAGGTCCACAGGCTTCAAATTTCTTCTATGATTAATCCTCACACCCTTCCCGTGTATTTTGTAAATAACATATCACAAGTAGGGAGGTATTGAGCTGTCTACAAATGCTGCTTCTGTATAGAAGTGGCTTGCTGAAAAGTACTTGTGTGTGTCTGTAGATACTGCATAAAGGTTGGATTTTTCCCTGTAGCCCACCTATGTATTAAAAAAGGGTTTTGCCCTGGGTGCCTCTTTTTTTTTGCTTGCATAGTGTTGAGCACCATTTATGTACTGATTGCACTCAGTGGAAGTAAACTCTACATTCTGTTTAGAATGCACATATTAATATGTGTAAAATACCTGTTGCATCTTTCTAGAAATAACATGTTGCAGTCTTGGATCACATTTCAAATCCAAAACCTTTAAGGGATGTCTGTAACAGTTTAAGCAGTGTGTTTTTCTTGCATGATGCAAGAATGAGTATTATTTTACATTTGATACTATTTAACCTTCTGCGTCATTGGTCCCTACTATAGTAATAGACAAGGAAAGAGGAATAGAAACCCTGAACTGGGTCCAACAAAGCAGGTCCACTAGACCTTGTCTTTCTTTATGTGCATTTCTAAGATTCTTGGTTGAATCTGAATTTTGGATGTGCCCAGTTGGCACTAGAGTGAGGGAGAGGTGTTTGGTGCTTAGAAACACTTTAACTGTAGTTCATAAGCTGAAATCTCGCTCTATTTGTCATATGATAAATAAAGATGAGATGGTTCATTAAACTCATTTGCTTTTCCTTTACATGAGGCTAAAGTAAGCATTTATTTTAATATGTATTTTTGAGTCCCATTAAGCAGGAGCATGTCTGACATGATACCTTTTTGAAACTCCCTTAGTATCAAATACCTGATGCTCAGCTGGAAATGTTTGAAGGGGACTCCTGGTCTTTCTGACTGTTGCAGGGAAAAATAAGAATTTAATATATTCTTCTGAAAACAGAATACACAAACACAGTTATATACCCAAGGTCCATTTAGCCTGTTTAAAGTAGCTGTTTTTCAGCACATGTAAGTTAAAATACATACCAATAAGTAAGTTAAAATACATACCAATATGTGTGAATGACTGTGCTTATGATTACAGATGACCAAAGGGAGGATGATGGAGCCTCTACAGGTAACTGCTGCTTTTTAAAGGGATGGGTTAAACCAAAGGATGTATTCCTGATGGTTGAGAGAGAACAGTTGCTGGAAAAATATTCTCCTCAACGTTTGCGAGTTTTGTAAGCTATTGTTCATTTAATGCTTAAAAAATGTGACTGAAAAAACCCTGAATTTGAGTACATAGTCAGTAGAGCTAGCTGCAGCAAAAGGGTGGAATCCTGACTACAATCTGGCTGTCTGAGTTGGAAAATAAGCAGGGCTAACCTGTAGTTCTTGAGCATTGTACAACTTTTAAGTAGCTCAGGGCTATGTATGTCTATGATCTACTGATCATAGAAATTATGAAAACAGAGACATTGTCTGCAACTATGGAATTCTGAAAGACTGGTTTAGATGGGATCTGCATATGAGTAACATCCCTATTTCAAGCAGTTATGCTACATCCTACATCACATGATTCCTAGCTCTTGTGCAACAGGAAAGCCCAGCTTTTTTCCATTCGTCTTCTGGAGCTCATGGAAGGAAACACAGATTGGACTTGTATTTAACTATAACTTCCTTCCTATTGGGAACTCACGTCTGAACTGTTACGGATTTCTGACCATGTGGTATACTTCAGTTTTCTGCCCATATGTGAAATTTGAGTAAGCTTTGGAGTCTTGGGGTGGGGAGGGTGACTGGGAGACATTTTTATGTGGAAGTAAAGTAATTCCATGACTGTCTCCTTCCCCAGCTTTCTTGCATACAACTTTATGGTATATCATGCTCAGCTGCTAGTATGTATGAGCTAGCAATACAGCATCTAAGATTTATTTAAACTTTCTTATTCTCAAACTTAGGGACTCTTTCTTTAAAAACTTAAGATAGTTTTGCTATATCTGAATAAGATTGTGTTACTTCCAAACATTAAAAGAAAATGACTGGATTGGAGGCTAGCTCAAAGAATTGCAATTTTATGCCTGAATCTTCACCTGCCAAACAGACTGCCAGAATCAGCTTGTAGGTTTTCTATGCAGTAGATATAGATTGTGAGAAGTACATAAAGAAGTCATAGAAACTGACTGAAGAACGAGGAAGATTGCTGAAGAATCAGCAGTACAGAACAGGAAGGTGCTTATCTTTAATTAGATATACGTTTTGCTTTGAATCCTGTTTTGGAACTGTGTGTTCATGTCCAATCTTCTTTTGTAGCTATCTGAAAAAGAAGTTCTAACCAGAAAATCAGTAGCCTTTTAAATGGAGGAGAAACTGGAGTAAGGAAGCCCGTGAGCATGCGTGCCTCCAAAGTTCTGCCAATGCTCTGTGTCACTTAAATCTATCTGAATAGCATAATCAGTCTTGTGTTTTACAACTCTCCATTACTAGGAATGTAACTTCAATGTTTATAGATGGAAGTAGAAAGAACATGATTTAATGCAGTCTGATCTTTATACTGTCATGGAAAATCTGTTTGGTAGCAACTGACTGTATGTAATCATTTCTATTTTGTAATGTATGTGATATTCCCCCCCCCCCAGCTATTTGCTCACTGTTTAACTTCAGGTTTTCTCCAGATTAACACCTGCAGAGGTGTTTGCTTCCTTTATTTTCTAATGTGAAAGAGAGACTTTACTAAATCTGCAAGATTTTCAAGAGAGAGCAAGAGGTGCTCAAAGGGGGAAGCTGGTGCTCATGCTCATGAGTCAGAATCGGCTTGTAGCTTGTAGTTACAGCTTAACTGACTGGCAGGAAAAGAACTATAGCTTAAGAACACAGTTGGCAACATGCTCATGTCTGCCCTCAGAAAAGTAAACTTTCCTGCCACAATCTCCTGATCTGTTTGGATAATGATAAAAAAAATACTGGGCAAAACCCAAGAGTTCTGTGACTACTTGGCCAGAGTATAAATATTTCAGGCTTTATTGAGTGCTTTTGTGGCTTAAATGTTGCAGCAAGACTGTCTCAGTTATTTTTAGGTAGGGGGAGCAGGAAGAGTGCTTGTTTCCTGTCATCCCCTCCTCCAGGAACCTGGGGTACCTTAGATGAGAAGAAAAGTAACAACTCCTGAGCTGGTTTATCAGTTCCCATCGAACAATGTCAGGATGTTTCCTGATCCCCTTTGTGGAAGGGGGAGTACAGCCACAGCAGCTACGTTGTAGTACTTTGACAATATTCTTCCTTCTGAAATAACACAAAGGCATCGAGCCTCTCAAACGAAACAAGCTGCAGCTTACTTGATAGTTGGGTATGAAGAGTCCCCAAAACATGGCTACTAAAGCTTGTAACTAGAATCAGTCTTCAGCAACTCCAGTTACTGCTATGGGAACTTTGATTCTGTACACAGCCATGACTAACATGAGAAATCAGTGAAGCTGAATATTCCAGTGCCTCTTAGTCATTATAACATTGATACACTTAGGTAACAACCATTAATGTCTTCACATCGGCTGCTACTTCTTTGGGTGTACATAGCTACAAATTACTCCTAATTGTACATGTTGATACATATCCACCCTATAAAACAGAGGAATATGATAACTTCGTAACAGCACCTGTCTAGTTTGAGCTATACCAACCCACTTCACTTGACAGTTCAGGGTTCTTTTTTTTTTTTTACCTTGATCCGTAGAGGCATAAAGAAATTCATAGTAGTGCCTTTGATTTTTCTCGGAAGGGGCAGAGGCAAGAAATGCATATGGTCCTGGTTACTGGTACTGTTAAAATTGTGTAAGACAACACAGTTATTTCTTTTCTTGTTGCATGAGTTTTGGCAGCAGTACACAGATGTTAACTTGAGGAGGAAAAGTGTCTGGGGCTATTGTGTGTATCTCACTATATTTGCAGTCAATGTGCACATACCCTTAGTAAAAACAATTTCTCTTCCTGACAAAAATCAGTCTGCAGCAATCCCCCTAGAAGTATGAAGCTTCTTGGCACTGTGAAGCATGTGCAGAACAGGCCTAGAATCACTCAGGCAAGAAGCAGTTAAGTACTAGCTTTGGCATGCAGAAGTGTCCCCATGTGTGGAGGCAGGATAGAAACAGCAGGCTTGTCCTGGCGTGCTCTTCCAGCAGCTGAACAGAAATGTCGCTACTGTGTAGAACTGTGCTTTTTCTCCAGGCTTCTGCCTACTTTCCACTTGCTTAGTGATGATGATCATACTGTCTTCAGGGATATTGGTTTGCAGTTTGGTCTGGGGGTTTGTTTCGTTTAAAGTCAAGATTTTAGAAAACTGAACAGATCTCACTCCTTACTGTGATTTATCCCGCTGCAGCAAAAATTTCGTGCTGGTATTAACTGCCATGGAAAACCAGCTATGTCTGAGAGGATACAGACTGAGAAAACAATTTTCAAAATCTTGAGCTCTGGAAAAAATGGAGTGTCTGCTTACAGAAAGACTTGAAACCACTTGCATCACTACTTAGGCACAAGCAGTCAAACCTTAATTCCCTGATGTCTGAATCATGCTCATTCAGTTAAAAAGATATAGCAGTGTGGTCACTTGACTAGTGAGAAAGTTAAGCAATTCCATTTGGCCTCTCGAGTATTTTTTTTACTTGCGGATGAAAATCAAGTTTTTTGCTGCTAGTTAAACTTTTTCATCAGTAGTTCTATGGACTTGTGCAGTTTGCACTGCAGCTCCATCCAGGGGATTCTGTTTTTCTTACAGTTATGTAATAAACTAAACTGTGTGGACACTAAGGTAGTTGAATATTGATAGGAGTGCCCCTATCAAAAGATAAAAAAGAGGTCTTGTTATTAAGCACTATATAAACATAAGCTGAAGTAGTGAATCACATGAAGGACCCTTCAGACCACAGAGGTACTTTCCATTCAGACCACAGACTCTGCAAAGTGCAGACAAGTCCTCTGCGGGTGTGGAAAGGTCCAAAAGTAAGCAGGGCACCTCCTGTTGCTGTTGATAGAGTTGCAGGTGGTAGAATTGGGGCTTCAAGGGGAATCATACTCCAGTTCTTGGTTTTACGCTTCAGAATAAAGTCTTTTACTGCTTATTTGGGAACTCACTAAAAAACTTGTCCAAGTTATGAACCTTTCATGGGAGAAGAGTATATCTGTGTGGTGAGTGGGGGGGTTTTGATGGGTGTGGTTTAAGAAACTTGTGTTTCACAAAGAATCTTTCACAATTCCTGATGCTGGTCTGGTTATACATACCTTAGACATGTGAAACAGATGTCATTTAGCCATGTATAATGTAGCCTGTTCACACATCCCTTGCAGGCTGAGAATAACATTAGCTAAATTTAGAAGACTTGGGTAAATTCTTCATATAATGGTCACCCTGGACTGCTCTAAGCTGTGTATGACCATGTATTACTGGTAATTACTTAAAATTACACCAACATCTTGAGTAGAAAGGAAGAAGAAACCACTTTGTTAAAGCATTTTGTTGGTGTTTAAAGATCAAAATAACAGATGCAAGTAGTAGGTTGACATATGTGTAGATTGAGATAGATATATATATACACACATATAATAAGGCTACAGGGAGTGTATTAAGATGAAATTAAGGACTTCCAGGTATGAAGGCAGCACTGAAAGCTAAAGAAAGGGGATGGGGGAGTTGTTGAGGTAAGAGGATATCAGGCAAAAAGCATGGTGAGCTAATCCAGGAGTAAGAGAAGGGCCTGTAGTAAAGGGAGCCATCTTTAGCAAAGCAAAAGAACAGGAAGACTTCCGTGAGAAGCTGCTGAAACTTAATGTCTGTTAGCTAATGATGCCTGTCATCAAGGAGTCAGTGGAGAAATTTGCTGCATCTGGAATCATGGGATGGACAGAAAGCACTGAAACAGCTGGTGGAGTTGTTAGCTTGGCCTGTGTGCTGGAGGAGTCATGGTGGTGTTTTGGCTGGTTGGAAGAAAGAATATAAGTAGTTGGGTGGTAACCCAACACAGTAAAAAGCGCTTAGCAGTAGGGCCATGTTGATCAAGGTGACTGAGCGAGTTTAACTCAGTGTTGAAACACTGCCAGCTTTGTAATGTGCCTGAACTAGGAATTGGTGTGTGGGGGCCCATTGTGGGGGTGAGAGGCAGTGGTGGCTTGAGGTGTTCTCTCTGGGTGCTCTTCACCAATCCCAAGGGTTGTTGTTCCAACACCATAGCGTAGTGCTCCATTGCTTCAGCTGTTCACCATTTGTGGGAGTATGCTGTGAACAAGGGAGTGATCTGTTTAACAAGGAGATCACTTTTTCCTACCCTTGAGTATAATTTTTGAATTGGGGCTCGGAGTGGATCTAAGATTAGTCAAAATAGAGGAAGAGATTTTGTGTGGTGTGAAACAGAGTCCCTCTAGGCCCATACTGCTGCAGAAACATCTCTTCCTCCTTTTTTTCTCTACTCTTTAAAGCATGTAAGTGGATTTTCCAAAGCACATCAGGCAACTAGAAACACTTGGCTTGAGGACTTTTGTCACATAGGAAGTCTAAGGCAGAGATGGGGCAAAGTCTCGGTAAAGTCATTAAATATTACCATGAGACGCTCTTAGCTGTAGTCTCAGTTTGTCACAGTTTAACAAAACTATGCCTGGAAGAAATGAAGCAGGGATCTTTTACTGATAACATGACAAGAAAGAAATTAGGCAACAGTATGCAGCATGTAATTATAAGCATTATAAAACAATGGGGTCCAGTGGCCTGGGCAGTCTGTTCTGACATTTCTCAACTTTCTCCTGCTTGATTTCATGGTGTTACAAAACATAAGGAAGATGAACAGAACTGGATTTTCTGCAAGTGTGCGTGTTCTGAGCATCAAACACTTTTCACTTTCATTTCATGGATTAAAATAATGCAATAAAAACAATGAGCTTAATGACAGAGCAAGTCCTGCTTTCATAGACCTTTTCCTGCCACCCCCCTTGCCTTACCATGGTAACTCCAGTACCTCATGAGTTACTAGTAATGCTGGCAGAGACCAGTGTTTACAACTCGAGTCTGTTTTTTGGATACAGGCTTCAGTCTTCTCTAGCAAATTAAAGCCAGATGGGAACAGCAGGGAGCAGAATGGAATTTAATTCTATTATGTGTCTTGTGATGTTAAAAAACTCTTTGGTAATTTTCGTTGTTATTTTGCCTAGAAAATGACTTGTACCTTCCTTCTGTGCAGTCACTATAATGTGCAGTCTTTTTACAGCAGTTCACCCCAGCACACAGGAAGCCTTCGCTATGTTGCTTTACTTCCAGTGCAGTGGCAGACAATGGTATAATCATATTGTGTTTTTGTGGAATGGTTTGGGTTTTTTCCAAGTAATAGGATCAAAACTAGTTAATCCAGACAGAAAAGCTTTTTCCTCTGTTCTTGCACAGCTAATGAAGGTGAAGTGCAGTTGTTTTGCAGCATTTAACAAGTCTTTCTCTTTTTTCCCCTTGAACTACTCTAGGTGAAAGTACAATAAAGGAATAATTGTTGAAATCTGAGGAGGGAGGCAGGCTCAGTCACCCAAAACTTCAGTGGTTCCAGGATCTGTATTGCAGACAGGATAAGGATTTTTTCAGTGCACTTAGTGCTGGGCTTTTTACACTGGTTTCTCGGAGAAAAGACTCAACATGTTGAATCACAGAGACATTTCTTCCTGCTGGGGTTTGGGATTTCCTTGCATGGCTGCAGGAGCTGTTTTTGCATAGTGCATCCTCTCAGGCAGGAACTTGCTGGAGATGAAGACAGAAGCCAACAGTTCTGCGCAGAATGTAATAGTTTCTGACTCAAATTGTGTGGTAATTGTCAAAATATCATAGGGTGTGGTAGGAACTGCTGTGTCTAACATTGCTGAGGATTTATTCCTTCATAATTTGCCTAAAATAATATGCTAATATCAATTAACATATGAAAGTGCAGGAAAGATTTCTTGATGTTTTCTAGCCACTTGAAACCTGATAGTGTGCAAAAATAAATTTCAGTATACTGGAGTATTCATGGTCATTTTTTTTTCCCCCGGTTGCTCAGTCTTAATTCCCATTCTTTCTGATTTCCCACAGAAAGAAAGAAAAGCTACTTGCTGTAGCTTCAAAAATATGGACTCAGTAAACTGTGAGCGTTGGAAATACCACAGAGCTTCTAAATACTATTTAGTTTCACTAGGAATTAAATATACATAATCCTGGAAGTTACTGTAGTAAATTGATACAGAGTATTTTGACATACCTATCTGCTTCATAGGGCTGTTTTCTTCCTAGAAGGAAAGTATTCCTAACAGTTTGTTACAGTACTGAGTTTCAGTGGCAAATATAAGATGGGCACATTTACTGTGAAGACAAACTTCAAGAGAATTCATATGAACTCTAGTTCTTCAGTAATTGTTCTTGATAAACCAGGTCTTGCAGTTTCAAGAGGCAAACAGGAAAGGGATTGGGGGGAAGGGGTGGTAGTCAAATTTTCAGGAAGATCAGCTCCAATTGGGAGTTAAGCTTTCTGAATGCGAAATAGTGGGAAACAGTGAATTACTCCTATGTGCTTTTTTCACATTATTTCAGATTTGCTGTCTTTTTACCCTGCAGTGCTAAAGGAGAGCTCTGGAGGATGGCGTTTCTCTCTCAGGTTTTAACCTCTACTATTCTTGGTCCGGTCCTTGTACAGCAAACAGTTTCTTTTAGTGGACCTTCCTCTGGTGCTGTTTGGAGGAAAGCGACAGAATTGATCTTAGCAGAGTATCTGAAATAAGGGACTTCAAAGGGCTGCCTGAAGTTGTTAAACCTAATGTCTTAGAGCATCTAGAAAAGCCACTTCATAGGGTAATCCTTCCCAGCACATTCCGTTAAAATGTTTCCAGTGCCTCTGCATTTTCTTCTCTGGGCTCTAGTGATCCTACAACATGAACTGGCACCTAAAGCAGTACCAGAGGTGCAACTTCTCGCTTCATTTTAAATACGTGAATCTTCCATCCCTAAATATGGTTCTTGCTGGGTTAAAAAAGGCTATATATTTTAGTTAGATGGAGTCTGTGTATGGAATTTGGCATAATATGATTTTTTCAAGCATTTTTTAATGACAAATTTTCTTAATGCTGAATGACAGATGTGTAAACTAGTGTTAGAGTCTCTCTCTGTGTGACTGTTTGTTAAAGGAAAAGCATGTTTTCGTAGTGCGGTTTTTGGACTTCCAGACAGATTACACAAGCTCAAGAAGGCCCACCCCACATCCTGTGTAGAAAACTAGCTCACAGAAATGCCCATTGTTCTTCAGGATTATAAGTCACTGTATTTTCTGCCTGCTTTCTGTTTCAAAGTACTGTATGGAAAATACTAATGCAAAGGAACCACAGCAGCTTAACAAGTGCTTGGGCCTGCCAGGTACTGAGCACTGGGCCCCTACTGATAGGCTGGGGGGCTGGGATTAAAACATTAGGCTCCCTGGATAGCGGACAAAGGTTTTGTGTTGGTAAAAGTAGCTGAAAATGTTTTATTTGCTATGTGCATCAATTGATAATTGACATACTTTCAGCCTGGAAGTTGTTTGTATGCAGCCATGCCAGCATTTACTGTCTTGGGGAAGGAGTTACAGAGTGTGCATTTTGCTTCAGACATAGTGAATTCTCCTCAACATTGCTTCACCACTGCTCAGTCATGAACTGCAAAGGAGAGAATCTGGGGTACTTAGATCTAATACCCCTCCAAAGAGATAGTGATTAGTGTTTCTGAATCTCTACCCATGTATGTTAATGGGCCTATCTATAGAGAAAGGAGTTACCAAGCCAAAAATGGTAAAATGTGTTCACTCTTCCCTTTCTTTTTTTATTTAACCTCCATGACCGTTTTGGAGCTTATTTTTTAAAAAGCTGAGGTGCTATATTTAATTTTTAATTTTCAAACAGGAGAAATGTTTCAATGTGAATTTTAAAATCCTCATATTGCGGTTTTCTTACTTTAAAAAAGCAACAACTGGTATTTCTTGCTAGAGTTCAGTACCCGTTTAAGACCAAAACATATGATAATACAGATGTAGCTAAGCAGAAGGCAGCCATGAGAGTGTTTGAGGCTGTGTCCTGCTTTTCTCCAGTCCTCTGAAAGGAATCACCTCCCTTGAGTCTCTGCCAGTCTCCTAACTGTACAGCATTCCTAAAACATGTGGCCCATAAAATGGGATTATAGGGAAGGCATTCAAGTAAACAGAAGTTCCCTCTGGATGAGATTGGCTTTTTCGTGCAGAGCTCCTGTGTGCTGTAGCCTGGCGCTGCGACCTCATTCCCTCACCAGGAACAAATTCTCCTCTTGGTGACCCCCAAGAGTGAGAGGCCATTTAGGGCACCTCCATATTTTGGGGATAGTCTCCTCCTGGCTGGCACAATGAAGCCTCCCTTTGCAGTGTTTTCGGGAGGACACACCCAATTACAAGTTAAGGGAAAATAATGCTTTCTGTGTCTCTTCAGTGTCTGTATGTAGCCATAAATGACCAGTCTCATGATGTGGCTGTAGCTGCCAAAAATCTGCAGTGAATGTACAGCTGTATCAGTCATTAATTGTACAGTATTGCTAAAATGGCTCAGTGCTTTTGTGAATTGTGTTCGGGGGTAAATACCTGCTTGAAGATAAAAACCTTTGTGCTTCTGTGAGCACACAGTTATATTGGTGGATAATAGTGTATTTCTGTGATTTCATGGTTCTGTTCAGCCTGTTCTGTTGAAAGTACACAACCTGGGATAGGTTCAGTCTGCATTTGGAGTACTTTCAAGTTCTTTGTTGAGACTAAATTGTATTGGTTTCAGCAGGGAACATTTCCAGACCTGTTCCCTGCATCCAGTCCTGGCCTCAGTAACTCAAACTGTCACTGCTGCTCCACAGGATTATTCTGTGTGGGATATCAGGGCGCAAAGCCTTCTGACCTGGGTTCCTTTTGCTATAGCTCTTTTTCATATTTTTAAAAAGCTGGTCTCAAATGGATGTTGTCCTTCTACCTTTCTGCTGGATGCTAGTCACCAGAGGAATGGTTCACTCACAGTGTTCCCCTTATCATAGAATGGTTTGGGTTGGAAGGGACCTTAAAGATCATTTAGTTCCATGGGCAGGGACACCTTTCACTAGACCAGGTTGCTCAGGGCCTCATCCAACCTGGACTTAAACACTTCCCAGGGTGGAATATCCAGGAAGGGATATCCATAGCTTCCCTGGGTAACCTGTTCCAATGCCTCACCACCCTCACAGTAAAAATTTTCTTCCTAATGGGTAATTGAAACCTGCCCTCTTTCAGTTTAAAGCCATTCCCCCTTGCCCTGCTTCCTGTAGGCCTGCTTTACGTACTGGGAAGGCTCCTGACAGCAGTAGTGAGGCTTCAGGAGCCAGTGGCCTTGTCTGGGCTTCCTGGAGGTGCTGCTGTGTACCACAGCATGGAGGCTTTTGTTCCAGGGCAAAAACAGCAATTGTGACTATTGTCCTTAAAGTAAGAGAAATTCATAAATTCACTTAAGTGACTGTGTCCCGAATATGTCCTGTGTTTGGTCACATTGTTGATGTGCTACTGGGTATTGATGAGGAATGTAATAAGAGAACCTTACAGAATGGAAGACTGCCTACTGCCTTTGGACAGCACAGCCTTACACTTACTGACTTTACCTTTTTTTTAGAGGTGACTCTGAACAGAAATGGTTAAATTTCTTGTAGTTGTGGAGCCTTGACCCAATAGCAGCACTGAGAATTTTCAGTTATCTGAAGAAATGTACGTCAGAATTTCTCGTTTTTTGTTTCTGCACCTGCTGCAAAGAAGTAGAACAGCCCTGGGAACAGGCAAGACAACCCAGTTCCTGCCACTGTCAAAAGCAGCAAATTCATTCATTCATGTACCCCCCATTGTAACCGAAGCAAAGAATTATTTGCTATGGTTTCTAAATCGGGAGTCGCTATTCTTTCTCTTGTTGGTTTGGTTTCTTTTGAAAGCCTTTACAATGGGGAGCACATTTGTAGAATTAAGGGAGGTAGATTTGGGGCCTGTAGCTCACGCCACAGGTGACTGCACTCAGTAATGTCATTGTCAAAGCTGTACACAGCTTTTGTTTCTAGAGGGTCAGTTCTCTGCCCTCATCTATAGGAGGGTATAAATGAGAAAAAGCAGGCTGACTTAATTTGATGGCAGACTGTTGATAGGACTAGTGGTTATTTGAGGACTGCTTAATGCTGTTTAAGGTTGGGATTTTTTTGGAAAGTGTCTGATTTCTGCGTATATTTTGTACAGAAGCCCATGTAAAAACTGGGGCTGAATTAATCTCTGATTTGCTACATATCCATTGATATTTTGATTCTATTTCAACTGTATGATAGTTAAACAAGATTCTTAAATAAAATTTTCTGAAGGTTAAAGAGATTAATTATATTTTTAATACCTGCAGGTTTGTAAGACATGATGCTGAACTATGAGGAGAAGTAACTACATATTTAGTGTATTTTCCAAATGTTAGGTAGATGTTACAGATACAACAGCAGGGAACTGAAAATGTCATGTGAGTAACAGTATTTCATTTAGTAATTTCTGCGTGGGATCGTTTATGTTTGTACAAACTGGCGGTTTATGAACAAGCTTTTGAGGGGAATGATATGTTGCAGAGGCTGCATTATTTTGTATTATGCTGTACAGATTCAGTATCATAAATCAAAGGACTTGTGAGCTTCCTTACCTCTCCAGTTAGTCCACCTGCATACCAGCACTATCAGGCAGGTGAACTTGCAGTGGGCTGGGTCAGCAGAAGAAACCTCACTTTTTGTGCAGTGGGCAATCGATGTGAGTGTAGCTCTGTGGATGACTGGTTACAGAGGCAAATAAGTGCCAGTACAAGAGAAGCAGGAGGGGAAACCTCCTATTTTGGCAGCAGTCAGCAGTCAGATTGGCTTTGTGGTTTCGTGAAGTCCTGGCTGTAAGTTTTGTGCACGTTTGTAACTGTGGAAGGCTGTGGTTGTTGACAGTTTTGCTTCCCCGCTGCCGAGGGCCACCCCTCTCCTGGGTGCTGCCACTCTGTCAGGTGCTTGGCACAAAGGCAAGTAGGGGACACAAACTCAGCTGGCTGTGAGCTTCTAGTATCTGCTTAGAAATCTCTACAACTGATGGAAAGAAGTCTTATAGATCAAGTGCAACTCAGGTGACCATGTATGTTTACATTAATACAAGATGAAATATGTGACTCTTGGGTGACTACAAGGAAGCCTTGGCTCAGGCTTGAGAGCTGCAGTTAGGCAGGTGAGCCATGCTGAAGGAGGCTGTAGGCCTGTGCAATTTTCTGGAAAACAAAGGAATCCACAGAGTAAGAAGACAAATGTAAGAATGGCTTACCAAGATCGTTGGTAATGCACTAGTATAATTCAAAAAAAAAAAAAAAAAAGGGAGGGATGAACCATCTGGTTCATTAGGCTGGTGTCAAAGTACTGAATTTAATTTGAGGACTGGGATAAGACAGGAGAGGGTCACCATCACCTGGAGGAAGAAAATGACCCTGATCAGTGTCTTTCCAAGGACCTATTTTTTTTTACTACCTACTGTTACTGTTACAAACGACACTAGAGATGACTAAAGCTGGAAGAAGTTAGATGAACCAAACCTCTTTTCTCGTTTTCTGTTTAGTGCCATCGTTAGCATTCTTGGCAGCACTTCACAGATACTTTCAGTGGTTTTTCTGCTTGGTTGCACTTCCTGTCTCATGTATTGGTGTAATGATGTCATTCTTGCAAACCGCTGTAGGGGGGCGCGGTGGCGTGGTCTGCTCACACCCCTGCAAGAAAGGCTTTCTTGTGCCCTTACAAGAAGACTTTGCGTCTGCTCTGATGGCTGAAATCCAAAAGGAAAGTCCCTTTTTTTGAGCCTGTAGGGAGTGGGAAGCAGAGCAGGAGGAAGAGGCAGCCTTTCTCCTGCCATCTTGGGTAGGAAGCTGCTGACAGGATTGTCTGTCTTTACCTAATGTGGGTGAGCCCCTGGAGCCACCATAACTCTGTGTGTGCCTCCATAGCCCTGTCTGGAGCTGTAGAGAAAGCAAGGGTAGGGAAGATGCTTATCCTAAAGCAAAGAAAACAGTGGAAAATAGGAATGGGAGCTTCAAACATATCCCTGCTCCTTTGGCCAGACAGTCCTGGGAGGAAAGCACTGAGAAAGTCTTATCTTCCCAGTGTTCCTTTCATGGATCAGGAGAGCAGCAGGGTTTGTTTCTCTGGTTCTGCCTGTCCCAAGAAGGCAGCATGGATGTAGCAGTTTCTCCTTGGGAATGTTGCTGCAGGAGAAGGAGGAGTGTGGCTGCCAGGAGGCAGCAGGCGGCCCCTCACCCCTGGGGAGCAGTCTGGGCCTGCTGCTTCGTGAGGTCTGTCCCTGTGCACCAGGCCAGGCTCTGCTGTGCAAGCAGCAATTATGTGGGGAACTTTAAAGTGATAGAAATTGATGTGTTAAAATGAACTTGGGAAAACTTCTGAAATCTGGCTCAAAGGGGCTCTTCCAGCATGAGTCATCTGCAGCTGTAGAGGAGCCATGGGCAGAGCCTTCCTCCCCTCTACTCAATGGAGCTGTCTGAGTGCCCGGAGCCAGGGCAGGGAGGAAAATACCCCGATTCATTTCCTAACGAGATATGCATGGGAGAATTCCCCACGGGGGCACCAGTGGGGATTTGTGGCTTTGTGTTTTTCAGTCACTCAGCTCCAAGTAAGAACATTGCAGAGCTTGGAGCTCCCACCCAGGGGACTGAAACACCCCAAGCCCATCCCCAGGAAGTAGACAATGGTGTTGATATGCCTGTTGCTGCAAGAGGAAGTGGCTTCTATTATAACCAACAACCAATCTGCCAAAGTCCATGGTTTGGGTAATTGCCAGACTAAATTTGACATAAAATTATTTAACCTTTTTGGCTTTTGTCTTTACTGTCCGGATCTGTTTCTCCTGCTTCCTGCCATTTAGATCTCACATATGGCAGGATTTTTCCCCCCACAAAAACTAGTACAGACTTTTATTTAGAAAACATAAGATTGTTAACAGAGAATCCAGTCTTTATGTAGTAGATTATGAAAATATTCTTAAATGCTTTCAGTAGGGTGGCAAAACTGATGCTAAACTATATGCAGCAGTGGTATTGCTCAGTGCTTTGTCACGTCCCCTTACTGCAATCATTAGGAAATATAACATACTATTGCAGAAAAGAACGTGTGTGGAAGTGAAGACTTCAGATGTTGGAGGCGTCAGGCGCCCTCTTGTGCCGTTTGTCCGGTAGCTTCTCAAGGCTTCAGCCTCTGTTTTAGTCGGGGGAGAGCGGTGTGTTCTTGGGCAACTACATCGTGATCCAGTGCAGTTCTGATGTGTAGGAGTTACTTGTTGACGGCCCCACAACCTTCACTCCAGCTATACAGTATGACCATTCAAAATGAAGCCTTGAGTGGGAAAAAATAGACACCTTCCAAAAGACAAAAATAAAACCTTTACATTCACACAAAAGTAAGTGTTCACTAAATACTAAATTTCTCTAGTGGGCCAGATTTTAATTTGAATTTCAGACTACAATGACTGTTCATAATATGCAAGTTTAGATTTTCTCTTTGTTTAGATTATATTGTATGTTTATAACTGTTCACCTCCTTGGGCTGCAGTAACATCAGGAAAATGTGCTGCGTCTCCCTGGAAGTCAACTATGGGTCTATTTAAATACTTTTCTTCAGATTGCTCACTGTAAAGGTCTGAAAATACTCATTTCTCCAGATACCAGACCATAAGCAGAAGTGCGAACTCCAGAGTAAAAGAGGTACATGAATTTACAAAATCTACTAAATAGCTATGACACATCTGAACACACAAGTCTTCGGTGGCTTGCTGCCTGAGGAAATAAATTTCACCTTTTTTTGTTATGTGGAACTCAGAGTTGTTCAAAGGACTCAGGTATTACCATTTTTCTGGCCTGATGCAAAGTCTTAATCTTACTGATATGCCTGAGATGCAAACACAGCTAAGCATAATGTGCCTTGCCAGCACTTTTCTGTCTTCCTGGCTCTTCAAGGATTAAAAGTGTTGCTTATTTCAGGCTTATTGACCCAGAGTGGTTTTAGACTGGGCTACCTGTCATTCTGTGACATTTCTAGCAAAATAGCAGTTTCTATCAAGGTATGTCTCTGCCTGAAAAGTCCTGAGGATTACTACTATAGAGCAGTAGCTAGAATATAAAAGAAGAATGGCCATGCTGGGCCTGGCCAAGATCCATCTGGCTGATACCTATCCTGACTCCAGCAGACACTGTAAGTGGGTACCTTGATGAAAGCCTAAGAAGAAAGCAGGTATAAATGCTTCTTCCTTTCCTGCTGTCCCAGCCTCCAACAATTTTCACATTCCAAGATGAATATGGGGTATGTGCATTTAACAAACCTTGACAGACTTAATTTGCAAGATTTTTCCAGTTCTCCATTGAACTAATATTAAACTTTTGCATTCACAGCATCCTTCTTGAACTGATGCATTTGGTCCATGGTGAACACTGACCATCTTGTCTCCTGTCTGTTATTTTTAACAGCTCTTTGCCGTGGAAGGACCTTCCCTCCTGAGCCGTGGCTCTTTGGTTGTCTTAAAAGTCTTGTTGAGGAGCACAGTTGAAAGCAGAGCCCTTCTGAGAAGTCTTATAGTACTTGATACAGATTTTCCATTTACCAAAAAAACCCAACAACCAAACCCAACAAGCATCTGGGCTCTTCCAAAGTGTATCATGTTGATCCGTTTATTAATTCTGTTCCTTATTATGGTTTCAACTGCTTGCTTATCAGTTAAGCTTTGTACAGATTTACTACTCTGCCAATAATGGTATGAATTTGGCAATGTGACTACATTTTTTAGTACTTTTCTCTATTCTTTCTAGCAGGTCACAGAAATGCCACAGCATGATGTGTCTGTAGAGGGCAAGTAATGGCTGTGAAGTGTTTTCAAGCAAAAAGAAAATGCTGTGGAAATGCACAGAATTAATGTTGCTATGTAAATTTAATAGGAGTTACCACCCATCACAGCAACAGTGTGGATACAACAAAATGGATCAAATAAAGGGTTTGTACATATTTTGAAGTTACTAAAAGTTATTTGCTTGTACCTGATGGCATACTTGAATTTGATTCAGTAAAGACTAGAAATTCCTTTAGCCCACAAGTAGAATTTTTCAGGGTCTGGGACTGAAAACACATTGGAGCACAAGCAGTTTTGGGGGATTAGATTTTAAGGATTGTTTCCAGCAGAGCTGGTCCAGTCTTAGAAGTTTTCGATCTGCTCTGGGGGCCATCCACCATGAATGGTTAACTGCTTTGTTCAGTATGAGGGACCATCTCACGACCATACCTGATGCTGTGAGAAAAATAACCCAGACTGCCATTTAGGAATCTGCGGAGTACTGCGGGGAGGGGGGAAGGAAGAACTTTTCTTTTGCCCAGGGAGGTCTTTGTCCTTCCTTTTTCTTTTCCTGAAGAGGATGGGGAAAAGAATTCAGGCAGAGATAAAGAAGGAAGGTTTTCTGAGTAGTTGGGTATTCTGCAAAGTACTGGATGAAGCCCTTCAAAAGGCACAGGACTTCACTTGAGTGGGTTGCATACCTGAAATAGCTAATATAAATGAATTCAGAGACCAATCTCCTTAGCAAAAACAGCCATTCCCAAGCACAGAATGTTGTCATTAATTATTTGAGCAAAGTGTGTGGTCGTTGTTGTTCTTTCATGAACCCTACCTAGCTTAAAATATCAACAAAAGGCTCCCTGTGGCTGCACAGCTCAACTTCAGTGTTTGAAAATCTGACAGTCTGATGTAGCTGCTGGTAAGAGATCATTTGCAGATTTACTCCTAAACACATTGTAAAAGGCTGAATTGAAATTGGTACTTCATATCATGTTCATCTGGTGTTTCACAGTAGGTGTGTGTGTGTATGGTTTTCCCTAAAATACACGGTAGTAAATGTGACATAACTGAAAAGAAGCATCTTGCATTTACAGGAAGAAGGGAGAGGACAGGTAAGAGGGTGTATGTAGCAGAGCTGCTGGTGTGCAGCAATCCTTACTCAGTATTGCAGCAGTTAACTCCTGTCTTAAAAATGAATTGTTTAAATTCCATATGAAATGCTTTCCTATATGTGCTAGGAGCCAACTCTGAGCTCTGACTAATGCTACATTCTGTCCTTGCATGCAAGATTATCTTTACAGATAAGCATGAATAGAGGTCAAATGAATCTATCAATAATCAGTGGAAAGGATGTTATAACGTAGAGTTTGATACTGTACAAAAATACACAAGTCCTTGAAAACATGTGTTTGGAAAGGAACTACTTTATTCTTAACATTGCTGCAGGTCTGGCAGCAACAACTCGTGAAGAGGTGTGGGAATTAGCTGAACAGACTCCCTGCTGGCAAGGAGAGCTGGGAGGCTATATGCTACCAATAGGAGACTGACTCCTCATTTTGAAGTCCCTTTGGGTAAAGGATGGTAAATTATTTTTCTTTGCTGATGAAAGACATTGTGAAAGCCACAATCAAGAAAAAAAGTAAGTGTTTACTGGAAATAAGATCTTAAATAAATAAATTCAAAGGAAATATGGTATGTAAGATTTTGATTTCTTTTGGTTTGTCATAATCGCTTAGATTTATGAAATGGGTTCATCTAAAAGAAGAAGATATATGAGGAAGGTGGGGAGAGGAAGAGATGGCTGAAGATGAAACACACATTTTTAATTACTTTATTGCTAAATCTCTAGGTTGGATCTGCTTATAATTAAGTTAAACTATTTTCAGTGGAATTTTTCTTTGAAGTAGTTGCAGCAAAGCAGAGTATGTGTGGTACCATGCTGAGTCTAAGGAAAGGGCAAACAGAAATACTCCCTTGTCCTGTGAATGGCACAGTCTCTGTAAGGACTCCCCATGACTATTAGCAGACACTTTTTTCAAAATCTGCTTTTTTACAGCATCGGTTACGTGAAACTTATAAAGCTCTCTGTAATGATGCCCTCTGGTGACTCTGAGAATTTTTACACTAGAATGAAATAAAAAGCAAGATGGAATTTGGCCTGCTACTGTGAAAGTACTCTGGCAAGTTGGACTATTCATTAAAGATTAATGAGCAAGTTAGAGCTCCTAGAGTTCAGCTAGGCAATATACACAAGCCATACCCATACAGAAGTCCAGGAAACACTCCAAGTGTTGTAGGAGCAGAGCTGAAATGTGTAAGATAGTCTCTGTCCCTTCCATGCAAGTAATCTCTTGTACATTCATGATAAAAAGAAACCTGCCTTTTGGCACTGCACGCTGATAATTTATTTTCTAGTGCTTAGAGAGAAGAAAATTAAAAGATTAAAAAAGAAATTCTCCAGCTTTTCTTGATGCAGGGAATGTGGAGGATGTTGTTTAATATATGAAATCTTAGAAATAAACCAGCTGTGCAAAAGAATGCCTTTTGTATATTTTACAGTCAGTGTGGCTGCTACACAGTCTCTGGAAAGCTGATTTCTTCCAGGCACTGTTTCCTCTCCTGGATATTGTTTTTTATACGCACAAACTGTAGCATGTAGTGTTTCTACATTTACTGCCCCTCATTTCCCATCATACAGACATGACGTGACTAGTATTGCCCTAACTCTGGAGCTCATGTGGTTCTTACTCTGCTCTGGTTGAAAATGATTCTTTATTTGCAGCGTTGTGTTATTTCACAGCCAGATCTGTGATCATACAGTGTCTACAGACTAGAGCAGACAGAAGGAAACAAGTATGTGTGGCTGGGCATGGGTGGAATAGGTTTGGGCAGTACGTTCAGTGTCACTCCTGTTTGAAATCTTGACTAGGAAGTTATGTCCTAAGCAATATGGATACAACACTGGCAAGGTAATGAGATGTCGAACTCCAAGGCGAGTAACCCAACAGAAAGCCATCCACAAGCAGCTACAAGCAAGGTAATTAATAGAGGATAAACAGAAAAAAACTCAAACCAATCTCTCCCCCCCACCCCCAAACCTGTTGTAATAAATTTTTATGAGGTGTGAACTGTTATCTAATTATTTCATCTTTGTTAACTGAATTCCCAAATTAGGCACATACTTCTAATAACTGTATCAAGCTAAGTAAGTCCTCTGCTTTTAAGCAATGTTCCCCCATGCCATGCTTGGAAGAGGATGCATCTCCTCCCATTTCATATCTTTTGCAAAACAGCCTCTTAGGCACAATGTAGATCAACTGGCTTTAATGCATATTTTCTCTAAGAAAAACTAAAGGAGTAAATAAAATATTTGTTTTGACAAGATGCCTGCTTTGATCATAAATGTTAAGATCAGGAGGTACAAGTATGATTTTATCCTCACTTCCCAAATAATACAATCTCTAGAATCTTTGCTAACTTCTTCATTAAATCAGTTATTTACCTTTCAATTGCAGTCTGTAGTTTAGGAAAATAACTTGTGTTGATTTTACAGGCATTTAGTATCTGTAGAGGAGTTTGTGCTATTGTTTTTAGACCTGATAATACATCAGGGAAGGGTGGTTTTTCTGTACTAATGTTTGTAGTGTTTCAGTGTATGGGTCGTGCAGTCACACAGTGCTGCCTCCCGGCCCAGACAGTTACTCAGGTTCTTCTAGGAGGAGAATAAACCCATTGATAAATCCATACATCGTTGATGCAGTATCTCTGAATGTAGCAGGAACACACAAAAATTAGTACTTTTCTTAGTGACCATGCCCAACCTTCCATTTTTAGCTAAGCTGATGTTTCAAAGCACCTCTGCTTTTTTCCTGATCAAGACTGGAGCTGGTTACTGTATCTGCTAGCCTGCTGATTCTTTCACAGAGGCTTCTGTAGCTCAAGCAGTTGTCTCCAAGCACCTCCTTCCATTGCAAATTCATATCCTACCTGGTGTGCTTGGGCAGTGATTCCTGCTGTGTCCAACCATCTTCCTCTGTAAAGGAAGTTAATTGCCATTACATTTAGCCTGAGTGAAGGGTGGCTGTCAGGCCCACTGCCCTGCCTCCATCAGTCTGTGATTAATCAGAGACCTGTGTGATGTCTCGTGCTGCCCAAAGTCTGACAGCCTTTGGGATTATAAAACCAGCAATGGAAGGAGATGTGGTTTTTGGTATGACTGCATATCTGGTTGTAGAATATTGTTATGGTACGTATAGGAATTTTGAACAGAAAGGTATTGGCTACAAGAGAGGGGGTTTAGATGTACAGAGAGCCATGCAGAACTGCGGAGAAATTTCACATCTGAGGTAGGTGGAGTATTATCCTTAGATCTCGTCAGGGAGTGGGAGTTTCCAGTCAGACGGCTCCTCTACTGACATGTTGGGGCAAGTGACTCAGCTCTGCAGTAGAGAAGAATGTCCCCAGTGCTGCTTTCCTGGAAGCACCTTCACCCGGAGATTTCTTGCTCAGGAATTAATTTGCTTATGAAAACTCATCAATTCACAGAGCCTGGGGTGGCAGAGCTGTGGGCAGATGGCTCTTGTGGGGATGAGAATGCACAGCTGTAAGAAGTGTAATTAGGACCTCTGATGAACTTTCCAGTGTAACTGCACCAGTAATTGTCTATGAAGTAAATAAAGGTTAGTTTTTCTCTCAGCCCTGAGAGTTGCAGAAGTTTGTAATCATCCTTTCTTATCAGGGATGAAATACAGTGAAGCCTATTCAAGGAGGCATTGGTTGCTATTCACTGGTGATTTGTTACAAATAAAAGCTTTCAGAAATTACACAAAGTAAGCCTGGCAGCAGTCAAAAGCAGAGTGTTGCAGAACTCACAGCCTGGTTAATTTTTATGAGCTTATGTAGATCTTGAGGTGCTGTCATGAATAAGACCCTGACTGTCTAAATCTCTTGAACTGTACAGGTTTGTACTGAAAGTTACCCTTCTGGGAGAAAAAAAGACATGCATGTTTCTGACAGAACAGTTTTGTGAGCTGCTTTTTTCCTTCCAAGACATTGGCCTTATAAATAGCACTGATACCATGGTCTACTTACTCTCTGTAGACCTTATATCCTAGCTTTTTTTTTTATGTAATTCAGTTGGAGAAATCAATCATTGCAGGGAGTGGCTTATTATGAAGATACTGGAGCCAAATCCTTAACTCCTGTAAGTTTTGCCCAATTCTGGCTGCACAAGCTGTTTTTAAACCTGATTTGAAAAGGCTGGTGCTCCTACAAATCCTCTGCATATGGTATTGGGCCAAAAAAAAAAAAAAACCAAAAAAAAAGTGGTCATCCCAGTAGGTACCTGCTAGCAGGAGCCCATTTAGCAAGCACTATGTAGCAGAAGCAGTCTGGAATCAACACCTGGAAGCTGACTTTTCATGTGGAACAGGAAATTGTTGAACATCTGGAGTATCTGCTTTATCTGCTGTCAGCTTTTCAATCTCCTTAAGAAGGTAAATACAGTGACACATGGAGTTCGTGGGTCCCTGTGCTGGCATTGTGCACACTTTTCTGCCTAAGAGAGAGTGGAGAGGCAGAGTAATTACGGGCATCCCACTGTGCAGCCAGATGTGTGAGTATATGTCTTCATGTGTTAGTCCCTCACCAACCAAGGTGAAAGAGATCTTTTGGGATTATTTAAATCCGAGGAAGCTAGGTGGTATGTTAATCTCTTTCTTCCAGGAAGGGGTTAACAGCATAAACAGAAGTGCCTTGGCCTTGTTCACCTGGTAGATTGCTCTGATCTAGCAAACCTCTGAACACGTCAGCCGGGATTCGTTCAAACTCTTACGTTGGTATAAAAAAATGAGTCTGTTGCCACATACCCTTAGGATGCAGCTTTACTTCCCAGGATTGTCTGTCTTACAGTAATACTTTCAACATGTGCTTCAGAGTGAGGCACAAACCCACAGTGATTTGCTGGTTGTGGGACTTTACTCTTTCCTGTTTCTGACATATATACCTTGGGGAGTATCTGATTGATGCATATGGTAAGATAGCAGCATGCATTGATTAATATAAAAAAAGGGGGTTCAGTTTCTGTTGCATAAGGAAAAAATTCAGCTTGTCCTTTTGAAATACCCTGGCACTGTGTGGATTCAAGAATTATTTATTAGGGAGACTTTAAAGTAGGATGAAAGTAGGAAATCCTATGAGAAAAATGCCTGTTTATTTCTTACATTTTCTCCACCCTTCCCTCACCCTGGACTGTTCAATATGGTTAGAAGGAAAATCTTTTCCAAATCCTTTAAAATACTATCAGATGGAGCAAAAGGAAAGCTGAACTTGCCCCACAAGCATTCCCACACTGAATTGCTAGATGCTCCATCCCCAGAGCTTTGGGTACAGGGAAACTACCAGTAGCAGGATGTCCGTGCTGTTTGTGGAAGGGTGGATCACAGACTGTCCCTTGCCTTGGGCACTTCAGGGAACTATCTGGCAAAGCCAAAATCATCCTGCAATGTGATGATGTGGCAACTTCGGAGGCAATGCCAACCTACAGACCTCTGTCTTGTTCTCTGCCCCTCCTTGCTGATTTCCATGCCATGGGGCACCATACTTGTGGCTGGATTAAAGCAGCTTCCTATAAACAGCACTGAAGACTAGAACACTTGTAGGGCAGGGTGGTGATGTTCTTTAAAGCCAGAGAAGCCCAGCACTGATCTGATCTACAGCATGAATCCACAAGGGGTTGCATGCAGGTGATGGCCTCACCCATCCATAGTGTGGTAAGTGCTGCTTTTGCCCACTGTGCTGAAAAAGGTCCTCACTCTAAGCATGTAGGTTTTGCTCTAGAAGGCTCTGCTCCCACTTCATCAAATCATGAACCATGAGACTGAATGAAGATGATCTCTGGCATATTGTTAACTCTGGTTACTGAAAACTGCAAGGCCCCCAGGCAAAACCAGGAGAGGAGTGCCTGGTTGTGAAGTGTGCTGGATCTTACCTGCATTCGGTGCTACCAACACCAAGGGGCTTGTGTTAGGATTCCTGGGAAAATGTAGTATCATAAAAGGTAGTGTCTCTGTGCTTCAGAGCAACTGAGGAGGCTTGGAGGAACTAAAGGTGTAGGTAACAATTTGCTGTCTGAGCTCCACCAAAGCTGCTCAGTGCTATGTCACCTCTTCTATTGGAATAGCACTGTCACAGTGCTGTGTTCACTAATGAGACTTTGAGGAGAGCTTGAATTCAACAAAGAATGGAAATACAGTCTGCTAAGCAGCTATAACTTTTTCTTGTCATACTGGACAGTAGAGGAGACAGAAACCATTTCAGATGCTGAAAGACTAGCTGAGATAGAACTGCTTCAATCTTTGTAACACAAGACTCCATTTCTAACAGTTTGTTAAAAAAAAAGTTAGGCTCTTTTTCTTACTCTAGTCAACTATGAGTAAAAGCAATTACCTAAAAGCTTATTTTTCTATGCCATTTATCATTAGAAAGAAAATACGACAAGCTACATATCAATATTTGTTATAATTTCATTAGTATCCAGGTAGATCTAATTTATGTGGAGATTCTGTTTCCAAGATGAGGGTCAAATTCATCTCATCTGACAGACAATTGAGTTACAAAGGCTTTACATGAGAACAGTTCTCCAACAGAATGTAAACAAGACACATGGATTAATAAGGTCAGACATACAATAGGGAGCTAAATTATGGCAGAACTCATCAGCCAGCAACACATATAGCGAGACCTTCTCAAATGATGCGAGTTAGCATGCAATAAAGCAAAAGTTTTAAATTAACCCAGTGTTTTACCCTCTGGGCAGTAGAACAAGGAGTAGGAGGAAGTAAGTTTCTAAACTATAGAAGTAATACGACTCTGTGCAACAAATTGTAAGGAATTGAATTTCTCCCAAAGACTTGCAGATTTTTACAGTGTTAAATATCACTGTAATTATTAAATCTTGCATGAAAAACCCAGAGAAACAAACTATAGCATAAACGTAACATCTGAGACTTAAAATTTATGGTCTGGGAACTGACTGAAGCTGCAAAAGCAGAAGAGTCATGTAGCAAAATGGTGAAAGGGCATCCCTGCTAAAAGCCTTGTGGAAAGTGCTAAGCAAACTGGAATAGTTCCAAAATATGTAGGTGGGATTGCTCTTCACAATGCTGGGATTTACTCCATTATTGTCCAAGTGACTCAGCTGAAATTGCCCACAATCTACTAGACATATTTTATTGTCAATACGTTTTGTCCTGGCCTTTTGTCTCTGTGGCTACATGACCTTAATTCACCTAAATTTCTAAAATGGTGGCACCAAAGTGTCCTGATAACGGCACTCCACTGTCCGTAGCCAAATATTATGTAGACTCGTCTGCCTGTTTAGGAGGACAGTGTGTCATTGCCTTGTATCAACATTTTCTTGATTAATCTACTGCCAAGAGAAAGATACTGCCTTCCCTGCTGTAGGACTGAGCTCTTTCTCCTCTGTGACACTTCCAGTTGCAAAATGACCTTGAAACTGATTCTCAAACATAGAAAAGCACCTATTTGAAGTCATTATTCTTAATTACATCAATGAATCCATGAATCTTGTTTGCCTCTACTGTGGCAGAGCAAATAGGCCTTCTTTTATTCAACAGTGGATTATGGCTAGATGGGCTTTGTGCAGATAAAACCACAAGATTTCCACATTTGTATCCGGCATCTGTATCTAATAGGATGACATCCCCTGATGCTGTAGTCCACCGCTCTTTTTGACAGAAAACAGGCTGTTCTTCCTGCCTTTTCATCTCGAAGATTGTTTAACTTAAATATTGGGTCAGGATTTGTTCGGTCAATTCACAGGAGTTCTTGTAATCTCAAATACAACGCAACAAAATACAATGCAGTATTTTGGTTTTAGAGCAGTCACTGCCAGCTCCTTCAGCAGATTTAAAAGCCCCTTAAAGGACAAATATCAAATAATCTTGAATTCTACCTTTGAGCATTTAGTCAGGGACTGGGCTCTGGAGGATAGTAGCTTATGTCTCCAGCATTTTTTTCTATCCTATCTAAAAAATGTCAAACACCCCCCTTACCTGCTTAACCATCCGACGATGTTTTGGATTCTAAATCTCAACAATACCTATTGACAGGGATTTTGTGGGTTAGCTTAAGGTATCACCCTTCTCTGCTCTTCCAAATCTGCCATTTGCAATTGGCTTGTTTTCAGTTTCACTGTTTTTTCCTTTATTTTCCTGCCATACCAAGATATATGTTGGAGCTCCTCCTAAGCACTTTCTATCTTCTAGTTTTTTACTCACAGCAGTATGCACTAAATGTTCCCCCTCCCTCTCTCCTGGTTCCCCAGGGAAGGAAACCCAGGCATGTTGGCCAAAAGGAAGATGCTTTACCAGGTACCATGCAGGTCAGATCATCCAGTTCCCCTAAATCTAGGCACAGCTCTGATGCCCTTTCTCTGTATTCTGTTTAGATAAAATTCTCTGTATAATATTGTACTTTGACGTATAATTCCCTGTATTTATCTCTGTTTTAATCTATAAAGACCGCACTATGCTCTTTAAGATGAAGCAAAACATACCATTGCTCTTTATTGTCTCCTTAAGGACATAGGATATCCTATAATGCCAAACCAGCTGCTCTTTAATGTTAGATGAGGGCCACAGAGCCTAAAAATTGTGTAAACACCTAATTCCTTTAAAAAAAATTAGTCACAAAAATAGCTCCTGAAGTACTTGACCACTTCTATAAATGCAGACCAAAGCTTTTCTTTCCAAGCAAAGTGTTCTGAAACTTGGTTCTTGGGTTGTGAATTTGCAAGACAAAACAGGACAATCTCTGTGTCTCACAAGGGTTCTTGTTCCCAATCAGGATAAGGAAGAGGCCCTTTCTGTGCCAAGCAGCCAGGTAGAGACAGGACTCAACAGCTAACAGGGAAAGAAACCGGTAAATTGAACTCCACTTGTGTTAGCAAGCCAAATTACAGGGATTATGGAGGGAAACTGGTGGCTGAATTCTGAGTTATGGGAGGAAATTTTAAAAAGTATGTTTTATAGGATACTGAATAGCACAGAAGAACTATTGGACCCCAGGCTAACACTTTTTAAACCACTAACAGCATGTCATAACCAGACCAGAATACAACTATAAATAACAGTAGGAAACCTACCTACTGCAGGTAGGTATGCCAAGACAGTGAGTCAGTGTTAGTCATTTGGTGCTTTTTTTAATAATTGAGGGTTTTACCCAAATCCTACTGCAAATCACTCCTCCCTCTGTAGTACCAGGGGGTATTTGGTTATATATATGTGTATGTATTTTTTTCTCTCAGATTTCATGCCATCACTTTGCCTGCCCACAGCATTTAACAAACTTTTTAGCATCCTTATTAAAAATTATACTTGTTTATTAAAATAAATTCCCTCAGAAGTTTCTCAGCAACGTGTCTCAGCCCTATGCAAAGCACAATTAGTACATGGGACAGAGTGTTGTGTGGAGACAACTTATACTTTTTTGGTGACCTTAATTCCCTTCATCTTTGGTTTGCTACTCCCTCTTCTGAGAAAGAAGCCACATGTGTGGGGAGCTGCCTAAAGAATGGAGCAAAGCCCAGGAGGAACACAGGACACCATGGGCCATTCTCGGATCTGCTGTGGCAGGTCTGCATTCCCAGAGACTGGTTTCTAGAGAACCAAAACAAGGTGTAAGTTAATAACACACTTTATAGGTCAGCTGCAAACCGCTTTTGTCCTAAATGTGAAGAGCACCAGATGGTGCAGTATTATGGGAAAGGCAGGTTTGGTCACACTGAATGATTAAACTGGATTTTTTAAGACCCAGGTTGATCTGAGAAATCCACAAATAACATACATCCATATAAGTGTTTTATCTTTGTTAAGGACAGTGAACTAACAGAGCCACAGAATTCAGAGTCAGACCTCGTCTTTGTAGGCATCACAAGTCCAGTAGGGAGGTAAATTTGGGTGAGACTAACATCCTGTGTCAAACTAAATACCATCAGGGAGCTTTTTTTGTGGAGTGGAGCTAAGCCATCTATACCATTACAGTGTTTCCTAGCCTGGCTTTGGCCTTAGGCAAAGAGGGTAGTCCAGATGAGTCTGAGCTAAGATTTGAGAATTAGCATATCCCAGGCCCCCTTCCCAGTGGGCAACCTGGGTGAAGCCATGCTGCTTTGGAAGCTGTGACTTCAATAGTAAGGGTGTGGATCTTTCTCTGCCAGAGAATGGTTTCAGACAAGTTTAATTTACTGTAATAAGTTAATTTTAATTTGTATACATGGAGCTGTGGAGTGTAGGTGAAACCTTGGAGGGACAGGCGCTGCAGCTGCCTTGCTTTCCTCCTGCCCCAGGGGATTCAGATTTCCTTGGTGTTCAGGGATGCTCTGCTGCTGCACAGGAGGAGGGTGTCTGCTGCTCCCAACTTCCACATAGTGTGGTAGCAAAGGGGTGGATGTGAGGAAGCAGAGTGGCCACTGAAGGAGTGGTATCAACACCCAAACACATCAGCATTACCCTGCACTGCTGGCTTCCTGCTGGAGGCCCCAGCTACAGATCGGCTTCTGAGAGGAAGGGAAACCTTTCCCAAAGGAATAGGACCTCATGTAGAGACTTGCTGTCCTGTCTCCGTGCTGGTGGGGACAACCTGCGAACCAGGTGTCAATGACTGATGAAGGTCACTTGTTAGGCATATTTCAGCTTTACTCTGTGTTGATAAACCCATCACTACTGACCTACATGGGTCAGCAGGATGGGAAAGATCATGGTACCTGTGGCTGCATTTGTGCACGTAAGCATGTGAACTGTTTGCCAGGCACAAAACCCCATCTACCTCCTGCCGCTGAACCTTTGCAGTGGCTGTTTTGAGTCAGGACTAAGAAATCTGCTGAAGACCAGCATCTCTTATGTAAACAAACATGCTTGCAGGCAGGCACTGGGGCCCTATCAGAAAACAAGGTGATTGGAACGATAAAGTACCAGTATTGTCTTGAAAGAGCTGGGTTTGCTAAGAATGTGCAGCTTCATTAAGGAGGCTTTGTGGGTTAAAGCATGTTTGAGCTGGTAAAAATAAATGAGGGGTAGGCCCTGATGCCCAGGCTACACTCCTAAGCCAAAATCTTGGAGCCAACAGAGTTCCTACAGGGTGAAGCTGCTGAGCAGAAATTTCTAAAATGCTTTAATGAAACCACAGAGGGGAGCAGGAGGAGGCAGGTATTTCTCGGGAAGGAGAGCATCTTGTGGTGTTTCCTCACAGAACTCAACTGCAACGGATTGGAGAGCGATGCTTGGTTCAGACAGGACCCCTCACCCAAATGTCGGCCATTGGCACCTTCCTGCAAAGGACAATAAGTATGCAAAGGTGTTACAAAAAAACCTACCCAGAGGAATGATACTGGGGAGCTGGTTACTGCTCCCTTGCCATGTCAGCCCCACTCTTGCTGTGACAGGAGCCCGGTTGGAGGGATGTCCCCAGCACCTCCAGCCCCTGCTCTCTTGAATATTTTTTACATGCTTAATTTTTTTGGAAGGTTTTTTAAGTTGATTTAAAGTGTGCATCGAGGTGGCACAAAGAGCAAACAAGTTCTCCTCAGAAATCCTGTGAGTTCCTGCTCAACCATTCCCTGTTGTGGGCAAAAGAGGCACTGGGAGATGCAAAAAGGGGATTTTCAAAGCTAATTATTTGCTGTTTTGTAGACTTGCAGCTACTTGAGCCTGGCAGTTTTGATAAGGAAGGCTGGAGCTGCAGCAAAAGCAATTAGCGTGACTTCTATGAGCTACTACTGAGTAATTGTGCCATTGTTTATTTCCTGTAAAGGGACAGGCTACCAGAGAGGAGTTTGTTTGCTGCTTGCAGATTATTTTTGTCAGGGAGGATGCATTCACCAGGAGAGTGGCAAGCAGGACTGATAATACTACAAAGACTTTCCCTGCAACAGTACAAGGACGTGCAGTTCTCCCCATCTTGTCCACTGTCTGGTACATCTTACCTTCCTTTTATTCTGGGATGTTAATAATGGTGATGATCCTCAGAGCCAGGTTTGTATTGATATTAGTGTGGGAAGACCCCAAGGGTGACCTGAGTTAAGGCCATGCTGGGTTGGAAAGGGACAGACCACGGAGCAGATTTGTGCATCAGCCCCAGAAGACCAACAAGAGGATGGAGGTGTCCATGTCGATCAATATTGCAGAAGATGGTGGAAGAAGTATCAAAGGTTGTATTTCCCTCTACTTGCAAGTAGTTTTCCTTTTCCAGTTTATGTTGTGTCCTGCCAGACATGAAATCGAACCCCTTTGTATGCAGGAATAATTCAGTTCACCTCAAACCAATTCGTGTCAGCTCTGAAACTGAAACATGAGAACTACTAAAAATAATCAGTAACAGGGAAAGAAATAAATAATCCACTGCTTTGTCCAGGGAGAAATACTTTCTGACTTGGTCATCAGCAAGTAATTACGCTTGCTGGAACTGGCTAAGTGGATAACATATCTGGTGTGCATATCTGACCCTGTCTTGAGGAAAACAGTGTCTTGGGATCCTTTTTGAAGTCCTTTTCAGGTATGATTTTTAAGAATAATGCTGTAGAAGATAGTTAGAAAACCTCTCTTTTCAGCAGGGAGTGGTTTATAATTTGGCTTATTTCTGAAACTCCTGAATGTTTGGACACTTCAGAAGTTCTCAAGGCCAATATTCAACTGTTACAACTCTTGGAAACATTGTGAAAGATAAAGACCAATGATACAAGGACGAATGGGAATGTATTTTCGAAAATGCTTTAGTCTAAACAAATTCTTAAAACCTGTAGGTACCAGTGCATGCCAAGGATGGGATGCAAGGCAAAAATAAGAAATAGGGCCTCTCAGGGCACTTTTGAAGTGATGCAAATCTCCACCAGGGAAATTAAGATTGCCACAGGCAGCACTGACCCTACAGTCAATTTCAACACTTGTACTTAGGGCTTTTAATTCCAGAGTTTCTTGAAGGTTGAGTGGACTGTATGGCAAAAAAAGAAGTATTTTCTGCACTCCTTCCCTGTGTGCGGAACCTTGGCTGGGCTAATTCTTTGCAGCTGCCCAGGCAGAGAGCCAGACTCCTCAGGTAGTGGATTATGGACAGAATGGGAGGAGTTTTGGCATCCTCACAAACAGGACACGCTTGTACAGGGGAAAATACCAGAAAATACCAAAGTGCCTAATTCTGCTCCCTCACATGGGCTTTGTAAGAGCCAAGATAATAGAGCATCCAGGGAAGCAGTATAATGTAACAATTGGACTCCAAAAGCTAGACCATGGAGAAGGGGAAGGGATGTGGCTCAACTCTGCTCTCTTCACTCAGGACACATTATACATAGGGACTTCGATGCATGTGCTCAGTAAAATTAGTGTAAGTGTTAAAAACCTCTGTTGTGCTATAATCCTGTCACTCTATGTCATCCCTCCATCCTCCCTCCCTCATGCTGAATAAACCTCTAATCCACTGCAATTTGAGTTCTCCTCTCAGTATTTTTTTTTCTGTTTTTAAATAGTTGGTATCTTTCTCATTTAATTGCTTTATTACTACATTTCTCTTCTCAGTTGGACTCAATCTTTGGCACAGCACATTCGCTTCCCCTGACAGATGCTGTCTCATAGAATCACAGAATGGTTTGGGTTGGAAGCGACCTTAAAGGTTATGTAGTTCCAACCCCCCTGCTGTGACAGGGACAGGGACACCTTCTACTAGAGCAGGTTGCTCAGAGATGCATCCAACCTGGCCTTGAACACTTCCAGGGATGGGGCATCCACACCTTCTCTTGACAGTCTATTTCAGTGTTTCACCACCCTCACTGTAAAAGATTTCTTACTTGTATCTAGTCTAAATCTACCCTCTTTTAGTTTAAAATCATCATCCATTGTCCTATCACAACAGGCTCTGCTAAAAGGTCTGTCCCCGTCTTTCTTATGAGTCCCCTTTAGGCACTGGAAGGCCACAACAAGGCCTTCCTGGAACCTTCTTTTCTCCAGGCTGAAAAACCATAACTCTCTCAGTGTGTCTTCATAGGAGAGCTGCTCCATCCCTCCAGTCATATTTGTGGCCCTCCTCTGGACCTGCTCCAATGGGTCCATGTCTTTCCTGTGCTGAAAGGCCCAGCCGGACACAGGAGGTGTCTCACCAGAGCGAAGTAGAGGGGAAAATCACCTCCCTCGACATGCTGGCGATGTTGCTTTTGATGCAGCTAAGGACACAATTGGTTTTCTGGGTTGCAAATGCACATTGCTGGCTCACGAGCAGCTTTTCTCCCACCAGTCCCCCCAAGTCCTTCTGCACAGGGCTGCTCTCAATCCCTTCATCCCCCAGCCTGTATTGATACAGGGGGTTGCCCCAACCCAGATGAAGGACCCTTCACTTGTCTTTGTTGAACCTCATGAGATTCCCATGGGCCCATTTCTTGAGCTTGTCCAAGTCCCTCTGGATACCATCCCATCCGTCAGGCATATCAACAGCACCTCTCAGCTTGGTGTCATCTGCAAACTTGCTGGGAGTGCACTGGATCTCACTATGTCATTAATGAAGATGTTGATTAGCACTGGTCCCAGTACAGACCCCTGAGGGACACCACTTGTCACCAGTCTCCGTCTGGACGCTGTTCTGTTGTGTGTCACATAAAATGCCTAGAAATTTTGAACACACATGAAATGTAGAGAATTTAGAAATGATTGAACAAAAAACCCCATTATCTATCTCGTCTGCTACAGATCTGCTGCTCTGCTGCCATTTACTGGGATTCAGCTGGGATAATCTGTCTCCCAGTCTTTTACTTAGGTTTCATGGCAACAGAGAGTGACAGTAGATTGGACTAGATGACCTTTACAGGCCCCTTCCAACACACACTGTTGTATGATTCTGTGATTCAGACAGGGATGCTGGTCAGCGCTGGCCCTTACCCAAGTCCAGCCCCAGAGCTGACAGGCTCCCTGCTGGATGGGGCTGTGCAGCAGGAAGGATCTGTTGTTTCCTGCTCACTTTGCTAGCTGTTCTGCTTAAAATATGAGGCCCAAAAGAGAGAGATTGGGAAGCAAAGTCTGCTTGGAAAGTTTCAAGTATTCTCCTTGCTTATGAAGGATTAGGCTTGCCCTTGTCAGGCAAATTACCAGGAAATTTGTGTTTGAACCATGAGGACTGCCTGTCACCTGTTGAGGTCTAAGTGTTATTCCTTAAATGAAATCAAAGGTCTGTCCTCCTGCAGGGAGAGTTGGCAGTCCCTTCTGTCTCCCTCAGCAAGACTGAATTTGCCCATCAGTTGGGCCAGGCCGTGCTGAATTTGGAGAGGTGAGGTCTGCAGGCTCTGGATGAGGGCTGCAGGGTGAAAAGGGCCTCCCTGAAAACTTGTCTGCCAAAATCTGCCCTTGATAGAACAGCCCAACCCATCCTGTAAAGACTTCTACTGAAAAAATCTTGAAATAATCACAGAGGAAATGACAGGAACTCAGGCCTCCCTTCCCGCCCCGGCCAGACACTCCCTGGCTCTTTTTCCCTCCAGCCGGCTGGACACGCTGGTGTCCCTGGGGAAGGGCCAGGGCTGGAGCTCAGCACGGCAAGGGCAGGATGGGGGTGGGAGGGAGGAGGGATTGCAGCAACGTGCTTGGTATTGTACTCCACTCCTTGTAGGAACATGGAAATATAGGGGCAAGTTCAGGGATTGCAGCAGCAGGAGAGGGAGGAACAGAGCAACTCCTCTGGCCTTAGTGCCATTTTGCTTATTTATGCCAGCTGCAAATCTTATCTGGAGTCTTGAGAGACTTATGTGTGGCTTTCCTCATTTGCATTTAAGAAGGCATTCAGTTAACAGAAGTGCTGCATACTGAAATGCCTGCTTTATGTGGGGGCAGGGCTGAACAGGTTAAAAATACATAGGACTTTGGATTATATTACTTGCTATGAAACAGTTTCCATCTCTGCTGTCCCAGACCGACTATCTCTTCCCTTATCAGTGATTAGATATAAAGAAACCACTCTCACTGTTTTTATCAAGAAGGTGAGGCCCTTGTGTTTGATTTTTTAGGTTGTGGTTTGTAACATGTCAGTTCCTGGTGAGACAGTTTGAGTCTGGCATTGGTTTCATATCTTTATTAATTGCTGAACATCACAAGAGGGTAATAAGGAATATGCTGTACATGCTTTAGCTGCCCTCTCTCCTGTCCATCTTCCTTGGATGACCTTTATTACACACTTTTTCTTCAAGGCTGTTTTTTTTTCCGGTGTGCACTAATGTACTTCTGTCCCCCAGCAGTTACAGAAGAGCAATGTGTCAGCAGGCTGGCGTGTGCCTGCTTGTGCACACAGAGTGGTCGTCCCTCTCCAGGTACAGTCCTAGGCAGGGAAAATGATGCTTTTGGGAGCTGTGTTCCTGATTCCCCAAGATTCACCTGAAAAAACCCTCCCTGGAAAAAAGCTTTTAGTCTGTGGAATTGTACAGACCGGTGACAGCAGGACACAAACAGGAAACCTGAGAAAACAAGGTGTCCTCAGCAAAGATGCTGTAAGGTTTGGTGGCAAGTAGGTTCCCTCCTTCCCAAGGCTTCCTTCTGGTTGTTGTCACCACTACCTCCCACTTGGTTGGTTTCACAGATAGTCGCCTCTCGTCCTGGGTGGTAGCAGCACCCAGCAGGACATTTCCTGTACCTTTGCACAGCTCAGAGGTTTGTAAAGCTGCTCCAGACTCCAGAGAAAGCACGTGAAGCCTGCAAAGCTGGTACAGAAAAGTTGATGTTGCCTCAAGGCAGGGAAGGGATGCAGAAACAACCAAGTGATCTGGCCAGCCATGGGGAGAGTCACAGAAAGAAAGAAGTGAGTAGGCTTCGCCCTGGTCTTTGGGCATCCGCAGTCACTCTGAGACTGTAAACCACTCGTGGCAGCAGCTGTCATCTCCTGTGAGGCACAGCGGGTAGCACAGGCCACATGAAATGCGTATGAATCCCAGTCCAGTCCAGACTGTAAAACTGGTTTAAAATGAAAACAGATATGGGCACTTCGGGGAAGTCACAGCTCCCTCTGGGCCTCTGTCAGCAGGTTGTCCTTGCTTGGACTCCCTCCAATCCCATGACACAGCTCCCTCCCTGTTTTTGTTCATTTGGTGGCAGCCTGAGAAGTGAGCAGCAGCACCGAGGTGCCCTCAGGCAGGGCAGTGACAGCTAGGGTGGGAATGGAAACCTCCAGCTCCCCACAGAGTGCAGTCCTGTCTGCCACGTTTTTGGTTGGTGCCCGATGAAGACGTGACCCCTCCTCAGCTGTTCGCTGCAGCTGCGGTGCCAGGGATGCCCTCAGATCTGCTGTCAGGTCAGGGCAGGCATTGCAGGGACTCGCTAATCCCCTCCAGGAAAGTTCCTGCGGCTTATTCCAAATACCCAGTTTGAACTGGTTAATCCGAGCGGGTCGGTCGGTCTGGCGGGGCCGGCTGACACATGCGCTGCTCTGGGTGAAGGTCGGCTGTCGCTCCAGGGCAGTGACAAAGCGGCTGGTTCTGCCGCTCCCCAGCCAGACCTCCGCCTGCAGCCCTGAAAGCCTTTCCTCCAAATCCTGTGCAGTTCTGGGCCATTTCCCGTGCAGTTTTTAGTGCTTTTTGTCCTTCCTTAGTTCAAAACAAGACTTCTGTTGTTCCCCTGTTGAGACCAGTAAAAGCTAGAAGGATATTCATCTTAAATTTCCCCTTTACACCTTATTATACACCTGGGTTACAAAGTAATTTATCGTAAAGAAGCAGATGGTGTGAAAATGTAACTGTTCCCAAATTCCACAGCATACCAGCAGATGCCATTTTAACCTTGACCCGTGTTTTGCTGCTGCCCGGTTTATCTGGCTCAGGAGAAATTTCAGGAAGTTGTGCAGAGCAAAAGGGTGCAGCTTGGCTTTTCATTGTTTTCACTGCTCCTGCTTGTATACGACACAGGAAAACAAGGGGAAAATATCCTTTTTCTGGGACTCACTCCCATGTTTCTCATGAACCCTGAGTTCAATCAAGCTTCAATAAAATGGAAACTGAGGGAATGCAGAACACACTGAGGGAAGGATGGTGCTCAGAGCAATGCACATGCTTCATATTCGACCAAAGGTTGTTTGCTTCTCCTACCTTCTTTGGTTAATTTCACTAGCATCTATACATAAATAACTTGCCATGGCAAACAATATCAACCATGAATCCACAACTCTTTATTGCTCAGGAATGTTCATCTAAAATTGATTTTGTGTTCATATAAACTTACTGAAACTTGGAAATACTCTTTCAGCCATATAACATTAATTATTCTACATTCACATAACATATTTCATGTCAGCTGGCAGCCAGGCTGCTTTGTGAGCTGTTTGGAGGGTGCTGGTAAATTAACTCCAGTTAATCCCCTTCCTTCAGTTTAAGTTGCTTCTTAAGTTTAAGTCATGACTCATCTCCTCCCTCCTAACTCTGTGACTCTTCCCCTCCTTCCTAACTCCTCTGCTGATGTTAATGCTCTCAGAGGAGTCACTAGATGACGCTGTATACTCATCCTAATTGCCAGTTTCTAACGATCACATGACTTTTTATATGTAAATGGCAAACTCTCTTCTGTGAGCCCCATGATGGGCTCAGGAACCCCTGGCAGGGAGGCGGAGGAAAGAGCTAGGGTCAAGCCCTTCTTGAACAACAGCAGGAAGATTTGCTAAAGCCTGTCTGTCAGGGCTGTCTGGGTTTTACATGCAGTGATACACATCTCCATACACATCTCCATACACATACCACTGCACTCAGAAATGCCCTGATCAAGGACAAATGTTGCTTTGCTGAAAATCTTGAGTCAAAACTTGAAATGGAGGCAGCTTGCTATGTACTAACAATGAATGACCCTCCTACGTACACATTTTTGTCATATTTATCTGAGTAACTTTAACTTCCAAGTGTATGGAAGGCTTTGTTGTCAGATTAAAACCCTCTCTAGTCTCTCTTCCCTGTCTTGGGTAGCATTTACAGCTGACTATGTGTCTGACTCACCTGATGCCACAGTCCATTGCTTCCAGGACAGTCCTGAGAATAGACAGCGTGTTTTGGACCTCCCATGCAGGTGCTGGGTGAGTTGTTCAGGCTGTGCATAGTAACTAAGTGTCATCATGGGATCAGGATGCACCACACTTACTCTTCAGTAGGTCAGTCCTTTCAGGCCCCATGCTGGTGCTCCTCAATGCATTTTGGCACTGATTATCACACGGCCACAGAGTGGGTGGAACCAGCTCAGTGGTGCAGCTGAGCATGGAGATAGATAAGTACCAGTACTGACACCTGGAGAGGTGATAGGAGCAGGCAGGGAAGGGTAGGCCTGCTCATGCTTAGATCGACATAAGCCAGCCATGACACTGCATTCTCAGTGATTCATCTGAGATTTTAGCATGTTGGACAGCCCGGGCAAAAATGTGGCTTTGATAAAGCTGATGAGGACCTGAGACTGCGCGACAGATTTCTCTGCTTCTGTCTGCTAAAGAGGACTCCAAAATCTTTACAAAACTGCAGCATATCAATGTCTTTGACTGGGCCTTCATGACATTCATGGGATTTGGGAGGTATCACGGGGCTTCTCATCTAGCTAACACAATCTGCAAAATACTAATCTTTGTCTGGGCTGTACAGGGGCTGTGGAATACTCTGTCTTCATAAATACGTCTCCTCCCTTGACCTTTTGGAAAGTCATTTCCCTTCACTTCCTGTTGTATTCAATAAATCCCTTTGCTTAAAAAGGTCTCTTGTTGATCCTAACCATCTGGTATCTGGGGGAGAGGAGAAGACAAAGGAACAACAAGTTGAGTGCTGGACTGTGGGTCAAAAGCCTCATCTGTAAAATTGTAACATAGAAACATGCTGAAAAAAGGAGGCAACAAGAGTGAGAACTGGGAAAACTTCTGCTTCAGGCTGTTGTTTTCTGGCACAGTGCCCAGCAGGCACTCCACCAGGCAGCTCAGACCCAGAGCCTGTTTTCCCTGCTGTGTGCTGCTTCATTTTCTGGCCTGGGACGACATCTGGCTGGCATGTTCTTTTCCACACCCTTGGAAGAGTGCTCTTTTTAGCTAGTTACTGCAGTACTTGGCATTAAAATATAGTGAATCAGACTACAAAGTAGCATGAGATAGGCTTAAAAATAATGAGGTTTAAGTGCAGTTGAGCTTTGAGTATTTTTTGTTTGCCTTCTGGCTTAGAAAACTTTAGAATATGTGATGTCCATATTTTTCTGCATTTCATCATGACTGTGAGTGCTCAGAAGTCAATTTAGGAATTGGAAAAAAGCCTCACCTCAACATTACCAAGAAAATGCAACAAAACACACATCATGCATCCAGATCTTTTTATTGAGAAGTTCAGCATAAATTACTTGGGCATTCAGAATAACACTAGTTATTGGAAACTCTCAAATAAAAACGTAGGATAATTTGCAATATTCTTGCTTAGGAAGTAGAAGGGAGATAGTAGAAAGGGAAAATCAGAGAAATGGGAAAGTAAACTGATTACCTTCAAGAGATTTGCTTAAGTCCTGGAAGAAACGGGCTGTGATGATGTAACACCTGCACAATTGTCTCCAGATTTTGAGTGTTTTCCCAGTGTCTGGAAAGACTTCCATCAGTAGCAGAGAAGAGTCCTAGATGAACAGAATTCACGGTCTGGAAACAGACACTGAGTGTGACACTGATTTCTACACCACCAAACTAGCACATGTGCTCTTATATCCACCAAGTTACACAACCACAAGGAACTTGTCCTTGGCTTCTTTCACTTTGTTCTGGGTTTCAACAGCAGCTTTGCATAACAATGTGTTTCAGTTTTCACTGATAACTTGTTGCAAATCTTCCAATCTACCCCCGCAAAACAGAACAGGTTTCACAAAACCTGGTGTTTCTTCATAACATGAAATGGAGGCACTGCTTGCTGGCAGAGTTGTTTAATTTACTGCTGCAGGCACAGGTCTGGTAGCCACATGTTAGCTCAACCTGACTTTTCCTGGCTGGGGAATTCTGCACAAAGCACAGGTACAAAGGTGAGGGCTACAGACCAATAATTTCTCCGTTGGTCTGTATAACTCTATTACTTTCCAACACAGTAATAAAGCTTTCTGTCTTTAGTTATTACAGGTAGGATGGACAAGCTGAGATAAAATACATGCCTTCCAACTACAGCAAGAATAAAATTCAGTACCAAAGATAAGTTAGCACAATAAATACATTAAAATCTGACCTCTGTGCACATGCCTAAGTGTTAAAAACACTCTGTAAGAAGATTGGAATGGTTTCCCTTAAGACTATAGCCACACACATAGCAGCTGCTGTGATATCATGTATCAGCATCTCCTGGTTGATATTTACTTAATTATTGACATATTTGTGACATTAATTAAGCATTGAAGCAGTCTGCCCAGAAAAACTGTGTACCCTTCACCACTGATGTTTATAAGACCAGAATGGATAGTGCCCTGACCCCATGGAGCAGGAGGTTGCATTAGAGGCCTCCCAAAGCCCCCCAACAGGAATGTTCCTGCAATGCTGTGACCAGGCCTCTCAGGTTTGGAGATTCTTCCCTTCATTTTCCAGTCTGTAGAAGTTTACTCCAGCCTCTTCATCCTCCATAATTCTTGTAAAAAGGAGAAAAAACACCCTCCTAACGAAAAACTGTAAACTGTGTTGTGTTTGTGAGTTTTTTGTGAGTTTTTTATGAGTTCTGAATACAGAAGTTATTAATATTTTGCTTTTATACCTTGAAGGAGCCTGTAAGGGTAGAGAAGCAGCAAAAAGGGGAAGGAATATATAAGTGCAAATTTTATTTGGTGACAGCTTGAGGTGTGGTCTCCCTGTGAGAACAGAAGCACAGTCCAAGAACAATTGACTGGCAAACTGAAATATCACCTGGCACGGTAGTTCCTCAGAGCTCAACACCAAAGAGTGACTCCTGTCCTGCAAAAGCAGCAGGGAGAGTCATTATTTAAGTTGGCTCACATACAGGCAGTGCCATGTTATTTTACAAACTCTTTTGGAGGCCCATTGTGTAAAGTCTCTGAGAAGACTATCATGTGCCTCGGTATGAAATGCATGGGACATACATGTGTGGTGATAAATCTTCTTATTGTTTTGGGAGCTTCTCTGCTAGAAATCCTGTCCAAACCCCAGTGCTGGCTTTGGGCTTTTTCTAGTTTACTTCTCTGGACTTTGCCATATCCTAAGCCTTTTTCTTCCTTAGGTGGTGCCTGAGTAGGATGACTCTGCTGCTGGTTCATGTTCTCCAGACTGCCTTGGAGTTACCAGGGAGTGGTAGGGGCCTGGGGACATCACTTCGGGGCAGTGAGAGACTACACAGCCTCACCAAGGAGGAAAAACTCATTGTTACTGATATGCTTACCACAGCCTGGGTCTCACTGCACCCTCACAGCACACTTTTGTCTCATGGTCAATGTGTTAATGGCTTCTAAAGTCCCTGCATTCTTCCTCTGGGATTAGGGGTTTTAGTCACTCCCAGCCTTCAGCCTGGTAATCCATAATCAGATTTTAGCATTTCTCAAAGCAAAAGCGATCTAGGATGGCCCAAATCTGATGTCCTGTTTGTAAAGGGGCCATCAATTTTCCATGTTCTGTCACCTTTTAAGATGCTCATGAGTCTCCCTATTGCATGACCATAGCTCATCAATCCGATATTTCGTATCATCTCAGTGATTATTTCAGTAACCTCATTAACCTCTCCTTTTAAAACAAGAGCGATTTGGAGGGATGCTGACCAGTTATGGTTGTCTTCTGGTGCAGGGCTTTGACTTAAGCTGCCTAACTTTCCCATTCTTTCTGATGCCTCCTACTTCTGCTGTTCTATCCCTCCGTTTCATGCTCCCAAACAGCACTCAGAGCTTTGGTAACAGGTGGCCTGCCCAGCTTGTGCTGGAGCTGAGAGTGAGTCTGCAGATGACACCAAGCTGAGTGCTGCAGTTGACACAGCTGAGGAATGCGATGTCATCGGAAGGGATATGGACAAGCTCAAGAAACCCATGGGAAACTCATGAGTTTCAACAAGGACAACTGCAGGGTCCTGCACTTGGGTCAGGGCAATCCCCATATCAATACAGGCTGAGGGATGAAGGGATTGAGAGCAGCCCTCTGCAGAAGGACTTAGGGGGACTGGTGGGAGAAGAGCTGGACATGAACTGGCAACGTGCACTTGCAGCCCAGAAAGCCAAACATTCCCTGGGCTGCATCAAAAGCAGCGTGGCCAGCAGGTAAAGGGGGATGATTCTGCCCCTCCTCTCCACTCTGGCGAGACCCAACCTGGGGTGCTGCATCCAACTCTGCACATCCAGTCCTCACACCAAAAACACATGGACCTGTTGGAATGAGTCCAGAGGATGATTAGAGATGGATGGAGCACCTTTCCTATGAAGACAGACTGAGGGAGTTGGGGCTGTTCAACCTGGAGAGGAGAAGGCTCCAGGGAGGCCTTCGAGCACCTTCCAGTACCTAAAGGAGAATGACAAGAGAGCTGGAAAGGGACGCTGTATGAAGGCATGTAGTGACAGGACAAGGGGGACAGTGGTTTCACACTGAAAAAGAGTAGGTTTAAATTAGATATTAGGAAGAAGTTCTTTACTTTGAGGGTGGTGAAACACTGGAACAGGTTGTTCAAAGAAGCTGTGGATGTCCCATCCCTGAAAGTGTTCAGTGCCAGACTGGATGGGCCTTTGAGCAGCCTGATCTAATGGAAAGTCTCCCTGTCCCTGGAAGGCGGGGTTGAAACTAGGTGATACTTAGGGTCCCTTTGAACCTAAACCATTCTGTGATTCTGTGATTCCTTGAGAGGGTAAATAGAGATTAGTGTCTGTCCTATCTGGGAAATGCAGAAGCCTGTCCCTAGGAAGTGTTGGGCTCCTAGCTTTAAAAATGTTAAACAAAGTTCTCATCCACACTTACAGAGATGAAGCTTATTCTCTTCAGTCTTCAGAAATTCAAATAAAAATGTAGAAGTTCTCAAACTTTGTCCAGTGCGGGTTAATACGCTGGTGGTTTCACCTCTCGGTTTTTGCCCTGTTTCTGAGAGGCACAGGAGGTTAGGTGTGCACTGTTTTTGTTCCCCTGACCTGTACGAACGCATATAAGTAACTCCCGGGTACCAGGCTGTGTAGCCATTAGATGGCAGCACAGATATGTGCAATATCCGTCGTGCCTGGTGAGGCTCTAGGAAAGCCCCTCCGTCTCTTTCAGCATCCTCAAGGTATCGCGTGGCTGAAAGAATTTTCACATTAGTTAAAACCTGTAAATTATGAATTTCATATATAATTGAAGCAGATAAAATAAAAATTAAAAAACCCACCCTCAAACAGTATTAAGCGTGAAGTTCTTTCAGAATTCCTGAATTATTTTATTCCTTATCCTTCTCAAGCATACAGAAACCTCAGCTATACTGACTAAACCAGCTCATTTCTTGATGACAGCTTATAGCCTGGAAGCTCTTCTGGAAAACTCCCTCACTTTGTTGCCAACATCAATCTTAGCTCATTGCTTGAGGAGCATAATATTTTACATTACCTTCAAATGCCATTTGAGAAACTCAAAAAATACATCAGGCACTTAATTGAGCCTCAGAATATTCCAGTGACACTTCAAATAATTTAATTTTATTAATGGAAAAAAAAATGAAGCAAATAGAGAGGAGACCTAATTTTCTTTTTCAGACTTAAATGTCTTCCACCTAGCTCATTACTAATTTTGTATTGTGTTGGCGTAAAGTCAGATAAAGGAGGCTCAAAGTGCTAATTGCATACCTGTAAGACTGACACTTGTGCTGATATCCCAGAGTTTTGCCTGGTGTCTTGTGAGAAGGCCATGTTTGAGAGTTGTCAAAGTGATGCAGTGTAAATCTTTGCTACGGCAGAGCAAAACTCCTACCTTTCTGTGCCAAGATCCAACAGGGAAATCCTGAGTCTGTATAACTGGTGATGTAACTGATAATCTAGAGCACCTTCTGTTGTTAAACTGTGGAAATATTTTTTAAAATATGTGGTAATCATATCAAAGAGACTTCAGTCTAATGTGTAGGAATTTGAAAATCTTTATTTCATTTTTACCCTGAAGAAATTTTTAACAAGATATTAACATAAATAGTTTTCCTTATTAATCCTTATGGCTATGTTACGTTAATATAAAGCTAACTTTCACGTGACAAAATGAGGAGTAATAATCCACACTGTTATACTAATTTAAAGCCAGTTTGTGGAGGTAAATTCAGCCCCAGCTCCTAGCTTTTTGAACCATCTTCACTCCCAGGCTCTTTTCCCAAGGTAACTGAGCTGATTTTCAAACTTTGAGGCTGGTCTCACACTGGTGATCTCAGGAAGTGTTTTGCAGCAACTTTTGGAATGGTTTCAAAAGTAGAGGAGCTTTGTAGTGTCTGGTAGGTAATTAGGGGCCACAACTCCTCTTGGGTGTTGATGAGCACAATGTGTCTGCTTATACTTTTCCCCCAGAAATGTGTTTCTGGCACAGGCAATACCTCCATCATCACTTTGTGAAGTGGAAAGCTGTGTAGCTGCCCACCGTGGGGCTACGAGACTACCTGGAAGAAAGGAAGGATCTATCACTTTACTTTTTAAAATGCAAAAGCCATTTCAGAAGGCAGTATAAAGTAACACTAAGCAAAAATTTAAGAGAGACAGATGGATAACAGAAAGCGTCATGGCAGTATGTGATCCTTGCCAGCCTTGGCTTTGTGTATGTGGCATCACGGCACAAAGGTTACTTGGTGTAAAGGGAAGAGCTTGGATTTCTAAACTACACATTATACTTTCTGCAGAGTTCGGGGCCTTCGGTGAAAGCCTCCTGTCAAAATATTAATGGAAGCCAGTGAGGATCACGGATCAAGGAGGAATGGCTGCAATCATGGCTAATGTGTGCAGCTACTGCCAGCTACTCCAACAGCAGGCAAAGCCATTCCCTTCTGCGCTGAGCTCCTTGGAAAGGAGGAATGTGTAAACCTCTAGACTTTAGCACATGCGGAAAAAAAATGCTGCTTTCTGGCACTACCTCAGAACCTATTCAGCATATGGCTGTCTTTTCAATGTGTAAACTAGTCAGGACAAATCTGGGGTGCTTTTTTAAAATTTATTTTAAATTTTCTAGATCTTATTCAATTTCAAATCCTCAGAGAATCAGATGAAACTGCTAAAATTTTTAAATGCTTGAAGGACATTGGACTGGCATAGTGAAAATAGACAGAAAGCTGCTGGACCCAGCACTGTATTTTCCTGCCTAGAACAGGGGAAGATGGATGGTGTGAGGGAAACTGATCCGTTACTCCGATCGAAATGTGTCAGAGCATGGGAGTTTGGGCATAATTAGACCCCAGTAACAATAATTTCTAGATCATCTCCAAATGCAGATACTGCTGCATCAGCAGCATGGAGGCAAATCCAGCATCTCTGACAAGAAAGTACTTACCTCCTGTTGGTGCAAGCTCTGAGATGATGTACGTCTGTGACAGCCCCTGATGGCTCCAGTGTACTTTCATGTAGTGAAATTAGGAGGGGACCAATTTCTGAGCTTTACTGTGTCCTCCAAATCACTTATTTGGGATTTCCAATCTATTTAGAAATAATGGAATTGCACTGCCTATAAAAATGAGCAGGACTTCAGCATCCTACAAACCTGGCATTTCTCTATTTAACCATAATTAACTCATAAATAATTTACGCTCTCCTTTCTCTTACTATAAACTAGGTTTTATACAAAACAAAGTATTCAGGAACTTCATATTGTTGCCCTTATATATATATATATGTAGTCAGGTACCAGAGAGTGGAGATGACTTACCAACAAGGTTCTTATACTATGAATTTGACCCATGCAAACAAATTCCTGCATTCATTAAGGTATCTGATTTTGCTTGGACTTTACATACCTGAGGGATCTGTGTAGGTACAGATGTGTAGGAGGTGGCCAGGCTTGTGTTTAGGAGGAGCCCAGTAATCCCAACAACAGCAGTTACCCCAGATAAGCTGGATAAAAGCACTATCACACTTTATTTTAGTATGCTACAAAATTCATTGTTGAACTTTATTAGGTAATTTAATACCAAGCATACTGTAAAGTAACAAAAATTATTGTTGTTATTATTTTTTACAGAAAATCAGGTATTTCAACAGTTTTCTTTACAGTTTGTTGACTTAAAAAAAAATTACAATTGACAAGTTACAATAGTGGGATGGGAAAGTGATAACATTTAAAAGGATAAAACATACTATTCTTATTGAATCAACATTTAATGATGTACATCCTGGTACGTCTCTCCTTCTGACTGTGTACAAATGGTACATATTCACTGAGCTGCCCTGACAGGGTTGTGATGTATTGTGATGACACTTTTTTGGAAATGTTTGTGTATATTTAGAAAGGGCTTTTACATTACACCATCACCATGATGCAAAACAAAGTAATATAATACAGAGAAACCCTGTTTCTGTGATTTCTGTCACAGCAAAAGTGCCGTGACTGCAATAATGTGGGGTAGAGGTAAACTCAAGGAGCAAATGAAGGTGGTGATACAACAGCACATCCAGATAGCAAACCCTTTCACAGGCTTTGAGGTGTGAGTGTGACTGTGAGCCGACAAGAGCAGTGAATGAGGATGGGCTTCACCGAGACACCATTTAACAGGGACTCCTGAATGCACCCAGCTCTCAAGGATGTGCGTTTTCCAGCTGGTTGGACTGATCAGAGATTTAAAAACCTGTCTGAAGTGGGCCCTTAGTGAGTTTATGGAGCCTCATGTGTAAACTACTTGATCTTTATCTTCCATTCCCTTTGGGTCAGTAGCAGGTACTGAGAATATGTTTATGGTGGTTGACTGATTTGGGTAGGGGTTTTGACCAGCTCTAATGCTGGTCCTGTAGAATGCAGGAGAGTTTTCTACCCCAGTTAGAAGAACAGTTTTGGATTAAAAAAAGTGGTAGGGGTTTTTTTGTTTTGTTTTGGTTGGTTGGTTTGTTTTTAATGCTGCCCAAATTCACACAAATTTACTTGGCTGACATCCACATCAACATTCAGTTTCTAAGACAAGCAGCACCACATTGGTACCTTGGTAGTTAGACAGAAGAGTTATCTAATTCCCTGTATTTGTTTATTGCCAGTTTGCTTAAAGATAATTTTTCATTCAAAAGTAAAATAAATTTGCTGAGATTCATGCACTAAATTCCAGAGTAATTTGTGTTGTGCAGCCAATAATTAAAAAGCATTTTTAACTCATGTTTACCTCATGTCTTCAGCATATTGCATTACTGGGGATCAACATTAGCAATTAATTATTATTTTAGCCATTTCCCCTGAAAGCCAAAGAATGAAGCAACAGGCTCAACACATTGCAGTGTTCATTTTGGGTTGGATTCATCTGGGATACACAGGAGAGGGCAGAAGACACACCAGTCCTGAGCCAGGACAGACGTGTGCCTTGCTGGGAGATGCTGGAGAGGAGCAGAGGAGAGGGGCTCCCTGCTTCCCTCTGTTGCTCTGTGCCTGGTGCTTGGCATTTTGCTATGAGGTCTTTCTTCACACTCTGTGCCTACTCCTGTTTTACTTCCCAGTGGCTTCTGGAAGTGAGAGTGTCCTTTGGGACCCGGTAAGCCCCTGTAGAGGGAATCACCAGCCCCACCAGCATCCTGGGCATCTGTGCATCCATCCCTCACATGGCTATTTGCAATATTTATTTGCTTACTAGTCTCTTAATTTTTGTATTGAGTTTAAACTCAGGGGTTTATTGAGTTTAAACTTTGGGCCAGAAGGGCTCATTAGATCACCTCATCCGATTGGTGTTAGCACAGGCCAGAGAGCATCACTCAGCAGCTACATGGCAGAACAAAAAGAACAGAAATGCCCCCTGGAGTGAACAGCTGTTTGTTACATTTAAGGGATAAATTATTTTCTCCTATTAAAAAGGAAATCAAGGGCCCTTATTTTGTCATTTCAAATACAAACAATTCTATGCATCTTGGGAAATTATGGCATTATGATATTCAGTCAGACATACCTTATAGTATGCTTCACAGAACTAGAATATAGGTCAGAAATAATTTTTGAGTCTTAAGTTTGTTACAGACAGATTAATTGGAACACATATGCAGTAAAAATTGAGAAGCTTTACAGTTTTAGTCAACTTATTATACAGTGAAGTAAATGAAGTGCAGCAATGTAGCAGTAAAAGTTATGCTTTTTCCACTAGGTGATGGAAACATTCAGAGTCTATAAATGCTAATTAAAGAGAGATGTCCTATCAGCTTCTTGGCTACTGGGATAGGAATAGTCTGGAGTTAACTGCCTCTCTACTGTGAAAGATTTTAAAGCTTTTTGCTTTCCGTCCGAATAAAAAAAATGACATTTACAAACCTCTTCAATGCATATATATTACATATGTTTATCTAGCAACAACTACACCCCTTTTAATTTATTCCCCAAATGTGACTTTTCATGCATGTCTTCTGGATGCTGTATTCAGCAACAGTTTCTAATGAGCTGGTGTGTAATCCATGATTGCATTTCTCTTCTGAAAATCACTTCCACGTCTGGCTGATCTATGTTTAGAAGGTGGTACTTATCCATCAGGCATTTTTGCACTCATCAGCATTCTTCTCTGTCAGAGGCTTTCCCAAGCTTCTTCCCATTTTAATGTTGATGTACAAAAGCTGTTATTCGTTTTGTTTTGTGCTCATTCTAGTGAGGATTGGCTTAGTAGGACTGTGCAAAAGAGAAAGAAGAGAGAAGCTGGTTTACTGCCAGCAAACATAAAGATGTTCACACTGCGCTCTAGCTCACAGCAAGCCTCTGACCAATATTCTAATACACTTCATTATATGCATTTCCATTTATCATGAAAAGGGAAAAAATTAATCTGCAGATAGGATTTGTAATCTGAAATTCTTAAAAAATCATTTTTCACCAGCTAATCAACACAGGCAGTCAAAATAATGAGATTGTTTCATCTAAAGTTTGAGCGATAGGAAAACAAAGATACAATGCATATGGGGTAAGAATGACATTTACTAGATGAATACTGTGAATTGAGTTGAAATCCTGACATTTCTGCTCGGTATCAATAACTTCTTTCACTCCCCTGAGGACACAATCCACATTTGCAAACATGATAAAATAATACCTCGTGTTAAATTTCAAATGAGGACAGAGGTGCAGAGGTGTTTGCAACCCAAACTCTCCCTTAAAAATTAATTCTCACCCATCCATTTTCCATGTGCTGCAGACGGGGAGAGCAGACACCAGCTGCAGTGGCACCCGGAGCAGGGTGAGGAAGGCTCCCCCTCCTCACTGGAAGTGACTGTGCCAGAGGGGGCAGCGCATGGGAACAGGGCCTTATGGAGAAAGTCTATTTGCAAGTACTCACATACAAGCAAATGCCTGGCTACTCCAGCACTTGGCATTGAGCAAAAGGTTCTTGCACCAAAGGAGTTCTGCAAATTCACCATTCACTAAACTGTCCTGGATCACCGAGACCAAACCATGAAGTCATTTGGCAGGCAACACTCCCCACTGCCTCCTGTGAAAGGGTCACTGGTCAGGGGTCCTACAAGGCCACAGGTCATTGCAGTCCCATTCCCCTCGTCATAACACAGGGGCCTCTGCAGGAGCCTCTGTTTGAATGCAGAACTGGGGGGAAATCACTCTTTTTGTGAAAACAAAAGGAAAAGAATGAATTTCATTGTGAAATGACAGTGAACAAAGAATTTCAGAACTAGAAACTCTTAAAAATGTAAGGGGACTGAAATATTTAATCCCCCCCCGAATGTTACATGGAGCAGCCACCTTCTCCCATTCCCACAAACTCCCTACACCCCTTGACTCTCATGATCACCTTGGCCTGCAGCCAATTCACCCACAGACCCAGGGAGCATAATTGCCCAGAGCAGGATGCCCAGACCTGAGAGCTTGGGATGGTAGTACCACAAACCAGTGAGCCTGGTGGTGGCAAACTCTTTTGCTATGGACTCTGGATGCCTGCTTCCCCACCAGCTTCCAAAAAACTGACATTTTTCAAGAGCAGTTTGTTTTGGAGGAAAATTTCTGACTTGTTACAGCCCACATGTGTTCAGAATGTATCTATATGTAAATCTGTCCAGATTTATTTTACAAGACACTTTTAATTGATGTTGCTGAGACTAGAAAGTAGCAAATAAATACAAAGAAACATAAGTTAAATTAAGGAGGGCCCCAAAAAAGAAAAATGAAAGAGTTTTGCTTGTGTCAAAAAATGAATATGAAATATAATGGGTAAAAACATTTCCATGATACCAGTATGTAATGGGGATTGTAGTTTCCAATTGTAAAAGAAGACTTGCCATTGATAGCTCCATGAGCTTCCTTTCACCCTTTAAAACATGTAGCAAAAATGAAGGATAAAGAATTGATGAGAAATGGACATACTTGTTATAAATGAAAATTATTAAAAAATGGTCGGAGTCCAGAATTTTGGCATGTTTTATTCATATGGTTACCAATGTAATTAATATGGTAATTATAGGTATTCAGCACTACTAAATAAAATAAAAGAATGAAAAATTGCCTGAGCCTACAATCTGTTTATTTGCTAAGTGAGATATGGGGGTTTGTGAGCCTCTTAAACAATCCATAGTTGGGTGAGGAGCATATGCCCTGATACTCCTAGGAACAATCTAAACTTAATAGAACTGAATGAGCCATTTCTTTCAATTATTTTTAATCGGACTTTAATGTAGCTGTGTTATTCGAACCCCTAACATTGTTTACTGCATTTCCACAAATACTCAGTGTTCCAGCTGTAACATACTAAGACCTTCATTAGTTCTTTTGACAAATTTTGCACACAGGTTTTATACACATGGAAATGAAATTTAATAAATACCAGAGGTACCTAGTTGACAAAGCAGAAATAAGTCATTCACATCCAACATCCCTCAGTCATCACATCATAAGCCTTTGACTCCTGAAGTTTCTTAGAGATACTTACAACCTGTTTCTAGTGCTGTTGCTTAGAAATCAGTTAATGAAAGCAGTCTTCATGAAAGCTGTATTACCCAAGCACCCAGGTGCTCTGCTCTTAAATTCCCTATTTAAAGTCTTTAAAGACTGCCTGTTAGGCTGACATCACCACAGCACAGTTACTACTCATATTTGACCAAATCAATTAGGGCAGTCATTTCTGTTGACTGCAGAGCTGGAGTACAGTCAGCCTGGAGCATTTTAGTGTTTATGTACATTTTCAGAAAGAGGTCACTGATATTCCTTTGTGGTGAAGATGAATCACAGGGAAATTTCCAGGTTGCTCCCTAACAAGGTATAAAGGATGCACTGAATTTCAGATGATCCCTTACATGTTGTTATTGTAAAGTTAGTCAAATGAATAGTATCTCATACAATCTCACCAATTCATAGCATTAATTGTCACCAGCCATATATATATATGATCTTCTTTGCCATGTATTTGACTGTCATCTAGAAAACAACACCTTTCCAAGTCTTAATCTTTTATTGCTGACTCCAAACACACACAGTTACTGTGCTAAAGACCAACTGGCTTTCATGGTCACACCAAAATTGGTACTGTTACAAAACCACATCAGCTGGCAGAAGCCCATGGGTTAATCAAGCACCAGAGATTTCTTCCCAGCACCTCCACAGTGTTCCTCCAGCCTAAGGAGCGACATCATCCCCATTGAATGCTGGCACTGTGTTTAGTGTATGGGAGGAGATGAAGGATGAAACATTGATGCTGAAGGTCTGCAATTGAAAATAGACATGCTGAGGCACCTTGGGTAACACTTCTGCCTGGGCTGTAGGCCAAAAAAATTTGGACAAGTTCAGTCTTAATGAGGTGCTTGGAGTTCTCACGTTTCTGCTTAGAGAATAACAATAACGTTAAGGTTGGAAAAGACTTCTAAGATCATTGATTCCAGCAACCTTCTTTCAGATAGCTGCAGAGAACAATAAGGTCCCCCCTAAGCTCCCTTTTCTCCAGCCTAAACAACCCCAGCTACCTCAGATGCTTCTCACAGGACTTATACTCCAGACCCTTCACCAACTTTGTTGCCCTTCTTCAGACACACTGATCTGACTCAGCTCCTCACAGCCGCAGGTAGATGTTTTGTGGTTTTTGTTGTTGTTTTTGTTGTTGATGTTTTTGTCTGGTGCAATGCTAAGTCTGTTAAAACTCCACTTGTATACACTGCACCCCAAAAGTCAAAGAACTACATGCATTCAGGGTCTGGACAATATCCAGCTGTGTCACTAAAAGGTATGAAAGGCAGATAGATGCCCAACTGCGCAGGGCAGCCAATGTCCCATCATCTCTTATTTCCTTGAAGATATTCTCTTTAAAACACATAACAAATCCTATTTGAGTGGCCTGAGAAAATGATTTTGTTTTCTGTATGATGAGAGAGGAATGATGTGTATTTCCTTTTGCCTACCTGCTGTGGGTGCCTTTCCCCTGAAGAACTGAGAGTCTTTTGCCCTGGCCTCATGGGGGGTTGCTTATGCATCACCCAGAGAGTGACCCTGGAGCAAACCTGTCTCTCAATGAACAGGCAGGCAACAACTCAGGCCCTCTCCAGACTCGTAAGAGTCCTGATGATCCAAGCTGGAACTCTAACATGTTTTGGAGAAGCTGTCCACAGATCGTCCTGGAAATAGCTGTGTGGCCAGGAGGAGAATGAGTTGTGCTCTCTGCTGCCTCCCCTGCATTGCAGTTGAGCCACAGTAAAGAGGGTACAAGGCTACCCTATGGAAATGGAAAGAAGAATGGACAGAAATTCCCCAGCTGTTTTACTAGCAGTCCTCTTTCAGTGTTTCACTGTTCATCATCTTCTCAACAAAACGTGATAAATGACCTGTCCACAGCAGAGCTGCCCAAGCACGTTTCCTCCTCCTCCTGCCAAACTGGATCTGGCAACTGCCTGCTCTGGTGTCACTCACAGCAACCGAAGACTACCTGAGAGGGCAGGGGTTAAAGAGAATAAATACACAGTAAACCTTGAGGAGTTACTAAAACTTTCACAAAATTTTGGGATTGAAATTGTGTGATGTCTTTGTCCATATGGCATTAGAGGAGAAGCTCATCTGAGCAGAAGGGTGTGTGAGCTCACTCTTCTGCAGCACTTCCTTGCAATAAAATAGAATTGAATCACATAAAAAATGACACGGTTTTTACCAATTCAGTTTGCAAGCCTTGTGAAACCAGAGCTGGGGGAAACAGTGGGACTTATTCAATCTGCTGGGTGGTATTTTGTGCACTCTGTTAACAGCAGCAGCTGAACTCCTGGGCATGGGCTGTAGGAAGTGTTTCTAGGACTGTAGGAAATTGTTTCAGGAGCATTCAAGAATTTTTGAAATGTCTGGCTCAGACAGGCATCATCAATTAAAGTTTTGCCATCAGAAGGCTGAATTCATGGATGCACAAGGATATTTCTAGCATTTGAGGGGATGATGTGGCAGTGTCCTCCCCTTCTGTGCTTGAGCCATAACCACCAGCAGGGCTGTGATGGCTGCATCCAGCTTCCTCTGGACTTTGGGGGGGTTGGATGGCAGCATGGTAGCCAAGGGCTGTCTGGAATGGTGATCCAGACGCCTTGGTGGTATGCAAATATGGCCACAGTCACTCTTCTTACTCTATAAATAGTGGTCAGCCCAGGGCACACTGAGCTCTCCTGCACGGCAGCGGGCTGCATGCCAGGATGTCCCCTTGAGTGCGGACACCTCTCAAGGTTAATCCTTGAGGTTGAGAGATTTCTTGCTGCAACAGATCCTTGCTAAGTAATTAATAGCATGTTATACTTCGAAATCTTAGCTAAGTGATAGAGAGGATTGATTGTACACATACGATCTTTTAGACATAAAGTCTAAAGTCTTGGATCCAGCCACACGTACACTCCTTTCTGAGAAAAGGTTTTGAATGCAAGGGGATCCTTTCTGAACCTCATGACTCAACAGGAGGGTCTCCCTGGCAGTTTTGTCTGACCTTGTCCTTTAAGCAGCAAATAATCAAGTGTACCTTGCCATTGAGTCTTGTTGAACCACTGTGGTATTTACCACTGAACTTTGTTAAATCACTGTTTTGTGTCAGTAAAGTACATTGTTGCTTCTCTCTTACAGGTGAAGTGCATTGCTTCCATCCATGACAGAGCCATAGGGGTGATTATGGTCAGTTAATGACTTAACAGACAGAATGCCCTTTATTAGACATCCTTTTCCAAGAAACAGAAAAATGGCTGAAACATCCAATCAAATCAATTTTGCCAGGTTTCTAGTATCTGTGTACAACACACAGCTAGACAGAACTTTGCCATCAGCTTACAATACTGGCATTCAGAAGAAAAAACCTATGTATTGGCAGACCTAGAGCTGCACTCTTTGAATACTTCATGTACTCAGTGACTGTCCTGCCCTCCCCTGACAGACTCTGGCCAATTCCTGTAGTTTTAACATCCAATTTAATCTTATATTGCTTTTTTCCCCTTTTTCCATCGTTTGTGGACACTGAAACATGACAGGAGGAAATGGCTGTCAGTTTGGAGACTGCTTGGTTGTGGGCCGTGTGCTATGGGGGGAGATTTATGGAATCATTGAATGGTTTGGGTTGGAAGGGACCTTAAAGATCATCTGGTTCCAAACCCCCTGCCACAGGCAGGAACACCTTTCACTAGACCAGATTGCTCCATCCAACTTAGCCTTGAACACTTGAGCATCCACAACCTCACTCAGCAACCTGTTCCACCACCTCACCAGTCTTACAGCAAAGAAGAAAAGTGACATGGCAGGGAAACATTATTTTCTGCATTGTTTATTTCTCTAGATAGAATCTTTTTTAAGCTGTTAACAGCAAACAAAAAACTACAAGGAAAAAATGTGGTCGTCAAGACAAATTTATTAAAGAAAAAAAAGAAAGGATGGAATAATTAAGTCTGACCACCTTGTGCCAAGGTATGAAAGGAGACACGTATTTGGAAATTAAGTCTGGAGCCCAGGGTTGCTCACGGTAGGTTACCCATTTGTGGTCTTGACTTCTTTAATTTCCTGTTTTCTTCCAGATGGAAATTTTGAGAAAGGTGAGGAGATTTTTTGGGAGGAGAGAGAAGGTGGAGGTTAAGCTTAGAGATGCCTAACATCACATAACATCAGCTCTTTCACAGTCAGACACTGGGTGTGAGGCTCCACTGGAGAGGGACAGGGCCCTCCTCTCTCCTGAGAGGACAGGGCCCTCCTCATTTAATCTCAGGATGGTTCCCAGGATGGATGAGTGCTGTTGGCTCCTGTGGGACTGTAGAACTGGATGAGGTAGGAGGCCTAAGTCTGAGATGGACAAAGCAAGATATGTGAATCCTGGATATAGTTATAGCTATCCTGCACAAAGCGGTTAATAGCATGCATTAAAGAGAGAAGACACTGCCCATGTGTGGCAGGTTTTCAGCCTGAAATACCAAATTATTAGGCAGTTTTGGATTAGTTGTTTATAACAGGCTGTCAGAAATCTTGTCTGAGCAGAGCTTGAGGATGGGTATTTTTAGTCCTTTTGGGGTGTGCAGTTTTCTCTATGACTACCTTCACTGGGGAGCAAATGGCTTTGCAGAAGGTATGTCTAATATTTTAACCCCAGCTCAGGAAGGCTCAGTAAGACCAGTTAAACAGCTTAAGGGCTACATGACCTAGGTATAGGGATGCAAGGAGCAGGCCAGCCTGGTGGGAAGGCATAAGCCAAGCTACACATGGCAGTCAGCTTAGCTGCTCTTGTCAGTGAGACTGTGTCTGGAGGAGCAGGTGAATTTTGACTGCAAATCCTGTGAACTGTGGTTAGAGCAGCTTAAAGAAGGCACCTTTTTAGAGCCTGACAGTTTTCTTATTTCTGAAAGAACCTCCTTCAACTACTCCTAAATATAACCCAGTGGCAGTGACAGGCTCCAAAATCCTGGATATGGGCAGGCTTCGTTTCCCTGCCACCCTTCCTAATCCTTGGCTCGGGTGGCTTTCCTCTGATTTGAATGCAGCTCCCAGAATATGACATATGCATATATGTCGGTGAGCAAGACAGGAGGAGAGTGACAGGCAGAGGGAATAGAGACCTATCCAAGGATGGAGCAAGTTGTAGCTGTCACCCCTGTCATCTGCCAGCACCAGTTTGGGCTGATGGAAACAGGGCTCCCTTGGATGATAGCTCCATTACCCATGGCTTGCTACCAACAGCTTTGGGTCCCTCAGCTGGACAGCTTGGTGCTGCACTGCTGTACCATCACACACAGAGCAGTGTGCCCTGGACACGGGAAGAGGTTGTGTGTGTGCTCAGTGCTGAAACACTGAGATGTAGTGATCAGATCCTGCTAAACAGTGGGCAGCATTTTCCTCCGTTTCAATATTTGCTCTGTGCCTGTCAAAAAAAGGAAAATTTTTATCATAATGAATAAACACAGCAAAAAGTCTCCTATTCTTTCTCCCAAAGAGTTTTCTTTTACTGTGGAACATCACGGAGATGCTCCTTCCTCTGGTGGTCCCTTTCCAGAAGGCTCATCAATTTGTCTTTTGTACTTGGTAACGTTTCTTTCAAGTNTCTGTTTTGTCTGTATAAAACCTCTCTCGACTGATAGTAATTGTGTGAGGGGGGGAGTTTGAGCAAAAAGGCTTTTGATCCCCTGGGTAACCCACGACACCCCTGTCATCTGCCAGCACCGGTTTGGGCTGATGGAAACAGGGCTCCCTTGGATGATAGCTCCACTACCCATGGCTTGCTACCAACAGCTTTGGGTCCCTCAGCTGGACAGCTTGGTGCTGCACTGCTGTACCATCACACACAGAGCAGTGTGCCCTGGACACGGGAAGAGGTTGTGTGTGTGCTCAGTGCTGAAACACTGAGATGTAGTGATCAGATCCTGCTAAACAGTGGGCAGCATTTTCCTCCGTTTCAATATTTGCTCTGTGCCTGTCAAAAAAAGGAAAATTTTTATCATAATGAATAAACACAGCAAAAAGTCTCCTATTCTTTCTCCCAAAGAGTTTTCTTTTACTGTGGAACATCACGGAGATGCTCCTTCCTCTGGTGGTCCCTTTCCAGAAGGCTCATCAATTTGTCTTTTGTACTTGGTAACGTTTCTTTCAAGTTTGGGATGGAAGTCACGTCTCAAGACAGGTTTGCTGGCTTGGGAGATCTACTGTGTTGTTGGAAGGACTGGTAAGAGGCTGAAATGCCTTCATCAATAATGTCTTTCACATGAAGTCGCTTCCTGCTCTGCAGAGTCATAGGCTCGAGTCAAGCAAAATCAGTCACTTGTTGTTCATCTATTTTTATTTCCTCCATGTGGTTTGCTGCAGTCTTTCTTTGCCCAGATGGTCAAATAAATTGCTGTCACTAAACAGGAGTCCCTGAACAGTGATTCCTAAACTCTTCCTGTTCTTTAACTGCTTAATGAGAAAACGTTTCTTTATATTCTGCCCATTTACTGTAGTTGTTTCTCAGTTTCTCCCCTGGAACCCGGAGGACCCCTAGGTATTTTGATTTGTTTCTCCAGCCTTTAAGCTGCGTGATCAGACTGCTCAGAAAGCTCTGCATCATCTGTATTTAAAAACTGTTTACAAACTTTGATGTGTACTTGTTCACTGAGAACTCCTCTGAGGATCCAGAAGTGTCACTGAGGTACCTTGATAAGGTCCTGGGTAGATTGGCCACAAAATATTTGGATTGTCATTGTACAGTCTTACAGGGTTTTTAAATTTCGTTAATAACAGTTTATATCTAGCTTTATTAGCTTTATATCTTCCAAGAGTTTTCTTCTGGTAGGCAATGTTAGAGGTTGATGTTGGCACATTTTTGGTTTGGGAAAACAAATCTTGCTGCCATTGATACAAAGCTCTACTTGTCTGGGCTCGGCCACCGGGGTGGGGGGCTGGGAAGAGCCAGGCACTGACTGCAGTGTGGTGCTCAGGCTTCATGTTGGTTCGAGCCTGCTTTTCTGTGCAGCAGAGAGAGAGTGGGAGTTCAGCCCTGGGAAGAAGCCAAGATATTGAAGCAGAATGTTGAAGGTGCCAGCCAGGATCTCTCTGTAAGGAAACTGCTACGATGGGGCTTATTTTAGTGCGGTGACAGAAACAGAGCTCTGCTCTTTTTTTCAACAGACTGGATTTCTCTAGATGATTTCCCAATTCATAAATGAGTGTTTCCTCCTAACAGAAAGGAAGTTCTCTGTCCATTCTGGCATGCTAAAATGACATTTCTGTGTCCGAAATTTCCTGAAAAAATTTTGCTGATTTTTTGTTATAACATAATAACTAAAACGTTGCAAGAAGTTCAGTTTAAATGTCTCAAAAAACATAGTAAAAATACCAACGCTGATGAGCCTTAAATGCTGCAGCATAATAAAAGCTTTTAAACTCTCTTTGCTTTGTGTGAAATGAATCTCCCTGTTCTTCAGCCAGTGCCAAAGCTGTGTGACCTGGTAGCACGACACAAATCCCACCTGGTTTCATGGTTCCATGCTGTGCAAAGGCACAGCCAAGGATCTCCAAAAGTTTTCCAAACTTTCTCTTTGTAGAGACTCATATTGGTAGGAAGAGAAAATTTAATGAGTTGGGCCAGGGCTCCCAGAAAGGCTCTGGCTGCTGGGGCTCACTGTGGAGAGGAAGGGTCCTGCAGCACAGGGACTTTGTCCAGAGCACCTTTGGGGCAAGGGCTCATCAAAGCAAGGCTGTGGGTCCTTCACCCTGAGCATACACTCCCCTTGGACTGGTTGGCTGCTGTAATGTTGGTTCTCAACCAAAACCTGCTAATGAGCTGCAAATATTGATCCCATTTCTGCCTTTGAGAAAGATACAGGTGCCAAGTTACATGTTTATGAGCAGCAGAAAGATAGAGATCTGCAGCAGCTTTGGTCTGAGATTTCAAAACTGCTGCTTAATGATTAGCCTACCTGAGCAGAGGAATGTTAATTAGCTGCCTATATGCTCTCTAGGTACATAGAAAGTATTTGGAACTGGGCATAAGGCCCACGATAATTTCTGAAGGTATAAGATTACATGTTGAACTACTGGAAAAATCTCTGTGGGGTTAGATGATACTCAGCTAGCAGAGAGGCTGGATTTGGGAGTTGGCAAACCCAGGGTCTAAGGAGAGGATGAGCTTTTTGGTGAACACCATCTGTCATTGAAGCCTGTCTGATGTGCAGCAAGGAGAGTGTTGGATGCTCATGGTCCTGAAGGCATAATTTCTGTCATCTTCCCTTTCTTGCTCCAAAACCAATTTATTCAGGCTTTGGGTAATGTATAAGGATTTATTATTGCTATTAATTTATATTATTCCCTTAAATATTTTTCTGAGTTGCTGTAGAGGTGTTAAGTGCACTCTTGCAAAAGAAAAAGAGGAGACTCCTTCCCTGAAGAGCTTTCAGCACAGAAGGCAAACTGTGATTAGCAGTGTGGAGGAAAAAAACCTTTCTCAGAGGAGGAAGGGGAGGGCAGCATTAGGAAATTGCCAGCTGAAAAGCATGAAGAAGGCAGGCTGGTTTGCAGCAGCCCTGAATGACAGGTGTGGTACTGTGTCCTGGTTGTTTCTCCTCCTCTGGCTCAGAACAGGAAGTGTATCCAGCAAGCCCTGTAGTCTTTGGCAGGCATCCACGTGATGCTGTAAATAGCCCACCTTATTCCCTGCTCTGGAAGGATCACACCTCACACAGCAAAAGATCAGCTCCACAGCTCAGAACCCCCTTCTTCCCTATGCTCAATTCACACTGACACATGGACAATTTTCCACTTGTTTGGCTGTTCCCACCAATGACCATAAGACAAGCTTTGTGTGAAAATCCACCTTTCAATGTAAGGATGCCATTGTAACAGCAAGAGACAGCAGGGCAGTCTCGAGCAGCAACCAACCTAATAGAAAACACTAACGGGGAGGAGAAAAAGCTCCAGCCCACCATCTCAAACCAAACCCGTTTCACCACGATTCCTCAAAGCTCAGTCACTCCTTTCTGAGACACAGCAATAGTTCAGAACAACCCATTAGATAAAGAAGACACTGATACAGGTTTGCTCAGAAATGCAGCTCATCTGTAAAATAATGGGGGCAGCTTAGACAAAAGGGAAACAAGTCAGGTCCAGTTACATCCGCACAGTTACATCTGCAGCAGCACTCCCTGAGGAGCCTTTCCCTCCACCTGCAATCTTTAGTAGGGGGGGTTAATGCACTATCCTCCTGTGTAGCTCTAGCAAAGCTCCAATAAAGGCTTCAACCCTCTCACCCCTTAAACAAGTAATTTTTGTCCATCCTTCCCTCTCATTTTGCTCCATCAGGATATGGCCAGGTCAGCAGTGGGGGTGCAGGAGACCCTGCGTGTACCCCTGGTGCCAGGCTGCTCAGGGACTGCTGTCACTGCTGCTGGTCATAATGGGGCTACCAGGGCTGAGGGTCCTGCCAAAAGCCCCTTTTTGTTATAACATCCTGTCAGTGTCGACTTTTCAGGTGCCGCCTGTGTTTGGTATCTGGCACCGAGACACCTCCTCGGTGCTTAAATAATAATGATGGATTTCTGCTGTGGAGTGATAGCTGGTGTTGCGCAGCTGGGTTAATGTGTGTCAGCTGTCATCGTCCTTGTCAGCCGCTGCTGTCAGTGAGCAGCAGATAAGTAAATCTGTGATGATGCATTTCCCAGAGAGAGCAGGGATTAAATATTTCATCGCCTCAGACACTGAAACATCTCCTGATTTGGAGTCCTTTTCTAGCGGTCACATCCTCTCAGATTGCCCCAGCCCCGGGGAAGAGCAGAGGCTGCCTGGGTTTCTGAGACAAGAGGGCAGGGCATTGCTGGAGGCAAAGTCCCTGCAGCCAGGGCAAGCCAAGTGCTGCATCAGTCTTGGCAAATTTAAAAATAAGCAGAACTCAAAGAAAAAGAAAACCTCCTTTTTCCCCCAATGTGCCTGACAAGGCAGTTGAGCCTCTGTTATGGAGACCAGGGACAGGTGGCTGGGTGCCCATCTTGGGCTGTCTCTGGGAGATGCTGCTGAGCACCTGGTGCCATGGATCGAGCACCTGTGGCAGTGCGGTGGCTCACTCCACGTGGGCAACACTATGGAAAGCATCAGCTGTGGTTGTAGTTAGGTAAATGTGGTTGTTTCATGGTGTTCCCAAAGCGATGGGTCACTGAACCCTTGGAGATGAGTTTGGTGGTCATTCCTACAATCCTTATATCATCATGTGTCCATCCTCTTTCTTTTCTGAGGTGATCCTCAAAACCCTCTGCTAGCTAAGTCTCAGATTGAGTGGAGACAGGAAAAAAAAAGGTGTAGTTCAGATTTCTTCGCTATCCTGTACTTTCCTGGTGTTGCCCACAGGAATTTTATATTGAAGGAATTTTCAGTGCAAAATACCAATGTGTTGAGACTGAAATTTTCTTGGGTAGCTCTTTTTTTTACATATGAAAGGAGCTATTCTAGGAGGATGTGGAAAATGAAAGAAAATGCTCTGATAAACAAGGTCTTGGTTACTTTGGAAACTGACTTTTAGACTACCCATCTACAGAAACATAAAAATGAAAATGTCCTCTTTTTTGCTCCACACTAGGAACAAAATACTAGAAGAGAGGGAAGACCCATACTGCTAGCACTGCTCATGAAATAAAATCCTTGTTTTCCAGAAAGACTTAATGAACCACAAGCTGTCAAAAAACAGGGAAACGTACAAACATGAGCTCCTGAAAAGCCTTCTTTCTTATTTCTTTCTTATTTCCTGAGACCTAGTGGTTTTCTTTGCAGTTNGTGGGGTTTTTTTGTTTGTTTTTGGTTTTTTTGTTTGTTGGTTGGTTTTGGGTGGTTTTTTTTTTTTGTTTGTTTGTTTTTTTTTGTTTTTTTTTTTTTTGTTTTGTTTGGGTTTTTTTTTTTTTTTTTTTTTTTAAAGCTGAGATTCAAGTGCAATATGTGATTCAGGGTTGGAACTTGAAAAGCAAAAAGCAGTAAGCAGTTGTGACGTTTCTAAACCTATAGGTAACTCCCCAGGCATTCCCCCTTCATCCCTTCCTCCTCTTCATATGATCTAATTTCCTCCCTTTGCTTTACTTTTTATCTGGACAACAGATAGACTGTATCTTCCATATGGGTATGTTCCCATATAAGTCTGTGGTTCCACTGACTCTGGTATTTGGGGACTCAGTAGCTGCACCCCAGCAGAAGACAAGTGTTGAGGTTTTGCAGGTGGATCTTTCTGCTTCCCTGTTATGTAAGGTCCCCAAATCAGTATTCATCTATTCATCTGCGCATTGCGAAGTAGTAGCATTTTTTTTTCTTTTTTTTTTCTTTTTTTTTAATGCGGGGAAAGTATAGTTTGTGCTGTCTTCTTATAGGAAAATAGCATATTTATGAGATGCATTTCCCTAAGGCCCCACAGAGTAGACATTTGTTCCGTAATAAGAGACCAATGTGTTTTAATTGCCTGTTGTAGACTATTACCTGTTAAATTTGTCTGACAGTGTGACACCAGCAAAAAACCCCTTCTTTTCTGTTTTGCTTCCTTCTACTTTAGAGCTGTCAAATAATTTCAGCATCTAAGGATAAAACATGACAGATGACTCAAATATGTGACAGGTCATAAAATATTGATTCTTCATGTTACCTGCTAATGAAACACATGGCATAATGGGTAAATCTTTGTTAATTTGGATTCCTGACTTTTAATTGTTATAACCTCAGTTTAGGTTGTAGTCTAAAATTAGGCAGTAATGGATTTGGTTCCAGGAAATACTAAAGCCTATACAAAAGGAATCAGTTTTACTTTCCTTTAATTAGTCCTTTTTATCTAGACTCCCAGCCATGTTTTCTGTTAAAATCTACACCTGCTGAAAACCCTTTTGGACCTTTCTGGTTCTTTTTTGACCCAGTAGAACCAAATCAACTCCTAAGATCATATTATAATGAGAAGCACTGAAGATAATCAAGGACTTCCTATTGTTTTTTTTTCCCCAAGAATCTTCTCTTGATCATGTATGAAATAAATACTATTTACTAGATTTTTTTTCAGGATTTTGGAATTTCCCTGGTTAACCTTATAATTTTTAGTTTCTTTAGGTAATTTTCAACTAGCAACAACTTAGACTGAGCTTTCTTGTCTGGCCCTCCATGAAAACTGGGTCCTTTCTGCCAAATGAAGGCAGCATTTTTTGTCTAGAGCTCTGTATGTAAGATCTTTTGGCAGGAAGAAGGGGATGCTGCCCTATTTGAACCTACCTTTCAGGCAAAATCTGGAAAATAATGTTCAAAATTAGATTTGTAATCTCTTCAGTAAGGGTTGTGTCTCATACAAGGTTTGTGCTTCTGCAGTGAATTGGTGGCAGCTGCCAGTCTCCTGACTTGAGCCTGTACAAGCAGACTTGGGTCACATCTTCACTTCTAGAACACTTCCCTGTCTGTGACTGGAAACTTCTCACAGAAAAGCTAACACCATCCCTTCCTTTCTAATGTGGTGAGACTCCTTTCTAACTGTGTAACAACAGGTTTCAATGCAAAATTATCTCCAGAGGAGCCCCAGTGCAAGGACATGTTGGAGGCTGGCAGACATTCAGCCCTGAGGGGTTCTGGAGTCTGCCATGATCTCTGCTGCCATTGAGGGGGAGATCCCTGGCCTCCATAAATTCCAGTCCTGGAAAACTCACTGGCCCAGAGGTGCCAAACTGGGTCCCTGCTCGGGAGGCGATGAATTGTGCAGGGGAGCAGATGTGCTTTAGGATATTTTATTGGAAGCTGAAGAACTTCCTCTGTGTGGCTTGAGAGGGATGGGCACGCTCTTCCATGATGCACCATGTAACTATTCCCAGGGCAGATCCAACCTCAGGAGTGCTGAGAATCGTAGGACAACACTTGCAAGCAAAAGACTGCCTCTTTTCCAAGGGAGGAGAGTGCTGACGTGGCCAGTGCTGACAGCAGGAGTCCAGCACAGCTTTGCAGCCAAGTTGCTCTCAGGCATCATTTGCCACACCTTGGAGATTTGAATGGTGCAGCTAGACATTGTGAGTATGTCTCTCTGGTAACCAAATTATGGCACTTTAATACTTCACCCAGGAATTAAAATGAGGTGAGAAGACCAGCCCTTGTATCGCAGCAGCCCCATCATCGTTGGATGAAATGAAAAAAAAAACCCATCAGTGGAAGTATAGAACGAGTATTTGCTGAGCACTAGTTGATGTAGCCCCTGTGTGTTTGGAAGGTTATCTGTTTTCCACTTCTGTAAGTTAGACTACCAACAGAGTTGAACTGTGAATCTGAAAAATCTGAAAAGCATTCTCATAGCATTTAGGAAACACTATTTAGATAAGATGCTATGAAAATAAATGCAAAACTTCTTGGAAACATACTGTTAGAGTGGTGATCAGGGGCTCACTCTCCTGCTGAAAGACTGCATTTATTAGAGTTTCATGGGGATCTGTCGTAGATTTGGTGTTGTTGAAATACTTTCCTTGACCACTTAAGATAGTGGAAAAGAGGATCTCCAATGGAATAGAGGATGTCCTCTATATGTAGGTCACAGCTGTTCAGTAGGGGCTCCAAGTGTAGGACAGAAACAGTATTCAACATTTAAAATTAATTAGAGAAATGGTCAAAAAATTAGGACATAATTTAGTAGCAATAAATGCACGGGCAGAAGAAGGAGTTGTACAAAATAAAAATTAGGGAGCAACTGAACACATGAGTCCCTTTGGCCCTTCTGTTGTGAAAAACAGGCAAATGCCCTACATTAAGAACAAGCAGGAAAATTTTTTTGCAAGATGTGCGAAGTGAGTCTACCAGGTTGCTCAGCAAGGCCTCAGCTGCATGGTTGTTTTTTTGGCACTAGACTGTAAGAGAGAAGTGGACTGACTTTGTAAAGTCAAGAGTGAAGCAAAAAGAGTGTCAGAAGCCTTGGAACTCTTAATGTACAAGAAAACATGGGCAATTGATCTGTTTAGTCTAGAGGAAAGGAGACTTACTGGACATAACGCTCTTAACTATGAAAAAAGCTGCTGCCAAAAGGAAGGGAATAAATCATTCTCTCTGGGAATGTGACAAGTAATGCACTTCAAAGTGCAGCCAGGGCAATTTCACAGACATTAGGAAAACCCTGTCCAGGATAAAGCCCCTTGGCCAAAGAGGCAGCTGCTGAGAGAGGAGTGGGAGCTGGTGATGCTGTGGTGCTCCCCCCACCAAAATTCCCCTGCTCCCTGCAGCCAGCCATAGAGTAATTAATTATTGGTTCAGAGGCACATAAAACCCCCCTATTGCACCCACTGACATCCAACAGGGAGAGAGGAACAGAAAAATGCACCATGTCCACCTTACATCCTTTGCCCGCACAGGAGGCACGACAGCCCCATGAGGTTGCTGAACTATTTGTAAAGCAGGGCTCAGGTGACAGCAGTGACTAGCTGTTCATTATCTCCCCAGTTAGAAGGACTAAATTCCACAGGAACATCATGTTTTCTCCCCAGGTGACTTACACAGAGGGCACTTCCACTGATCAGGGAAGAACAATTCCCCAGCCCTTATTTCTGTGCCAACTGTACTGTCTATTTTTAACATCAAGCTGCCATTAGCATTTGTTTGCTAAAAATAAGTGCATTTTAAATGCAATTCATTACCTACCACATTAGGATAAAGCCAATTTATTCTTCAGTCAAGAAGAAATATTTTTAAGAGATAAATTGGTTCATGCAAATATCTGTCGCTTGCACTCAATGCACGTGGTACCAGCAGAGACAGTGCTCTGATTTCAGTCAATTGATGGGATAGATCACAAAATTCAGAAGCTGCTGAGGAGCTCAGTGCAATATCCTATTTTAACTTAATTAAAAACATGACCACAATTATGTAAGAGAAAAATAAAAAGGGATGTGGGGCATTAGACACAGTTCTCCCTTAGAGCTGCAGCATAACAGAATTGTAACAAATGGTTCTTAGGGAGGGGGTAATCTTTATTATATTGATGGTAATGGCTTCCTAAAACCTAAATATCATTTCTTCTTGCTCACAGAACAGGGGAATATTACAAGGGCATAGTTTTGAATTAGAAAATGCCAGTGCCTAAGGATTTTGAAATGGGTTTAGATGAGCTGCTGAGCCAGGAGCTGGATGGTGATCTCTGTTGAACTTGTCCTTCATGAATCACCGAGTTTCCTTTTGATGAAAAAAATTACTTTCCAAAATGTTTTGTGGAAATAAGGTATTTCAAGCAAAACTTTTTGGTTGTTTTTTTGGTTTGTTTTGTGGATTTCTTTTTGTTTTCTTGTTTTTTTTTGTCGTTTTTGGTTTTTTGTTTGTTTGGTTGGTTGGTTTTGGTTTTTTTGTATGGAATTACTGCTCACAAGTAAGTTCACAAGTAGGAATTGAATCTGACCCTCACGTGTCCCTCTCTCCTTCAGAACAAAAATAACATACCATAAATATATAACAAACCATAAAAAGACAAAATCGTCTCGGAGTCGTCAGGATATTTGGGGGAAACGCAAAGCTTTTACATCCAGCCCGTGCTACTGCAGAAGGTCCTGCAAAATTAGCATGGTCTCATTTTCCCCACTAGAGGGAACTGCGGTACCTAGAGTTACCTGCTCGCTCACAACAGTACTAGTGATTTCAAAATAGGTGGCATTACTAAGAAAATTAATTACTGCTACTTGTAACATAATTCAAAACAGTGTAAAATTGGAATATGTCAGAAACCATTATTAAATGTTCAAAACCAAAAAATAATAACTTCTCGGGTTTAGGTTCCTTCATTAAACAATATTTTGAAGTTACCAGACTTTATTAAAAAATACTAATATCTCCTAGTTTATCTGAAAAATGTGGTGGTTTTTCCATATTGTTTTGCAATGCACAGATGAAATACTTTCAATTAAAACAATCTGTTTAACCTCAGAAACCTTATCTATAAAATGCTCCTGATGATTCACTGTAATTTGTGTTAAATCTGCAAAATCCAACACCTTGCTGTCCCAAAAATGTTTGGTGTCAGGAGCCTTAGCTAATTACAAACACTTGAAACAAAGAACAGAGAGGGAGATAAGAGCCCAGGTGTGCTTCTCACCTCGGATGTGTTGCTGGAGAAATGCCACAACTGGTGGCACAAAGAAGGCCCTGGTTTTTTGTTTGTTTGGGTCTCTGATTTCTTCTCGTGGTCTCTTATCCACACAGTTTTGGCACTTTAGCAGTTCCTAGGTGCCTGTTTCACCAGAAACGTCCAGCAAAGTAGCACAAGTTAAAAGCACATCTGCAGTTGTTGAGGTTTTGGATTCCAGGGATAGGGAATCACAGAATCATAGAATCGTTAAGGCTGGGAAAGACCTCTAAAGTCATCAACTCACCAAACTTCATCACCAAACCATGTCCATAGGTGCCTTGTCCACACATCTGAACACTTTCAGAGATGGTGTTTCTACCATTTCCCTGGGCAGCCTGTTCCAATGCCTGACCACTCTTTCAGTGAAGAATTTTTTCCTGATATGCAGTCTGAACCTCCTCTGGTGCCACTTGAGGACATTTCCTCTCATCCTTTCACTTGATACTTGCTCACTACAACCTACTTTCAGGTAGTTCCAGAGAGAGATAAGTTCCCCCCGAGCCTTCTTTTCTCCAGGCTAAACAAGCCCAGCTCCCTCAGCTGTTCTTCCTGAGAATTGTGTTTAATCTGTAATTATGCATTGGCACCCACTGCCAAGGGAGCTTGTTTTGGGATGGGCTGTCCCAAGACTTGGGTTTGAAGCTGGCTATTCCTGCCACTGGGCTTTGTTTTACAGACCTTTATTTGCATCAGCTCTTAGTAAGACAGTGTTAGTGGGAGATACCTCCCACCCCCTGTGATTTCGCTGTATGTGGGGTGCGCTGTAACACCTCCCCTGCCACAGTGGTGATCCCCCTGCTCACCACTGCATCTCTCTGGCAAGTCCAATCTCTTGTTTCTTACCAGCCTTTTACTGCAAACCATTAAATGAAAATTCGTATTTTCTACCTGCCAGTTGCCTGCTGTTTTCTTGTCTTGGTGTCACAGACTCACAAAACTGTATAGATTGGCAGAGACTTCTGTGATATGTGGTCCTACTCCAGCGCTCAGAGGGTCAGGCCATTCAGTCCCATGTCTAGTCAGGTTTTCAGTATCTCCAAGGATGGAGATTCTACCACCTCTCTGGCAGCCTGCTCCAGTGCTTGACCATGCACACTGTTTTTTCCTAAGTTTAAACGAAATTTCCTGCCTGTCAGTTTGTGTCTGTTGTGTGTTATGCTGTTCGTAGGCATCACGAAGAAGAGTCTGGTTCTATCTCCTTTGCTGGACTCCATCAGCTATTCATATATACTGACGAGGTCCCTGCTGAGCCTGGGTTTGCTCCTCCCAAGGTGTGGGACATGGGGTTTCCCAGCTTCATGAGGTTCCAGTCCTCCCACTTCCCCAGCCTGTCGAGGTCCCTCTGGATAGCAGCACAATCCACCAGTGTATCAACACTTCTCCCAGTTTTTTATCTGCTGCATCATCCAGATGGATTTTGTACCACTGATCACAGTCCTTTACACCTCGCAGTTCAGTCACTTTTCAGCCCACCTCACTAGTTATTTAGCACTTCATCAGCTTGTGGCAAAAACTGTCAAAATCCCTGCTAAAATCAAGATAAACAATGTCCCCTGCTTTTCCCTTGACCACTGAGGCAGTCACGTCACTGTACAAGGTTTTCAGGTTTTGTCAGGTGTGATTCCCCTTTGTAAATCCATGATGAATACTTCCAATCAGCTTCTTGCCCTTTGTGTTTGTAAATAGTTTCCAGGATTATTTGCTCCATCACCTTCACAAGGACTGAGACCACAGTGCCATGTATATTGCTCCCCTCATCCTCCTCCTTGGAGATACGAGTAACACTGAATGTCTTGTCTGTGGTATTCCCACACTGATGGAAATTTTTTAATTACTTTTTGATTCAGTTGGTGAAGGGAAAAATAATTTCCATGGTCATCTTCTTCTTATGGGAGTGGCAATCTTTTCAGGTGCCTTCCCAAGCAAGGGTTTTCCTTGATCACTACTGCTTTGTAAATAGTTTCCAGCTGTCCCAAACTCTTCCTGTTGTCCTTTTTTCAGAGAGTGTGACCAGGACACCAGCCCTGGGCAGGTGAACTAATGGGATGTTTCCTCACACACACTGGGCTGACTCCAGAGGGCTGAACCTCTGCCACAGGCATGTTCAGCTGCTATGAGGAGGGAATGCAGAAGGGATTGAGAGCGGCTCAGAGGAGAGAGTGGGAAGCATGAAGACCTTTTAAAGCTGCCTTTTCTTCTCCCCCCATCCTGTCCTAGTTGATTCTTGATCGTGAAGAAACTCCCTTGGGCCCAACCAAACAGCAATTTCTGCTGTCAGAAACTTCTCTCCCTTCCCCCCTTATTTTCATTGCTCCCTCCACAGGTGACAGGCAATTTTCTCCTATTTATTAAGGTTTTCTCTTCCTATACCCATCACAAGTTTCAATCTCCTCTGTCCTTTTCTGCTTTCCATTCTCTTCTTTTTTATTCTAAGAAGAGAAAAGGAGGGAGCACTGGCATCCCAATTATTTATATGCAAATATTTTCTCTACTTTTGTCCTGATTTAGCAAAATTTAGAGTCCTGAAGGAGCAGGCAACAGAGTCCCTTTTATTCCCATCAGGCATTCTTGCAGCTTCATTCCTGGCTAGCAAAGCAGTTTATAAAAACCAATGGAAAAACTGACAATCTTTTATCCCTGCTGCAAAACTTGTTTCATAATTATGTGCCCTATTCTAAAATGTATATGTGGCCTTAATCCTCCTAATATGTAGGGTTTAATATGTATAAAAAGCCTGCTATGTACATCATCTCAGCACAGAATTTCAATTGCTAGAAAGGCTGAGACTGAATTAAAAAGGAAGCACTGTGCATGGCAATGAGTTCATTTTGACAGGCTGAATTAATTTTAAATAATAAGGAAGTAATTTCCATCTCACTAAATGCCTACATTTTTCTGTAAAAATCAAACACTATAGTCAGAAAGATACTCTTGAGAAACATCTCTCATAGAGATAAGTAAACCACATAGCAATTAAAAAAGTAAATAAGTAATAATTACAATAGTAAAAGGTAGTATTAAGTATTAATGCACTTCAAGCCCAGCTACTTTGATTGATTTCGGCTTTATCTTATTACCTGTCTAATCAGGAAAATATAATCATATGAAGATACATAGATTTAAGCACAGACAAATACCTCCAGCAGTTAGACATGGATGCAATCACAACTGCCTGAATCAAAAGAAAATACCATGAGAAAGAAATGTCATGGAAAGCTGTAGAGGAAAAGATCTCTATACCACCATCACTGTCCCCCACTGTTTGAAAATTTAAGAGGCTTGAAAATGGAATGTTCTCTGGATGGTAATGTGGGGGTCATGACTTTCTTTTTCTGAAGCATAACCAGAAGTCATGATGCTTCCTGTGAGAATCAAGGCATGATAATAATCAACAGGAATTGGAAGAGTGATGTTCAGCTCTCTCCTCTAGAAGGTAGGATTCACTGCTATACTCCAGAGTAGTCAGGAGAGTTTTCCTACCACCAAGCTGGGAACACAACAGGGCACTTGGCACTGCAGTGTCGAGGGTTTGCACCAGAGACTCTGTGTCCACCCTCAGTACTAGACCATAGTTTGTTTAATGAAATATGCACAGGGAGATCCTAGTATATCCATGACCAGCGCTCCCATGCCCTGGGTAGGACTGTAACCACCAGACACCCTTCACATCTCTCCTTGAACAATGAATTATTTTTTTCACAGCATCAGGATGGGGATCTAGGTCGCAGGTGTCTGTGTGTGTGTGCATTCTCCCCTTCTCTAGCGTAGCCACTGACCTGGGGTGTAGGGCCCTTTCCTAGGTCTGGACAAAAAAACACACCCCTTTTTCATCCAACAGCATGGTGGATGGAGCTGGGAGATCCTGGTACAGCCCTAGTCCTTGCAATAGCAAAATGTTCTCTAAAATGCATCTTTCTTTGTCCTGTAAATGAAACTGGGAGAAAGGGAATAAAAAAAACAAGATCAAGGATGACATTGTAGCCTGGTGACAGGGGCACTAAGCTGTTGAAAAGGTAATCTGACTTGTGTTCTCTGCTTCCATTAATATTTAATAGTCATTAAATTAACAGTCAGGGACATGTAGGATTAACTACAGGTCAGCATCCTCATACTTATATCTGACTGAAGGAGATAGCGTTAGTATGGATGGAAATAAGCTATTAGCAATAAGCACGGCCAATATGTCAGTAACAGGCATGAATTAAAGATTTAAACACTGTCCCTGAAAACCAAAACAATGAAATGGCTGCTTCTATACCGAGACCCACACAAACCCTTCACCAGAGCTGAAAACTCCTTCAGCTGAGACACTCACAGAGATCTGAAAACTGGCAAAATCAGCCCTTTCTCTCCGTGGACTCAAGGGTCTTGCGAGAGACTGACACTGCTGGTCACAGGGAAAACAGACGTAAACAGCTTTTCATGCACTCAACAGCAGTGATCACAACCTGTGAAGGGTGCTGTAACTGAGCCACCTGCATTGCCAGGAGAGCAGGTGAATGCCTTGTGCAGAAGGACACTGGACTCCCACTGCACAAAGCCGTCAGGCTAATTTTTAATTTGCAGCATTGGAGTGGCTGATGGTTGGAGCTGCCGGAGCATCCTCCTGGACCCCTCTGGCTTGGCCATGACACTGAGGCACAGAAGAGGCTGACTTCTCTTCTATGGTTCCTATTTTGGGTGCAACTTGGGAATGTCACTGATGGCAGCTGTTAGTGCAAGATTTCCTTGTCCTTTCCCTTCTCTTTAAAATAGAAAGCAATCTAATACCAAACGATTTCCATGTCCAGAGGAACCACATGTGAGGAGTCTGATGGGCAGCTTGTCCTTTTGTCCCTCAGTGGAGAGAAGGACAAGGGGCCAATCTTCTTTGTCTGCTTTGGTGGGCTTTTTTGCCACCCTCCCTGCTCTGGGAGGGCTTCTGCTGTTTCCCTGTGTGGATGAGCAGAGAGGAGGAGAGCTGTCCTCCACAGAGGGGTGCCTGCTGGATTTGACCAGACTATTCAGATCTCAAGCAGCTTCTCTTCACACAGTTGCTAAGAAACCAAAACCAATCAACTGCCAGAACAATTGTTTAGTACATTTTCCCCTCCATTTGTCTCATTCTGGGTTAGAGCAGCTTTAAGAATTACAGGGCCTTCCCTGTACTCCTTGTGATGAAGAGCTGGGCAAGGACAGTTCTGGGGAGGAGAGTTTGGTCTTAGTGGCTTTTGCAGTAGGGCTCCAAGCCCACAGTTTTTTCCATATGTGGCCAGCAGGAATTTCCCTACCTTAAACTGTCTGCAGGGGTCTCAGAGACACCTATTCACAAGTGTCATTCAAGAGCTCTTTCAGGTCCCCTTACAGCTGCTGTCAGCATGTCCATCTGAGTCAACAGTAGCTCTAGGCCTGACTTTAATGAAATCTGTTGTCCAACTCCTACCTCACGGTTTCAAATGACTCCATTTATCCCTTTGCAGGCCTGGCTCTGGCCATCATCTTACCTACAGCCATCCGCAGGGTGCCTGGCAGTAGGGACAGTGACGACTGCCCTGCAGGATTTTGGCTCTCCTTGCTGAAGCACCATCAAGAAAGAGACCATATGGGCATCCATATGGCTGAGAGCCTCATGGCCAGGGAACCACTGATGAACAAAACCCCACAGGAGGTTTTACCTTCTGGGAACATCACCCAGGAGAAAACTCCCACCCACGTTTAGCTGCACTAACAGAACCAAATCAGAAAATAGACTTGGGAAAAGGCAGGAAGCTGGTCCTTGGTGAAGGCAGAGGTAGGTTTCCAGGTCTACTTTGTGTAGTGGCAGCACAAGGCATGTGTCTCTAGTTGAAGGGGACTGGAAGGCTGATAAAAAACTTTGGGGAATAACCTTCTCTGCATAAATGACTCTGCAAACTTAACTTCTTTATTTCTCTGTGATGTAAGGATTTTCCGAAGATCAGCTGCAAGTTCACTATTCATAATAGGCCCAACTCAGCAGAGACTCGTAGTGTCTTGGAAATGTCACCTATCAAAATACACAAATATAGCTAAAACAACCTCAAAATATTAACTGCTCTATGTGTTTGCTGATAGTCCTGCGCTGGCCGCGAGGGCTGGATTTCTGTTCCCAGCACAGTGCCTGTAAATTCTGCTGGTTCCCTGGTGGGCTTAGCTTGTTTTTATTAAGTAGTTGTGTGCCTCGCTTCCCTCACGCGGAACCTTCTGTTTTTTCATGGAGCTTGTGGCTCTGATAGAAAGTCACAGCCTCTTTTCCTGCAGCCTTGGTAGAAACTGGTTGTTGTACCAGCTCATATATTTAGTAACTCTGGCAAATAAATTTGTGTGTTGTGCATGGCAGTAAAACAGAGATCTCTACTGCATGAGAAAGAAGTGACACAGTGTTGGGAGTGAGACTGACCTGGGTTAGGCTTGTGAACTAAGGATGTTGTGTTGAGCCAACACTCTTGGCAGCACCTGCTCTGTGATGGGATAGTGTGAAGAGGCATTACTGTGATGGTATAAATATGTAATGAGACAGGGTTGATGGGAGTATGAGGGCATGTGAAAGGACAGGTCCACAGCGGCCAAAGGAGCCCGGGAACAGGCATTGCCCAGAAACAGGCAGGTGTGAAAACCTGCCTTCTTACCTTTCGTGTGTGAGGTTTGACCAGAGGTCCACTCAGTCCATAGCATTTTTCTGGCTATGTAGGACAGGACAGGGCAGGGAAATCCATAGGGGTGTTTCCCCAAAATTACATGCCATCCCTCAACAGTTTGTGTCATGGGGACTTTGGGAGCTCAACAGACATGGCTGCATGTAAGGGCCCTGCAAGTCTTTCTGCCAAGAATATATCCATCTGTTATCCAGTATGTTCAACCAGTTCCTTTTAGCACATATCATCCCAGAGGGGGGAACTACAGGCAAGTGAAGTCCAGGTTGCACAGGACATGGCTGCCCCACTGTCCTGAACCTGCAGCCAAGGCACTGTGTCAGCCACTAAACCACCTTCCTCTCCTGAGGGTGAATAAGCACTGACCTAATTTCAAAATCCCCCCCCCAACAACAACATTCACCCAGTCAGTCATTAATTTTTCAAGTGGTGTGTGTGGCTTCAGGTTTAAAAGGGAAAAAAGGCTGGTCCCTCAACCCCAGCAGCATGGCTTACAGTGATCTTGCGTGTGCCCTGTGCTAAAGCAGAGGGGGAGGCTTTCTGTGAATCATGGAAACAGTTTGCTGCACCTTCTCATAGTATCATGGGTGATAAGGAACCAGGAAAATGAGGATTCCTGGCTAGCTGGGTAAATGGTCAAGTTACCTAACTGGATTCCTCCAGCAAGAAATGTGTCTGTAATATTCTAAAATGGCACAGTGTTTATCAGCCAGAGGATATATGTGGTCCTTGTTTTTTATTTTTCTGAGCAAAATATTAATTTTTTTAAAAAGGTGTATCTATCAGAGAGTGTTTAAAAACATATTTGTCTGAGTTTGCTGTTCCTGAAAAGAGGCTGGAATAAATCTTCAGGATGCTTTAATTAGAAAAATGGTTCCTAAACCAATAGGTAGGAAGAGGAAACTGTCACAGCCCGCACATCACTAGGATGAAGTATACTCAGTCAACTTGGATGATTTTTTGTATTTAATTTTCTACCTGGGGAGTGACATTGGCTATTTAGTGCACTACTGTGAATCCCCAGGCCAGCAATGGCAAGTTGCTACCTGGTTCATAGGTTTTTCAAGGGAGTCTGAGTGTTACCTGTGCTTTCCCTCACAGTCTATAAATACTGCCTGTCGCCTTTCATATAACATGCTCATGAAAGGTTATGTGAAGCAGACAGTTTTTGTAGGACTCAGTAAACTTTACTACTGTCAGTGACAGAGTTTCATTTAAAAGCCTCCAGACCAAGATCCTGGAGAAACATTTATTATTAGGGGCATGTAAACTACCAATTAATTAAATTCTAATCATTTGAATGGAGCATCATAATATTTTATACAAGTTATAATTAATTAGACATAAAATTTACAAGCAATGCAGTTAAGTTATGACTTGTGCATATTTTGCAACGTAATTGAAAACCAAATACAAATGACTTGACAATCTTTGCTGTAGGATATAACGTGCATCACAGGTGACTTTGGCAAAACAGATTTAGCCCCTTCAAACCCTGCAATTTTGGATGCAATTTCTGTAGCATCTGCATCTTAAAAAAAAACCAAAATCAAAAACAAAAATCCCAAAAAACCAAAAACTTAACCTTTTAAGTCTAGTGCAGGGCACTCAAAATTGCCAGCCACCCAAAAGCAGTCTGGGTTACAGACTTGAATGAATTGCTATGGTATATGCTTTCTTAAATCATCAGTACTCTTTTTCTTTCTTGTTTATTAACTTTGATATGTAACTGACAAGTCTATTTGTCATTCTACAATGATCTATTTAATCACAACTAATTCTTGTTATTTAGAAATCTTTGTGGCATCTCTGATCTTTCTAATCTGTTATGAATGTTGTCTTTAAGGAATCTGAAAATGGATGTATTAATTACAAACTATTTCAGAGGTGGCTGCTGTCAGGCAAATAATTTTTTGTAAATCAGAGAGCTGAAATAGCTGCTTGGATATGGCAAATATTTTTAAGACTCATACCCAGCTCAAGCACCACACACAAGGAAGAGGTGAATGAACATCCTCTGGATGATGGGTAGTATGCTAAACTTTGCTCAAGAGAGTCTACTGAGACAGTATCATGTAGTCATAGTGTTACTTTCCCTGGGAAAGAAAAAAAAAAAATCTGGATATAGACATCCCCAGACACTTTCCCTATCCAAACCTCATTCATGGATTTCTTTTCACTTTCCAAAGGGAACTCAATATAATTTTAAGGTAATGCCAGGTCATTTATAGGCATTTAAAATACTCTCCATTTCCAATAACTTAGAATGGAGACAGGAGACAGACAGCAGCTGCATCTCCTCCCCAAAAAGCATGTTTTGAACTCAGGATGGTCTCCTGCTACAAAAACAAATGGCAGAAGAAGACTGACTCTGGTTGACTTCGAGGTGAATTCAAGCAAGGCAAACTGGGGCAGGACCATGGCATTGATCCCTCCTCCAGCTGCCCATACTTTGTCTCCACAGAGGATTAGAAGAGAGCTACTGCATATGTCCCATTGAAGGCAACACCTCAACACCAGAGGCAGGAGTAGTAGGTGGGAGGTCAAAGGATGACTTGAAAACAGCAGAGAAAAATACTGATTTTCTGAAAATGTCCCAAACCTATGGAAAACCTGAAAACTGGTATGATTTGGAATTTGCTTTGGTGGCACTCTGGGAGGAGATTTTGTTTTGCAGGAGGCCTGAGATGGGAGAAGGAGGCACTATGAAGAGGAAACGTAAATGAGTCATCTCAGAGGAAAGGAGGAGGTAAGCAGGAAAAGCCATAGAGGCGGTTTTATGGAAACTTTTGAAAGGTTGGACCACAAACTTGACAAAGATGAGGAAGATGAAATGATTTACTGTGATCTACTAAGGAACTGAAGCAAGGAATTGATCTTAGTTGTGACATTTTGAAGGTTGACAAGGTGAGCATCAAGAGGGCCAGAACAGAGAACGTCATGGAAACTGAGGATGAAGCTATCAGGGCTTTACTGTGGGAACAAGTAGTAATAGATAATTGTGTAAGATGCTCTTGAGGGGATGTTAGCATGATTAAATGACAGCATCAGCCTGGAGAGAAGAGGGAAGATGGTGATAACGTTGAAAACAGCACTGAGGGTGTGTGCTGCCTGGATGCAGAAGCTAATAGGTTTACCAACTACAATCAAACAGGGCAAGGCATGTGAGATAACACAAAGGGCTCAGTTTTAGCTAAAAAAAGAGCAGGAAGGTTGGACAAATGATGGACAGATGACCCATTGTGGTCCCTTCCAACCTTACCCGTTCTGTGATTCTCTGATTTTGATACTTAACCCATTACAGCCCCCACAATACACATACTCTTAGAATCATAGAATCATTACGAATCATTAAGGTTGGAAAAGACCCCTAAGATCATTGAGTCCAACCATTAACCCATTAATCTGGCTCTGCTCAGAGAAGTTGCCTGGGCGGCATTTGAGGATTTTATATATTTGGTCCAAAAGTTTAGCAGGATGGAGGTGTACAGGCACAGAACCACCCACTGTGTGATCCATGCTCACTTGGTCCAATCTGTATCGCACTCTGATCCCATGAGTGTGTGCCTGGGATGTCTCAGACCCAGAGGTCACAATGTCTATGATCATGTCTATATCCAGGATGATCACCCCTTTCTCTGCTGTCCTAACCAAGTGTCCCTTTCCCACATATTTGGGCAGAAGAAAGTTTTACAAATTGAAGGGATTATGTGTTGGATATGGTACGTATCATGGATTGTACACATCTATGCACATCTGATCTCAGCAAGACACCATCTGACCTACTGTTTTTGGGTGGCTTGGTGTGCCATGTCCTTGAGGCAGGCCCCTGAAGTCTTTCCTGCAAGGATTATATGATCTTCAGCTAGAGGTGAGCATGCTCCCCACAGAGATATGCTATTGATAGGAAAATATAACGCCTTAGATGAAATCATTACTCATCCTTCCAGTAAGCTGTGTCCTGATTTAGTAACATATTCCATTTGTAGATCATATTGTCTATGCTGAGTCTGCTTTACAACAGGAGTGCAAACAAATTAAACAAAGTTTTGATACACTTTTACCAAAGATCTGTCCCTAGTGTCCTTTGATTTACTTCTTGAGATCTCCTCTGGCATGAACTGGATGGAGGCATATTTTTCTCCCCCTCAAAGCTGATCTGAGCTCAACACCTCTTAGAATATACGAGCTCTGCCTTCGGAGCTGGCTTCAGACGTTCTGGAGAATGACTGCCCTACCCTTAATACATAACAGACTGAAGATAGCTGTATGTCTTCATTTCAGTGAAATTGCTTTTTTCTGCATTTCCTTGGCACCCTGATAGTGGTGCTCTGTGTGTCCCAAGTCAGTACCAAAATGAAAAAAACCCAACCCTCCTGCCTTTTGTTTGCTGGCTGACAAAGGGAGTTGCAAAGGTACATGCTCTCCTGCCCTTTAACCACACTTCCCTCCCTAGTGAGGACCAAAACTAATGACAGATCAGATTTGTCAGCAGGGGAATATTCCTGCATTTTGCAGTGTTCGTAATTGCATCACAGAGGTTAGAAATGGGACTAACCTATTAATTACCCTTTACACTACTTCAAGTCTGTTGAAGATGGTTTTCTACATCAAGAGGTATATTTTTCAGTGCACATTTTGATATGAAACAGAAATCTGTAATGAGAAAAAGCTGGTTCCATGGGCACCAGTATGGAGTCTTTTTTGTCTCTCGTCTGAATTTCAGAGGATCATTTTCTGCTGAAAATGCTGTGATTAAGGAGATGAGTGCTTGAGGTCTCACGGTGCTATCATGACTGTCAATAGGACTGCAAAAGGGGAATATATCTTAAGAAATAATAAAATGTTCTTACAGATGGGTGTGTTGAATGACTGAACAATCCAAAATAGCTATTCATCAGGAAGACAGGTAAAGCAGTGTGTGCAAGAGCATCAGACTGCTCTAGCTCAACTCATGTATAATAACTTGCCAGGTTAATATATTGACAGGTTGTGAGGGGCTACTGGCCTGTCTAGGTTTGTGCCTGCTAAATTCTTTGTGTGGTCTGAATGCAGAGAAGGGATATCACATGCTGCCACTATAAAGGAAGCCAACATTATATAGCAAATCCAACCCTTAAGACAGTTGATGATTTCTCATCCTTTGGCTATGTTTGATGAGTGGTTCAGCTCTTGTTTCCAAGCACTGTGGTTCCCATAGGACTGACAGCATCCACCTAACCCAGGAGTCCCTGTGGTATGGCAGGCTTTGGGGTTGCAGACACCAGAACAAGCCCAGCCAACCGGTGTTCCACAGTGAGTGTGGGAGAGGGACTCTGCTCTTGTCTATAAAGAAGATCTTCGTCCTGCTTCAGATCTTCATGGTCTGACTGGTGGCTGTTGGCTGCAGGAAAATGTGGGCATTTTGGGGACACATGATGCAGAAAGGTTGGTCAGCCCTAATGAAGGGTTAAAACTGCACTCTTTTGAAGGAAGGAAAGCTTGAAGTCTGCTGAGCTTTTCAAAGTCTTTGATAAAGACTCTGCAATTTTCACACATCAGGAAGTTGGATAGTCTTTGGGCAAGAGAGACACTGGTATTCCACTGGGCAGATTTTGCTTTCCCAGCTGTCCCACGGGCTTTCAGGACCAAGTTGGTCTGTGGCTGTCAGCCAGAAAAGCACTTAGATGGGAACACCTCTCAGTCCATGGATCATTCTGCTGAATTCATTAGGGCTCCTTATGCACTTCCAGGAAACAATGTGCTTTGTTGGCTCAGTCCAGTGTCTCTCTCAAATCCCCATCTGCGTAAAGCTCTTTCACATCCCTTGAAGCCATATTAATATTCTGGATGGGGCAGGGACACTGCCTGGGGCTGCACTCCCTGCTTGAGTCATGCACACACTTTCAAAAATGAATGAGTAGAGTATGTTTCTGCTGAAAGTTAAAAAGCACCATTCTTTGGGGTTGTGAGCAACATGAGCATTGGGGAAGGGAGAGCTGTGCCTACACAGCTAGTCCAGTGATAAATACGTATGCTCTTGTTTACTCCCTGAGTAATCTGACTGAGATCAAAGTTGGCAACACTGGAGAGGATCAGCATGTGGCTGAAAACAGTAGATGGGGGCAGAGGAAGATGTGGTGTGCACTCTTTTTGTTACGGATGGTTCCCAGAGCCCCAGCAGTGGCACTGCAACAGCACCATGAGTGAGGGTTGGGTGAAGTGGAAATGTCAGGACAAGACCTTGTGGAGATGACAGAGGCTAGCATGAGTATCTATCAGCTAAGGACAGCCAGGGATTAGGATGTGAGACAAGAAATGTCCTCATGGAGGCTTGCCTAGCTCTGTGGTGCAGATAATACCTAAACACAGGAAACAGAGGAAACCCAACAGTAGGCAAGTGAGCCAGGCAGTAACCATTTCAGAGAGCACTAACTTTTGCTCAATGCTGCTGTGGGGTAAATGAAGCAGCAAGACAGTAGCTGTGTGGCCACCTAGCATCAATGTGAGGAGCTAGGTGCCTGCCTGGGAAGCGCAGAGAGTGTCATGATAAATCCAAAGGCACACGTTCCTGTTACTGAAACACTTCAGAGAGAAGACACCAGGACAAGAAACCAGTCTCCTAATCTGACATGGTCAGAGACCATGTGGCTGAAGTTTGAATGAAATTACAGGAGATCATTTGGGTCAATTATGGCATTCTGTGAATAATTTTTTGAAGAATTTAACCTTCTTGTGAGTAATAAAACTGTGCTGTAGGTCATCAGAAAAACTATTCCCATCATTTGCTCCTAACAACATAACTGGAGGAAATAACTGTGTCACAGGATTTCATGAAGGATGGAATCTCTGAGGCTCTAAGCAGATGAGACAACACGGTCTGCAGAGGAACACATGAGAGCATGATCCAGTGGGCCACAATGTCTGGCTCTGTGGGCACTGCTGGAGTTGACTAAGTATGTAAATTGGCCTGTTGTTAAGCTAACAGGCAGAGGCAGTGTGCAGTGGACTTGCACCCTTGTGTGCATGTGTGTCAAGAGGGAGATGATGACATTCCACAGTCTGCAGTGGTTCTTCAGGTCTGTCCTCTCTTACTGGCAAATTTGTGTCCTGGTGTCAGCCGCTTAGACATGCACGCAATTTAGAACTGTGATTAAATTTTTTGGCTGAGGCTTTTAATGTCATTTAAAATAACAGAATCATAAAGAAACACGCAGGAGAGAACTTCAGGAGGTCATGCAGACTGCTCCTTGTCCCAAGGTAGGCTAATTGCACCAGAGTCACTTGTGATGTTGTTAAATAATATATCCCTAAGGCTTTCCAACACTGGAAGGTCATAGTATCCTTAGGGAATCGTTTCTTCTGTTTTACTCTCCTACTGTTGAAAAGGTGGTGGGAATTTTGTTCATCAAATCTGATTTGAATATTTCTTTCTGGAATTTAAAACATGGTTGCAGGTGCTATTATCCACATATGGACACTGAAAACCAAAACCACTCTCATTTATGGACTGCTCCCTCACACTTACAAAAAAAAGATAACTGAGTTGGAGACATCCCTGCTATAGAAGGAAATCAGTGGGGAAACCAAGCTTCTTCCAGAAGCACTGGGCTCACACAGAAACCAGAGATGGCTGAGTAAGAAGATCAGCATGAAACACCCAGATTAGACCAATGAATAGGCTGAAACATTGCAGGACTTAGCAGCTCTCTGCCAGATATGGGTGTCTGAGGAACAGCCGGTTGCATCAAACCTCTAATGGGGGTCAGAGAACTGAGAGGGTGGATTAGCCCAATTCAGGGAATCTGAACTTTGGACTAAGTTGTTTAGGGGAAGAAAATGGGAGCAAAAATGCTTAATAGTGTGCTTTGGGAGAAGGGACTATTTCACTTCACAAGACTCAAAGGCAAATTCAGGATCCTTAAGTGGTGTTAGAGATAGATCTGTGAGATATCTCCTACAAAAAATGGTCCGTGGGACATCTATTTATGCACAACAACTGTGGGTAAATGTTGGCCTTTGTTTTGCTGTGCAGGATGAGGGAAGATGGATCTTCTGGCAGCAAGGAGAGGAGGTGCGACGTGGTGGAGCGGCCCAGCTCTGCATGTCATGGCTCCAGTATTCCCAAAGAGGCACTTTTCTTGGGGAGTGAAGGGGCCAAGCTGAAGCAGGAGCATGGTGACTTTTTGGCAGGTGGGAACAGAGGTGTACTGTGCTCCTGTCTCGGGGCCTTGGTTGAGTCTCAGAGGCTCTGACTGCTAGCAGGAACTCACTGAGGAGAAGGAGGCAGGGAAATCACAGACCCATCACTGAACCTCTTTCTTTTCTGCAACCCATCCCCAGCACTAACCATATCTGAAAATACACCTTCCAGGCTTCTTTTACAATGGTTTCAAAAACAATCTTAGCTCTAGAGAGAATTATTTTTCCAACCCTATTTTTCCCTGGCTTTGAGTTTGCCATTGACGTTAATTAGGACTTCCTGAGCCTCGTTAGCCTGGCGTTTTCCTTTGTTACTGAGAACAGCAAAGGTGACCTTGCTCGCTAGGTGGATTTTCTCAGCTCTGACAGTCTAATCATTAATGTCTTAGGAACAGAGGTAGGGATCTTACACGGGAAACTTGAGAAGAGCTATAAAAACATCATGTAGACAGCTGTCAGTGTCAGCTGGCATAGCTCCAATAATTCAAAAGTAGAGATGTGTCTGATAAGTCATCCTGTTCTCACACAACACATGCTATTCAGCACGTATTTTTATTGTATAATAAGAAAATACAACAAATACCTACACGTGTAAGCTCAGTTGCAAGTGGTTGAACTGGGTATACTGAGAGTAATAACAATCATTTGACAATCTCCATTTTATCATCCAGAAAAGTGGAACAGTGACCAGCACACTGATATATGGTGATCTGTTTTTGAATGATGGCTTACAGCATAGCTTAAGTTACTTTAGTGGCTTCACTCTAATCCCCACCTGTACAGTCATGAAATTGTAGGATCATTGACAACTGTAAGTAGGAAGCGACTTCTGGAGGTCATGTATTCCAATTCCCTTCTCAAAGGTTTAACAAGAGCACATTGCTCAGGGTCATGTCCAGTCAAGTTCTGAGTATCTCCAAGGATGGAGATGACACTACCTTGCTGGGCCACCTGGTCAATATTTGACCAGCCTCATGAAAAAAAAAAACAAACCACCATCATGCTTAAAATATGAGTGACAATCCTGGGAGAAGAGAAGCCCAGGTAGGGAATAATTGAGTTCTGTCTCTCAGTAACAGGCAGCACCAGAAGACTTGTGTGGTAAGTACGTTTCAAGCTGCTGTGATTGGTCTCACCTTCATAAGATTTACATACACTAAGATTAAAAGAAGTATATAAACACAGGAAAACATCATATTTGCCTGTATCAAAAATAGTCTTTTAACAGAGACTGTGAAAACAACATTTGTAATCTGAAAGTGTCATCTGTCACATGAAGCAAGAGTTTGACAACAGAGGAGTCGTCACAAAGTGTTCACATTGCGAAGGCACAGCCTGTAGCAGAGCCAGCTGCACTAGTACCAGCCTTGACTTCTGGAAAAGGAAAACTGGGAGCTGCTGCTTTCCACCAGCGAGCACAGAAGGGTTGATTCTGTTCCTGACCCATTCGAATTACACACTTCAACATTTCTACCTCAGATTTCCAAAGAACTGTATCCAGTGGGGTCCTGATCCTAGCAGGTACTTCTGACGGTTACTCAAGAATGACAAACACAGCTTGCAGATTTGCCACTAGCAGCTGCCACAAGCTACCGAAAAAGGCAGAATATTAAGGCTACACAAACCCAAAGCTGAGCTAGGAATATAAATGAAACACATGTTGCTGAACATGCTGCCTAACATAAGAAACACGAGACAACAGCAGAAAGCCATGCAATGTATTTTGGCAGAAGCGCGCAAACATTTCACAGCTTGTCCTCTGGATGCCATGCTCACACTTACGTTAGTCTGTGTCATACTACCTTAACTTGTTTTAAGCATTTCCATCATCTGTGAGGTAAGGAGGGAAAAACAGAATAATTAAGGTATAATCAAATGAGATCTTGCACATAATAGTATAATTTGTAAATAATCTCATTATTGGCTGTAGTGTGAAGAGTGTGAATGGTTTCTGTCTCAGTTTATCCAGACAGGGAACTTTCTGAAAGCCAGGTGAGTGATTCAATGGATTATTAAGGAGGTAGATGAAAAAAACAGGATTAACAGAGGAGAAATAGTGACAGAACATAAATGAACACATAAACAAGTGAAGAATTTTTGTGTCAGTAAGATGGATTTTTTTGCTGTCATGTCAGAATGAAAGCACCCAGTAACACCTTTTAATCCGTGGGCAGTTTTAAACACTATGTTTATCTAGCTACTTAAAAAATATCTGAATGAAGATGCAAAATTAAGAAACAAATACCTACAAATCATTACAATTAATTAGATCAAAGATAAAACTGTCACAATTATCATCTCAGTATGTACAGATCTACAGAAGTCTTTCTGCTAGGGGAGAAACTGCAGTAATAAAATAAAAATTGTACATCTAGATCTTGTTGATACACTGCTCATCATTTTTGATTCCAGAATCACAGGTAGCATTTGAATGACCCAGTCTACCAAATCCTTATGTGCACAAACTTTCCTAATGGTTTAGATTTTAAGTTTGGCCATGCATTGTGCTTTTAATCACGCACCCACAGAAGACTGCTCCGGTGAGATGTTGTGCCCATGATGCCCTGAGAAAGCCCAGGGGAACTTAACAATACTTTGGATTTCAAAGTATCTTCAGTCTTCTACTGCAATTTATTGTGAATTTACAGTACTATGTATAGTGTACGAAACTTTCATGTCTGATGAGGACAGATACTAAGTCATCCTGAAGCTGAAGGAGTTTTACCAAGAAAAGAAGTGTACTTCTCCATCTACACATTACACTACTTGAACAGCTAAAAATCCATAACAAGATGGAGGAAACAAGATTACCTCCTGAGAAAGTGGCAGAGTAATCAATTATCTGAAACTTCTGCTATTCAAGAGGAGCCTTAAAGAAGATGCTAAAATATATAGAATTTGAGACACTATCTTAAAGCAGTAATTTCTTAACTAAGAACACAGACCAATGGTTCCACTATCAGCTGAAAACTGTTTTGAAAAGAATTTAAGGACTTTAATGTGGATTTGACATATAAATCACAAATACTCAAAATACTCACAAATACTCATCAGAGTTGTATTTTCTAGCTGGGTCTAACGCAGAAGAGCTGCAAAATGCAGCAGAGAAATGAGACACAGCTGGAAATATCTAAATGCAGATTACATGATTGGCATGTCATGGTGAAAATATATAAACTTTTCTGAAGAGTCACAGTAGGCAGTAAGAAAAAAAAAGTTTGTGCATACACCTTTTTTTGGAAAAAGAATTTGTTTGATTTCTGCGTTTCTTGAGAGCTGTGATTGTTTTGTGTACTGGTACTGGAGTGGCTCCATTGGCTTGTCTCTATCATTGTTTCAGCAACGGAACATGGAACAGATTAGAGGTGCTCAAGGGTACACACCCTGGATGAGTACTGAGATACAAAGCAAAGCAGCTGTCTCATGTATAATGCTGGAAAAAAGTGAGGTAAAATAGCTTATTAAACAAGTGATGGTGATTTTACTACACCCTTATTTTATTTTGATCCTTCTGCATTGCAAGAGCAAACGATCAGGAATTTGTAGTGATGTAATCATACTTGGCTCCCTGTCTTCCTCCAGCACATCCTGGTTAAGTTGAACTGATGCTGTTTTGTGCAAATTAGTCGGCAGTTGTTAGAATTTAGAAGGACCACACCGTTGGATACACTTGGGAAATACCCTCCTAAAACAGATTCCTTATTCAAGCGCTGACAAAGGCTCCCAAGCACCTCATGCTCTGCCATTCATCAGACACATGAGCTTTCCCCAGGGTGGCCCAAGGATGTCCAGCCCTTCAGGACACACAGTCTGTGCCGCTGTTTCAGGACATGGGAATGTGCAGTCCCTTGCCTAGAATGCCATGGAGAAAACTCAGGGAAGCTTGGGGACTTACTGCCTGTCCCATGGGCCTTGGTTTAGGCCCACCATCCCCATGGAGATGAAGGCTTAGTTATTATCCAGTTAGCATAAAACACATGTAAGTAGAGACAATCTCCTTGCTCAAGTATCCTGGGGAATCTGCACAGGGTTATTGTCTTGGGCAACACCTCCTCTCTGCAGGAGACACTCCTGCCACCCTCTTAGTTAAGGACTTATTTAAGTAATTTTTCTCCTCCATACATATGTAAATATTGTGTAGCTGCAGTAGGAATAATTTCTGGCACTTCACTGGTTAATAAACAACGTTTTCCTTTGGTTGGAGGTAAAACTCTTCTCCACCCTTGAGTTTCTTCTTGACATCTTTCATTGAGGGATGTCCCTTTCACTGAGTCTTTCTTTCTCCATCAGTCTGGACCTCAAAATACACATACAATATAGGTTTCTAAGCAGGTTAAGTGTATATAGCACGTCTGTCTCCTTAACAAGTCCAGCCACGGGAATGACCCAGCACTTCTGGTGCCCTGGGAAGACTGATCCCGAACCCCTTTTCTTCTCTAAATTATGATGATGTGTGTGACATACTGGCAGGCTTGTGGCCATCTGGGGATGTGCCTACACCCTTGTTTTTATAAGAACATTTCTGAAGTGAATTTCCCAGCTTGTTCTAGCTGCTAATGGGTAACTGTGGGGCCAAGCAGGAGCTCAGCTGGAATAACGTCCTCTCTCCACCATAACACTGGACATCAGGCTCTCAGCACAAGCTATTTCATCCCACAGTGCTGCTGCTATTGCTAATGTAGACATTGCCTGACTGAATCCTGCTGACTTGATTGATTCTACTTAAATCAGTGATTGTTTGTACAAAAAAAGTTGATAGATCTGGTCCTAAGTGGCATTTATTTTGCCATGCTACTTGGCATATAAATCAGCTGTTTGGGGCAGTGGTAACTGTTTTGTTACTACTGTGAATTAAGGAAAAATCCATTAAAGTCAATAAAGAAAGTACATACTTACAGTGGAATAACTGATATTAGCACTTGACTGGTCTTATTTAGATCAGCCTTGCTCTGGAGGCAGTTTAAAGAGATTCTTCTGTCTTTCGGGATCCTTGAAGTAATCAAGTGCATTATAATCCCTTTCTTCCAAAATATCGTATACATGTATGAATTATGCATTTGGTTACATAGTTGTAAATCTGCATATGGCTGTTTGTACCCAGTGATAAAATATTCTTTTAGCTTTTTTAATGGTTACAGTAAAATTCTCCATGATGTACATAACAAGTAGTAATTTTCAGCTAGAAATGCTGATGACATCTTGCCTATGGCAATGAACAGGTTTTAATACAACAATAAAGCATGCTCCTTTTTCCTAATTAGCCTCCACTGATTAAACATGCAGATTATTTACAAAAAGCCTAACACCACGCAAAGGAAGAATAACTAATGCAATGGCTATATTCCCAGGATCACATGCAATTCATCTTTACTAAGCTAGCTGAGCCTCTATAATCTCAAGGCATTTATGAAATAATAAGGAGAAAGCTTTAGGTTAAGCATATTTAGCATAAAAAGTATTTGTTTAATTTGTTTCTTAAGATGAAATTCTCCTATTCTTGAGGGAAAATGAAAGATCTCCATGAGTTAAAGCCATAGACATCTTGCAGTAAGATGTAAGAAACCTTGTCAGATCATTAATGGAAACAATCTTTATGATGCTGAGATTTTGTAACTTATAATTAAACTTCACAGTCCAGCCCCTGTAACCTGTATCATCCTCATATGCCCTGTTTTACACATCACAGCAATTAGTGAAGCATACACTACACATTTAGGTGAAGGCTTTCTGTGAGAAGCTGGTGATGTAGTGACTCAGCAAGGCATCAAAAGGCATTTGCTTGTGCTAAGGCTTTGTACACCTCTGCGGGGGCTGGACCTGTCAGATTAATACAAGGGGCTATTTTTGTAACATCCAAAAAGTTTCTGCTATACATCAAAGTGCACTAGCTGCTTATTTTAGATGACAGCAACTCTTACACTTGTCTTCAACAATACAGTCTTTAGCAATTTTTTGCTATGTGCATCTCCAAAAAGAAACTTTCCTGTGAAACATTTTGTAGAAGAAGGGCTTCCAAACTGAGATCATCAGAGACATTTTAATCTAGTGCTTGAAATGCTCCAGTAAATTTACAGCCCTTATACCAAAGGTATATGTACGTAAAGGTATATGTACCAAAGGTATAAAGGAGCAGTTGTGGCAACAGGCTACGTGGGTACTGGGGATTACTCTGAGCATGTAATCTGGGACAACATGAACACCTGGATTCACGCCCTGCTCTTCTGCTGAGCTGGTGTTTGGCCCCAGGCAGTGCTGAGAGCCTCTTGAGAGGCTCTGCTCTTCAGCTGATCTGCTCTTTTATTTACCGTGTTAATTTTTTCTCCCAGCAACAGAAATCTCACCTTCCTTCCTATATACTCAGTTGTTTCCATTTTTGAAACTAACTTGCCTGAAAGCTACTGTTTCCTGCAGGGACTGAGGCTGGATCACATGAATGTGGCATGCACAGCCTGCCACAAGCAGAGGGGTTGTGTGTTACTTTTCCTTAGCTGCTCTTAAATCTGCCCATGATGTTTGGAGAATTAGTCTGAGCCCATGAGCTGAGCATTTTGCTCTGGCTTCTGTCTCTTTCCCTGTCCCTGAGCTAATGAGATCCTGACTATAGAAATGTGAAGCAGTGGAAGATGTGAGGCCCCAGATGTGTCCCCAAGGTCAGAATCAAGAACTTCAAGCAAGTTCTAGAGAGGAAATGGAAATTACCACTGAAGCCAGGTAACTTCTCCAAAAGTGTCCTCATTAATACTTGGCTTTCACAATGTGCTCTTCATTTGTGTACATCTCAGAAGGATATTGTCAAAGAGGTCGCTGTTACTAACTCTAATGGCACAGTGAAGTGACTTGAGCCAACAAAGGCACTGAAATTGGAGAGGGCTTTTCTGAGTCATGGCCTAATTCAGCTCTCTTTGCTCCTGTTGCTCCAACACCACTGGTGCTGCCCCTGCTCCTCATTTGCTGTTGCCCTTCTGCAGTCCCCTCTGAGCTGCCCATCCCTGCTCACCAAAGCACTTACCAAAGTCCCTTTAGCTGGCGTGTGCTCCCAGGTCTCACTTGGCAAAATGTACCTACAGCTGCACTTTTCTAAATGGGGATGTATTAATTGCATGCTTAAAAGCTTTGCTGGATGGAGATCTGCACTCAAGAGCCATACCCACCTTCATTGCTGGAGCCTTCAAGGAGGAGGAGAAGACATTTCTCTCCTTTTAACATGCTGAGTGGGAAAGGGGTGAGCAAGAGAAGCAGAGAGAGCCCTGACTTGGTTCCTGCAGTGCACTGCTGTCAGCAAAGCACTGAGCAGGGAGGGTCTGAGCACCTGCCCAGATCCCAGAGCACCCTGGGGGGAGCCAATAGCAAGGCTGAGCTGAGAAGTGGACCACATCTTAGTAGTTCTGTCACATTTTTTAATAAAAAACATGGGGAGAAAAGGTTTCCCCACCGACTTTTGAAAAAATAAACACCTAAAAACCCAACTTTTTTTTTTTTTTATGCAGGTAGCTATTAATAGAAGTGGTAATATTAGTTTATAATAACTAGTAGTTATATTAATAATTGTCTATATAAAAAGCATTGTTTGTTTTTTAGTAGGAATTGGCTATTAGTAATAATAATACTTTCATTTGAGTATCTCTTTTGTGTGCAAAACATGCCAATGATGGTATCTAAGTTGCACAACGCAGAGGTGCTGGAACCTCTATTAACTAAGCTATTTAAAAGCACCATGTTGTGCCTGTTATTATAAGAGCATTTAACACCCTATTTAAAAGAAACACTGTTCTTCTTACATCTCTTCCTGATTGAAGTTTATTTCCATTCTTTTCTCAGAGAAGCAACAAGGTTTGGACTTAATCTATTTAATCATACCTTCAATTTTCATCCCTTTATGCTTTTATTGTCAATGCATGATTTTTAAAAGATCTGTTCCTGAAGCTATTTCACCCATCAAATGGTTTGGTTTTGCTTCTGAGGTGCATGTCTTATATAGTAAACTTCCCTGTAGCATAAAGGACAAAGATTTCTTTGCTGAATCACTACAGTCAACAGCAATCTCAATACTCATCTCTATGACAGTTGGGCGAGGTGTCTTTTAGTTTCTTTCCCTTTTAAGTTGCTGCTTTTGTTTTGGGTGTCCCTAGACTCTGAGCATGAGCTGGGGGTTCTCACCATGGCAGCTGAAAGAATCATTGATTTTTTTTTGGTTCAGCAGGAGAAACAGGAAAAAAAAAAGGTTTCTGTCAACCTTTTGAAATGAAATTAATTTCAGATCAGCAAAATACATGATTTGAGGGACACAGAATAAAAGTAGAGGCGAAAAAAAGGCTGGCATCACAAAGTGGAAGAGTAAGGTACAGCAGCTATTCTTCCCTGACCTGGCATTCAAAGGAAAGACGTTCACTGAGGTCAAAACCACAGTCTGCTACACGCAGAGATTTGAGCCAAAGCCCTTCTTTTACTAGAAATGTTCTCTAGTTCCAGCCAGAGGTCACCTGAAATAAGATGTTCTCCTGCTGTGACTATTTTACATTTCATTGCAGCTGTACAAATGCTCAGCAGTTGAGCAGAGACACAGTACCACTGGGTTGTAGCTTGGTGTCAATAGCCAGAGAAGCCATTTACACCAAACTAAATCATACTGAAAGAAAAGATTTCAGAAACATTCCCCAAAACTTCCTTTCAATGCCATGGATGAGCAGCAGTGGTGGTTCCTCTCTCCTGGGCAAGGGAGGGCTAGAGCCACTATTGCTGAATTTGACCCAAGTTCATCAAGAATTGTTATGACCCCAAACTAAATTTTTAAAGTCATAACTAAAAAGGCTGTTTCTAAATGCTGTTCACCCCTTCTGAACATCAATCTGCACACTAAAATCACACTTTTTGTGACAGCACATGCCTGTGAGCTCTACCTGCACATGTAGGAGGGCTGCTGGTGAATCCTTGTGAATCCTTCAGTTCCACCAACATGGTGGTCAAGACAATACCATGATTTCAACTGACCCCCTTCAGCTTCCTGGCCTCTCTGTCCACCAGTCCCAACCTGGAGGATATGCACATTGATGCTACTTCACTAATCTCACAGGTTTAGGATAGAAGGTCCCAAGGCTGTATGTCAGCTCTCTCGTACACGTTATTATTTTTGTATCTAAATCTTCTTTAAATATTGGGCAGATTCTTTTCATAGCTGAGTAGTCATTTCAGTAAGTGTGGCAGTTGATTTACAGTTTGTACCGTGTACACTTTCTGTACCGAAGCATAAAATTGAAAAGCTTATGTCAAATTCATTCATACATGGACACGCTCAAGAACAAATTAATTTTAAAGCACTCAGAGGGTATATAATGTTTCTATGTCATGCTTTACAAATCTATAAAGTAATTTATAACATAAAGTCTACTTTAGAAGAGAGCTGCAGTAGAACAGATAACAGAGTGATTTCAATCTAAAATATCCCAGTGCTATACTCCCCCAGATATCTGCAATTCAGATCTGATAGGAACCATGAGTAATCACTTTCTAAAGCAAAATTATTATACAAGAAAAGGCTCTCAGTGCAATGTCCTCTTACAAAACCAGGCTATTCTAGGACAAATTAAGTTTTCTAACCATCAGTATGCAGCACACTAGATAAGGGGTCAGATTCAGATCTCAAACTAGTACAAATCAGGAATCACAGTCATGCAGAATTGGGATAAACTCACTTAGATGAATACTGGGTAAATGCTGTGTGTAACTGTAATAGTAGGGCCATTGTAATTAATTTCAAGAGAGTTTCCACACCATGAGAACAGATGTCTTCAAGCTGATGTTACTGTTGTGGTCCTTCTCTTCTGGATGGCACAGCCCACAGAGGGTATGTCTGCACAGGGCGTCTTCCCTGTGCCACCCGAGCACGGGTTCCTTGAACATCCTTCCAGTGCTTTGTTTCGGAGGGCCACCAGCTTCTTTCTGCTTTCTATGGCAGGAGCTGAGAACTGCCAGCACTGCTTGGCACCAGCGTCTTGCTGCACGGGACCAGGAGACCCAGAAACCAAGAAGAGCACCTCTCTTTGATCACAGCCAAGATCCTTCTCTGCTTGCTGCAACATCGTGCCGGCAAATTCCCCCACACTGAGCACTTGTCATTAGCCAATGTAGTAGGCAATCATCAGGAACATTCAAAGACAAGCAGTCACCCAAATTCAACCCTGGGGTGAGCAGCTACAGCTCCCCTGAAATTGCAGGCTGGCATGGAGAGGAACAGTGCTGAGTCTAAGGAGTTGGCTTTAGCCAGTTGGTGTCACAGCTACTCCTGCTCCCTCCCCGCATCCTTGTGTCTGCATTTTTTCCACAGGCATTCCTGCTCTCTCTGCAAGCAACAATTTAATATATTAGCAGTACAAGGAGTAAAATATGCAGCAATGGCTGTGAATTGCTGCCATGCTCCTCTTCCCACTATTCATCCCACTTGGCATGTATGTGGCACCTGGGTAGCTAACTCTGTATTTTGGACACAGATAGTGCGTTCTCTCATCTCCTCAGGAGAAACAGAGACATAATCAGAATTTAGAGTGACTTCTAAAAGGTGCATATTTCAAAGGTAAAATTGTGACATAAAACATTCAGAGAAACTATAAACCAAGTACCACCTGTGTGCAGAAGGGGGAAGGAAAATACAATTCTTCGTACCAGCCAGTGGTTGCAGACAAAAGGGTCTAACTCAAAGCAGCTGTTCCTACTCCTCACATCAGAGGGAGGAAGCCCTAGTTGCAGTCCCCCCATGCAGTGAACTTTGAGATATTTATAAAAAGTGGAACAGCTTCCACAGTGCAGGGCAATAAAAGTCACTCCAGCACAGCTGGGTAGGCAACCAGTCAGTACAGCACAGCCACAGCTACCTGGGAAGAAACTCTGGCTGTGGGGAGATGGGATTGTCCTTCAACAAAGACCTGCAGGCCAGGAGGTCCCCATGGGGCTGGGTGGATGGTCACACAGGATGGAAGAGCTGAGTCTTACCCTTGTCTTCTGCTGAATTGGGACCAAGCTTCTCAAAAGTAGCTAATGACACTGGGTGCATTAAAGTTCTCAGCATAGGAATCGGTCTTGTTGGACATTCTCTTTTTGAAAGTCAGTTCAAACTGGGTCCCCCAAAAGTCCTTTTGAAAAGGTCAACCATTGGCAGTCTCCTATACTGCATTCCTTCCTCACAGCCTCACAGCTGCCACGTTGCTGACACATGTGGGGGAAGAAAAGTCCTTATTCCAGCAGGAAAGGCTGAAAAAGGAAGAACTATTAATCTGAAATTCTGCAATGAAAGAGGAAGATTTCAAAGGAACCCAAAGAAAACTTGCATTCAGCTCAGTGGGAATGCCTTAGGTATAGACTTCACCTATTTCTTTGCAGAAAGCCAGTTAGTTCTCCAAACTTAACAACTGCTTTAAACAAAGGAACTCCTAAAATTTGCTTTATCATCAGAAGGCAATAATGGCTGACAGCCAGGAAGCACAAGAAGCAGTGGGGTGCTGGAGGAGCCCTCTCCAGCCCCATTACAGCCACTGCCCCACTGTAATGGGGAGGCAGCTGCACCAAGTGTTCTGCTGCCTGCTGTGCTGTTTGCTGAGTGCTTTGCACACTCGTGTTTGCAGTTGCCAATAAATAGCTCCAATGTTAATAATTTGCACCGGAATCTTCTGTGACTTCTTTCCGCCTCAGGTTGCACTTTTTTCTTTAGAGCTTCAGCACAGCAGTTCAGCAGTTTTTGGGAACCTGTATCATTGCCTAAGGAGTTCCTGACTCTGAGAGGAGACAAAATTCATCAGCTTTCTTGTGGCTGTCACAGTAGTACTGAAATATTAAATAAATGGTATTTGGATCGAGTTTTTCTGGATTTTAATTGTGAAAATCAGTCACAAAAACCTTGACAATCAGATGTCAGTGTAGACCTATACCACCATTGCTGTCTGTGCAGAGCTATTAGATTCACAAAGGGGTGATAGTGTGAAGACATGATGCTGCAGCATCAACCTTTTAGGGAACTAATCCTCCTCAGGTATTCACAAAGCAGGATGTAGATAGGCAGCTTGCAGCATGAGGGGAGAGATGGGTTCCTAAACTCAGGATCCAGGAAAGCCAATACAATGCAGAAAGGCCATCTGTGCTTGATGATAGAAAATGTAAAGGCTAGGATGCATTTGAAATGAAAGCCTGCTGAGCTCTGCATAAAACACAGAGGAAATGCTCAGCTTTTCCTGGTTAGTGAAGAGCATCTTCTACTCAAGAGCTTTTCTATGGACCCCTGCTGTTTCCTTCCATTGTATTCCAGGAAGACAGTTATTGTTTGTCCTCTCTTCTATTGTATTAAATCTTCCCAGGTGGTTGTCAAGATGAAAAGTCTGCCAAGACTTCTCACAGCTCCCCTGGAGACCTCTGGAGGGCCAGGAAGGGACAAAGCCTTGGTCCCTGGCTGCAGTACCTGTTCCTAGCCAGGCTGCCTCCTTTGGCCATGTGCATTTTCAGATTTGCACTGTGCTGTCCAGGCTTTTGGGTAGAAGGGAACACTCCTTGGAGATGGCCAAGTCTCCTGTCCACACCTAAATAAAAGTCTCCTACAGTTAGGTCCTCCCTCTGTGTGGGCAAGAGAATTATCGAGTAAATGGCTGTGTAAATGCCAGAAAAATGCTGATTAGCAAATTACATTTGTTTGTCTCTAACACTGTCATCACTTTCTCAGTGACTTGATGTGGAGGGGTTTCTCTCTTGAATTGGCTCTTTAATTGCTCTGCTAACGAGGCAGGTAGGGCGCCAGAGTAAATAAGCACTGGCAGAGCTCTCTGCGGTTATGGCTGGAGATTGCCTCCAGCTGCCAAACTAACAGTGAGAGTGAAGCCTGCAGCATAGACAAACATCTTGCTACTGCCTCAGATTTCTGATTAGTTTATATAAAATGTGGACTTATGCAATGTATATGCAATATAAAAGACTTTCTAAGGTGTTTTACTTGATATTGCAGGGTATAACATTGGCACTATGTGGGTTTAATAAAGCACATAGGAAACAAAAATGAAGAACTGCTTTTCCTGAGCACATTGCACAATAAACCACCATCATTAAACAGGGGTGTTCCTAGTAGGGTTGTATAGAGCTTGCTCCTAGACCTAAAACTGCTCATCAGCAGTGCAGATGCTACATTAGACCATGGCTGATAAAATCTGTAGCTTGCACAAGAAATCAATGTTATGTTTAAATAATGAAGATAAGGCAGCAATACGAGACCTGTTGCTTGGTCAGACAAATCCACTCTTTTTAAGCACAGCCAAATACAGAGTTAGTCTCCACAGAAAAAGAAATAGCAGCTGCTCTAGTTAAATGCGATTTTTTCTCTAAAGGATTTAGAGGCCAAACAAGAGGCCAAAAACTCAAGTCCTGTAATAACTGAGAAGGCTAATGAGACCTTGGCTGGCTAAACAGTGGATGCTGAGACAGAGGCAGGAGCTGAGGCTGACAGTGCTATCTGCGGTGTTAGCATTCACCAAGGATGCTGAAAAACTGCAAAAGAGGCAGAGAAGGACTGCAAAAGTGGGCCAAGGACTAGAGAAGGCACCTAATGGGGAGAGAGAGGTTTAAAAAGCACTGTCTGTCTAGCTTATAAAAGAGAAGATTGAGAAGTCTTGATTACAGTGAATAACTCTTCATAGGGAGAAATGAGCTCTTTAATCTGCTGCAAAAGGACGAATGGTTAAAAGCTGAAACCAGATATATCTGGAAATTGGGCAAAACATGTTAATAGTGAGGGTTGGAAACAAACTGCTGAGTGAAGAAAAGGAGTCTGCAGTGCTTGATGAAGATGTCTCAATGCTTTTCTGAGTGACGATTTTCTTGTATACATGTTACATTTCAGTCCATGCCAATATGGGCACAACTGAGTGATTTAAAGAGTGGTGATAAAATCTAGTTGTGTCTTGCAGCTTCAAGCTCTGGGACCCTGTATGAGCTGTCTGGAGGTTCACAGGGGTGTGCATGCCAGCTGGGAGTCTTGCAGGGTGAGGAGGACCCTGTTTGCTCCTTCTCCCCTTCCATCAGGATAGTCATGCCAGGAACCAGCACTGGCATTTAGTCCTAAAAGCCTGGCTGTCTGTGCTCCAAAATGCCTTGCAGCACAATGAACCCCTTGCTTGTCTGTCCTTGTTGAAACTGTTCCTAGAGCAGAGGGGACAGCAGGGCATTGTGGTGGGGATCACGCTGGCTCCCAACTGTTCCCGGCAGGGTGGGCAACTCCGGCACTGAGCCAGGCTGACACAACTCCCTGGGGCATTGCCTCCCTCAGGGGGGTTATTCAAGACAACAACCTGTGTTCTCGTTCTGAGAGAGTTTTCTATCTGAAACTGAAATACATATCCTCCCCCTGTGCTATCTCCTCATCTTTCAGAGTTAAACAATTATTTTTTTCCCAAGTGGATCACCAATATCCTTCAAATATGTATTAGAGAGCTTCACTTCCACTTACGTGGTGAGCTCAGCTGCGCATGCTCTGTCTGTGTGTCAGTCCTGCAGCATGGACTAGAAACCCTGTGCTGTGGCTCTGCCTTTGCATCCAGCAAATGGTGCCGAATATTATTAATTATAATATTCAGTCTGTGGTGGGATTGGACTCAACAGAGCTAAAAGGCTCAAAATAAGGTGGGTATGATGCCACCCACAGCAAAACAATAATCCCCACCTTCCTTCAAGCTGCCGGCAAAAATTAACTCCCACACTTGGTTTTGCAACAGGAAGGTGAGTGCGCCATGGAAAAATGTTTCAGGCTTTCATCAATTTATCTTCGACAAAATGCATCCCTTCACCAAGAGGAGATCCAGGTTGGGAAAAAAGCCGAGAATGCTGACACCCTACCATGATGCTTCTAGACTTTTTCAGGATGGAGAGTCCTTTACTCAGCATTTAAAGAAATTGTCAAAAATCTCCATATAGTTACTATAGAAGAGTGAAAGTCTGAACAGTAATGGCAATGGTTGATCAGCTCTGGCAGAAAAAAGATGTGTGGACTATGGTTGAACTTGCAGTGCCTTGCATTAACCCAGATCGCATGTCCGGCATCCTTGAGGATTCAGTCCTTGGAGAGACTAACTTTCAGCTCGTGAGTGGTTCCCAAACCTCCACTGACAAGCTGCAGAACATGGATGTTCAGCAGGCAATTGCCTGGTCTCTTGATGATATAGTAAGAATTTTAAGACTCTGCTCTCTTATCAGCCTGTGCTCCTTCCTCCAGGACCCCCCAGATACTTTTTTCCCATTACTTTCCAGGAAAAGCAACTTCTGTAGCTGCTCCTGGGATGCAAGAGTTACATTCTTGAGAAACACTATTCATTAATGTGTGGTTAAGCACAGTAATATTTTTTTTTTCTTTTTAAGAGGTAGAAAGGGGTAATAAATGGTAAAACTAACATGTCAGTGACGTGTTTTCAAAAGATGGAGAATGAATTATTCGACAGAAAACTGAAAGACTTGATTGCATTCTCTGTTGTGAGCATCTACAAGTTTGGCTGTGGTATAATCCATTGACTTTTTTATTATTTTCCTAATCAAGCAAACAGAAGTGAGGTGCAAATTAGACACAAAGTTCACATTTGCCAGCAATTAAAAGCATAGCATTCTGGCTGATAGAGATGAACATTTAAATCAGCTGATTTAGCAACTATTAAACAAAACCTTGCTAACTTGAACAATAAAGAAATCAATAGAGACATCAGGATAAAATATTTGGAATTGCTAAAGACAAATGCAGAAGTGGGAATTAATAAAAATTTCAAAAAAATCCAAANAATCAATAGAGACATCAGGATAAAGTGGGAATTAATAACAATTTCAAAAAAATCCAAACCCCAAACCTCAATGGTTTTCACAGAAAAGAGCCTTCTAGAGCAACCACTCCACAGTAAAGCAGAGAAAAGCAGAACTTATGAAGACATTAATCACAGTACAAGTGAAAAGAAAATGAGATGCTTCAGGGCACAGAGATGACAGGAAGAATATCTGTGGCAATAAGGGATGATGGAAATCATACAGAGGGAAATACAACAAAGGATACATGAGGAAAGGATGCAAGTGCTGCAGAACACCTACTCTGACAAGACAGTCTTTTGCTCTCACTAAAAACGAAAATCAATAAACTCTGTGTAGGAAGAAAAGCTTATTAAATCATTGACTGTCCAAGTAGATATTCCTGTTGGCAAACACATTGCTTTGTGTGATGGATGGACAATGGGGTCAAGAGGTCGTTCACTGAAGTGATCAGGCTTCATAAAATCCAGGTTTGCAAACAGCTGGGGTGGCAGAGGCTCAGTGCAGTTACTGATGTCTGAGTTCTATGCAGTGCAAGTTTCACAGAAGGGCAGAATATGCTGACATGGAAGGGACCCACAAAGATCATCAAGTCCAATCATTAGCCATGCACAGGACCATCCCCAAGAGTCACAACATGTATTCGAGTATCATCCAAATGCTTCTTCGAGTTTGTTTTGGGATCAGTGAGAGGGTTGCAGTTGAGGGAGAAGCGGGAGAGACTCTTGCAGCTCTGGCCTGGGGTATGCTGGATCTGTGGGTACCTGTGACTGGTCACACTGCAGCACCTGCCCCTGGAGCAGTGACAGCTGACAGCCACAGTGCTCTGCTCTGTGTCACCAGTGCTGGTGGCTCATGTCTTCACCCTGCTCACCTAACATGGAGCCTGGGGTACAAGTGGGATGGGATGAAACCATAACACTGTAATTCCCTGGGTGAAGACATGCCCTACCACATCACGAGAAAAGGACTTGTGAACCCTAGAATCATAAGGGTTTGGCTTGGAAGGGACCTTCAGAGATCACCTGGTTCAAGCCCACTGCCATGGTCAGGGACATCTTTCATTAGGTCAGGATGCTGAACTTTGGCACATACCATTTAACACATACCAACAAAATGCCTTCTTCAAAGTGACACTGTTTCTCACACTGTCAGGCAGAATGTTGGAGCTTGATCCAGTTTTTGCTCTCCCTGTTGGCTAAATTACTGATGGGCCCCTCATCCCATTAGCATCAGCCGATTGCTTACTTGTGACCCCAGCCCCATCCCTGTACCCTCACCCTCAGCATTACTGACCCCTTTTTGCAAGATGAAACACAGCTCACTCACTCACCTGTCGAGAGAGAGAGGGAGGCAAAGGAAAGGAGCTTTCCATGGAGAGCAGTGGACTGTAAGACTTCAAGAATATGTGTTTTGTCTATCAATGTGCAGCTGAGCAGACAAACCTGGGGCCCAAAGAAACCAAGGTCCTACAGGACCAGGTTGCAAGTCCAACGCCCAGTCTCCCTTCCTCTATGGCACCTTCTTCTGAACTGAGGGGACAGGACTGTATCCCAAGGGAGCTCAAATATATTTCCAGGTACCTGCAGACCCCTCACTGAAGGGTCCTGTGCACAGTGCGCTGGAGTTTGGTGAAGGTGTGAGATGTGAAGATGTGAGCCATGGAGATGTCACTTCCCACAAACAGGCCCTCCTGTAGCTTCCCTCCTCCCCTGTGTTTCCTTGCCGGTGTAACCTACACTGGCAGTAAGATTTCTGTGTCTAAGCAATGCAGAGCATTTGCATTTCATTAAGTACTTTCACGATTAAATGATGCCTCATTAAGATTTTCTTTCTGGGGTAGATATTTCTTTAGTTTTTTAGCATACTAATTACATATTTTTTCTTTTGGAGGGAAGATTGGCATGCTCTGCCACTCAGGGCAAGGCTGAGCTCCTGGATGGTCATTTTAGAGCAGTGTGGCAGCGACCTTTGAGGACAGGCTGCAAGTGTCCATAAACCCCCAACACCCCAGCACTGTGTGTTTACTGCTGTGGATTGGGATCCACCCAATTTGACCTTGATGAGCAAAATGCTTTTCTGGCTTTTTTTTAGAGTTTTGGACTGGAAAAAGTACAAAGTGTTTTTTTTCTTTTCCTGGAATACAAAGTGCTGTATCAGGCTGATGAACACTTGAGGCTACTTCTGCTTCAGTTCAGCCTGAGGAATGACAGGGGATCAAACTAAGCACTGGCCCTTTGGTTATTAAAAATTTATTTTGAGATATTTTCTGTATTCTGAATTCACTACAAGAAAATCTTATTGTTTGTTCCCTGCAAATTGGGGAGAATTTTTATGTTCAAGTGCATTTTGTTCTGAATGTTCACAGATGAGAAAAAAACCAAAATTATTATGTATCTTAATAATAGAATACACTCATAAAGATAAGGATGAGGTGTCTAAACTTTCTACATATTCCTCTAGATTGCTGATAACTTTTGCATGTGCCTGTATTAAAAACAAGAAGAAAAATTGTGAATTAAATTAAAATGTAAATATTTTTGTCTGGAAAAGAAAAATAATTTATATCAATACATCAATCATGATTTGTAAACAGTCTTTGTTTTCCAACAACAACAGTAACCTTTCTATCTACAAGCAATAAATTTCTAACCTTAAGTAGCTGACACTACTCAAATTAGTTAGAGCCTAGCAAAACTCTTTCTTCCTCAAGTTATAATTTTCTTTTCTAATAGAAAGTAAAGCTTGATTTTATTTTACTGTGCTCACACAGCATCATCGTGTTGATATTATATTTATTTAGCAAGAGAAATGAAAGTTTTAATTCTGTTTCTTCTGAAAAAAAGTATATTTGCAGAAAAGAGAAAAACAACAATGCTTATAAAATGGTTGACAGAAATCAACCATGGGAAAAAATGTCTCCACTTACTATTTTTTTCATTTCTTCTGCATATTTTTTGGCCATGTTTAGAAGCAATGCTATCTATGACATGCATGTGACACACTTAATGAACCCTGAAAAGCAGTGAAAAGCAGGTGGTCAGGGGTGGGCTGTCTCCTATATCAGCCAGCCTCATCAATGTCTGCTGTGTGATGCCATGATTGTTTGCTCCAGTACCAAATTTCCACAGGAACATTCAACCACTGGAGCTTTTGACAACATTTGCATACTGAGAAAACACATCACATGCAATGGAATGGCTGGGAAACCTTGTTTGAGGTAACCTGTGGAAGCCAAACCAAGTGCCAGACATGCAGTTTGAGGAACTTATTTCCCAAATTTAGTTATGTAACCAAGATGTACAGAATTTATCCAGAAGTTATTTAGGTGCCAGAACTTTTCAAATTATTTGCTTACTGACATACGTTAAATCAATTTGGGCTGTATTGAAGTGCCTGAGTTATTAAATCAAATATATCATGGGGACATTTCCTCTGGAATTTGATTGATGTGATGCCAGGGAGGAAGTTTGCCTTGTAAAGTTACAGGAGGCTTAATTGTTCAGACTTCTATCTGGTCTAGTTATAGATCTGGAATATTTAGTAAATGGCATGATCTAAACCTTGAGAAAACTGTACTGGGGTTCTGAGGAACTAAAAAGCCCATGAATCTGGTTTAAATGAAATCAGTGCAACCCCACAGATGCACCTGATCTGGTTGCAGCCTGGTATAGTCACTGTCACCTTCGCAGAGCAAAGGAGTACAGCAAGTCAGTGGGCAAAGAAGTTCTTCAGACATTTCCTTTGCAGCAATACTGTATGAAAATAGTTTGAGCTATCACTTCCAGAATGACAGATTAATCTAATTTTGGGGGGAAAGCAGAACTGACACTGATGGATGAACAGGCGGCAGGAGGGGCTGAGAGCAGCCATGGAGCGGGTGTTAATCCTATTGCTGCATCCAAGCTGAGAGAGGGCCTCATCCCCCCGCACTCATGACTCAGCAGAGGGCAGATATTTAAGGAAAGGTCTGACTCTGTTTACTTAGAAAACTGGCTGTGGGAATTTAGTTTGCATGAGGGATGCAGGATCGAGCCCTTGGTTATGCTGCAAGTGTTACCGCTTCCCTGCTTCCTATTCTGCCCCGGAGAAAAAACCCACAGCAAACAGGAATCTGCAAACAAAGTGCTGCATTTCTCATTTGAAGACCTGCCACTTGAAACCTTTCATTTTTCAAATTTCTTTGTAACGATGTATTATCAGATGTATTTGATGCCTAATTTAACTTGGTTTCCACATGTCATTATGTTTATGAAATGTCTTTGTCTTTCAGTGAGGCAGATGCAACCACAAGATCTTGCTCTTTGGCTTAATTTCCAACTACTTGTCATATTTTTTTTTTCTAAATCTAGGCCAGCCTGCTAAACACACTTAATAATTTACATTTTTCACTGCCTATTGCCCTTGCCCAAAAGGCTAACTGTTTTCTTCAGCTCATGGGAAGCCCTGCAGAGGAAAAGACTGAAAACTGCAAAGGTCAAGAGGAGTTTCAGATTCAGGTTTATATTGTGCTGTTATTTAAGTAAACAAAAGTAAAATCCAGCAGGAGGGATGAACTTAGATCACATGCAGTGTGTATTTACTGTGGTGAGGTAGAGATGGAATGGAAGGCTCCTCCTGTTGTGAGGCAGACTGAACAGGGGTGATGCGGGAGAATGTGGAGGAAGATTTACCACAGGGTGCTGGGACAGGTAATGAACAAAAGAGACAGCAGGAAAACACCCCATAGCAGAGATTACTGCAGCACACCCTGTCAGAGAAGCTTTTGGCATTGGAGCCTGGGGTTACATCTACAACAGTAAATGAAAACAGACCACATTCTCCTCTCTAGCTCTGAGGGCAAGAGGCACAGCACAGCAAGCATCCATCCCTGCCTCCCCCACCCTGCATCCCTCCAGTCCCCTCCACCCAAAACGACCTCCTCCCTATGCCTAGCAGCTCTGGGCTATGTTATCTCCCAAACCTTGTCCCAGACTTTGCTATCCAGATTGAGGAAAATGCACAAACAGCATGTTAACAGCCTGGACAGCTAGGGACAGTGTTTCAGCCCTTATTCATGTACAGTTCATTAATACAGTTGTAGCCAGGGATCCCAAACTAGATGTAGAAGATGCGTCTGTCCTTTTATGGATGAGTTGGATGACGTGCTGTTGCAGTTCAATGTCGTTTACGCTGGAAGGAAGGTTGTAGTGTTTATTAACAGTTTAAAAAATAGGAATTTAATCAAAGCCAGCTCACAAGGCTCCTTTAAAAGTCACTAGACGAAAATAGATGCATCTACATCTAGACCACTGTGGATATCTTGTATCCACTCAGGAATCTCAAATGGCAGTGGGCACTTAAATGTGGGCATCTGATGTGCACCTCATGAAGGACAAGTTTACTCAGCACTCAGCTCTCAATTGACAAGTACTGACTACATCTCCCTGGATACAAGAACTTAGGTACCTCACATGTCTCAACACCTATGTACAGGTGTCTTCTGGATGTGAGTCCCACCTGAGCTGTGCCAGTGGCTGTGTTCTTGTTGGCCATGCTATTGCAGAAGAGACATACTGGGGATGTAAGGCAAAACCAAATGAAGAGATGCCTATGTTGCAGTTATCTGGTAGAGTGACTGCAGCTTGTAATCAAGGATAAATGAGGATAGCTGTGGCCTATAGGTTACTTAGTGAGGCTTACAGCAGTGGCAGGTGCAATGATGTCGGCATCATTCATCTATATTATCCAGCATTCAGATGCATTTATTTATGCTACTCCTTCTCCAATGCTTTGCCTTTATAAGCTATCCTGAAGCTAACCCTGGCCCTTCTGCCTGGAGTTTGCTTGCATCTCTGCTCAGGTCAAACAGGGATAGAAGCAGAGCTGACCCTGCTGGATGTGTGAAGTGTTGGCCAAGAGAGATATGGCTGTAATCAGCTTGATGGTGTTATGTGCCTGCAACCAGTGTATGGGCTCCATATATATGTCAGACACTGTTGTCTCAGCCTTGCCTGAACTTATGGGGGATGTACCATTGCCACTGTGAGAAAAATACAGAGTGTCTTCTGAAGTTTATTAAAATGTGATTGAACGGTGAGAAATGAAGAGGAAAAAGGAACAGCTTCTTGAACAGAGCAGCCCTGCAGCTCAGGAAAGTAAAAAGTAAAGCCCAGAACCGAGTGGGAGATGCATGCAGGGAGACACCAATACAGATATTTTAAATAACCATATGGAACAAATGGAGAATGAAACTACAAAATGAACTGCAAGCAGAACAAATTTACATGAACCTGAGCAAAACTACAGAAGTTAGACTTACTATCTTTATCTTGTGTGAAGGTTTTATTGTGCCTTAAGGATAAAAATGAGCTTGAAAGGGTTATATATCTCATGAAACACATCTGCTGAGCTTCTAATGGTTATGCTGCGGATAGAAGACATTGCTTATCAAAGACTAAATAATGTTCTCGCGTTCACGTATAAACAGGAACCGTAAAGTCTGGGAGTGGGATTCCCTCAAGCAGGCTCATGCCAGAAAAATACCTACTCATTCACTGCTAACAAGGCTGGGAAACTATGACCAATTCTGCATAAATTATGCTGCTGATCTGCTGTTAATCTATACACAAATCCTGTCAGTGCATTAATACCCCTTAGTGCGTAGACAGAAACCAAACAAGATACAGACAAACCAAATAATTTATTGTTTCCTATTGATATGATCATAATGAGACTGTTCCTTAGCAAGGCTTGGGATGAATGAGCTGGTCACATTCCCTTTCATGCTGGAAATGTCCCAGGGCTTAAAATGTACTCAGGTGAGTTTAGTCCTTACAGAAAATATTATACTGATGCCTTGAAAAATTAAGTCTTTGCTTCCACGGAGCAGAAGCAAAATCAGTAGAAACAGATTTCTGTACCATTTCCCACTAATAGGCTGTCAGATGCTCTCTGGAAAACGGGATTTTCCACACAAGACTCAGCTGGGCCTATTGTTACCAGCAGAAGGGGCATCCCCGTGTTAAGGCCCTCCACGACTGAGCAAGGTGGCAGCCATGGTCCTCACTTGTCGGGCACCCTGACATGGCAGGACAGAGCAGATGTATCTGCACATCCCTGCTCCTGCTCTGTTGTCTGTCTGACAGCCTCCAGCATCCTCCCCTGGTTAGCCTGAGTGCAGCAGGGCTGCCACCAGCACCCCAGCCCAGCCTTGGCTCTGTCTCCCCCATTCTTCCTGGTGGCACCAGGCTGCCTACTTTCTGTCCAGATCTCTTGGGTGTAGCTCTGCTCTGTACTTTCCCTGCTCTCCATATATGTTCACAACCATCCTACTTGGTTCTAGCCCGTGACAGATAGGGCTGGGTTCAATCCAGGGAATCAGCAGCCTGACTTGCCATTAACAACTCCCTTTTCCAGGTCTTCAAGGCACCAGATCTGGGCTATAAGTCTTTTGCTGTAGACCAACCATGCTAGAAGGTGTTACAAAATTCTGCTCCAGGTACACAGAGTGCAAAATGGTTATTTTTATGTTTCACATTCTTGTTCATCTGAGAGTAAAACAGTACCAAGGTACAAGTACCAAGTACAAGACCCAATGGGGCATCATACCATGTCTTTGGCAGGTTTGTTTGCTACCCTTTGATGTTTTTTTTCTGTTTGTTAGTTGCCTCAGTGGGTTTAAAAATAATTTAATTGATTCAAATACATTCACAACATTTCTGTAATGGTTTTTAATTGTCAAATTAGTGTAAAGACATATAATCATGTAATTAGCCTGTGTAATTACACCATGTAATAATATTGTAGTGGCGTTATGCACATCCTTTTTAAACACAGTGGGGGAAAAAAGCATGGATATGACTCTAAAATTGTAACTGTATGAGTCCCAGAGGGTCTGTAAATATTTCCTTACATACATTCCTTGTGCAATCATGGAAGTTTAAATACAGGAATATATGCTGTTATAAGACTGGTGGAGAGACATCACTTATTTTTGGAAATCAACTCCATTAGATTGTGTGGTACCAACATGAAGTGGCTGTGCACAGGTGGGCATGTCAAAAGGCAGGTGTTGAGGAAGGATGAGGGAATTTAGCTGAAGATGTGATTACAAAGCACACTTAATTCATGCATGGAAGCTCTTATTGCAAAGGATAATGGTGTTTTTATCGTGTGGCCTGACTCTCCGTTTCTCATGGAGGAATTGGATGCTGGTCTGATCCAGCTCTCCTTCAGGTCAGTGAAAAAGCTGCCAGTGGCTTTGGCACAGGAGGTTCATCCCACTGTGTTGAAAGGCTTTAGGCATCCCTGTAGCCATGGAAAATTGACGCCTTATTCTGCTTCCCCCCACCTCTGCTCTGGTAAAGTCAGCCTTACTTTCAAGGGTTTAAGGCACTTAAATTCATGTACTTTTCCAATGTGTCTCAAAAAGAGTCTGTTGGTGTTAAGTTTCATCAGCTCCCAAGTGGATCAGACAATCTGTTCCACCATGCTGGAAAGTGTTTTACAATTCACAGAATTAGAGTACAGTGGGATTAATAGTTAGTAACTACTGACTTGCTTTGAGGAGTTCAGGTGAATGTCTACAATGTTCATCTACATTTTACTCATTTTAAGAAAAGGATGGTAAATCCACAAATGAGGCAGATGTTGCAGGTTTGTATATGTGACATCCTTCACTCCCAGCTGTGAAAACAATACTGTACCTGTCATTGCTTTTGTATAGAATTAAAGAAGTTTGAAAACATATCATATTTTCTGTAGTTGATGGACAGGTTAATAATGCCTTATTTAGTTTTGCAGAAGTATGACCCAGTTTCATTCACACATTGGCCCTGCAGTTAACCACAGCAAATGCAGCATTTGATGCAAACAGGTGCCAATGCTGAAGGGCTTCTGTGCAGTTACCTGAATGGAAAACCCCTTCCAGACTCAGATGAAATAGCACAACTGGCTAATACTTCCTTTACAATATGTACTGCTCACTTCAGGGTGCACCAGTCTCTCCAAAGGGTCCAAGAAACTTTTAAGGACAGTAAGCCACCACATCAATCTTGCTGCTACCAACAAGGTGGTTGTTTGACTCTCCCTCTCTTCTCCCCCTCCCAAACCCACAGACCACATGCTGTGCAATAACTGTCTGGGTGCCACCAGAGCTGAGTGACATTTCTGTGATCTGATATGATCACTACCACAACAGGAATGTATTCACTTTCTTTGCTCTGGGAGCTCCAACATGCTGCCCAGCAGCCATGAGGAGGAGGATGGGGCCTGCACCTGGGGCCGATGCTCAAGGAGGGGAAAGCATCTGGATCTCCTTCAGTTGGTGGTGATGAGCTGTTGCATCAGCTACTATACATTACACATCACTAGTAGAGTATCCAAAGCATCATACTGTGCCACAACACACTCATTAATAATGGTGATTATATGCTCTAATGGAGCCCAGAAGTGTGTATACAAAAGACAAATAGACCTATGATCTACTATCCTTATTTTAGTTCACTTATTAGGATGAAAATCTCAGTTTTGTCTTGCTACTGTTAGGAAAAATCTGCTTCTCCTCTCCGCAAAGTGAAACTAATAGTTGCTCAGGCAAAAAGCCATGTTGCCATGTATCAAAACTGATTAATTTCTAATAATTTCATACTTTTTTGTTACTTAAGAAAATGTGGATAGAATGATACATACTATAATGCTCTTTCAGGCTCTTAAAGATGGAGGTTTCCAGTGCTACTAAAAAAAACCCCATGCAGACAAATTTCAAGGAAACCCAGGTAAATACATTTGGTGGCTCCAAGTACCCACTAAAGCTGCTCTGTCTCTCCCATCCCCAGCTGGACAGGGGAGAGAAAATATAACAAAAGGCTTATGGGTTGATGTAAGGACAGGGAGAGATCAGTCACCAGTTACCATCACGGGTAAAACAGACTTGACTCAGGAAAATTAGTTTAATTTATTGCCAATTCAGAGTACGAACACAATTTTAAACACATTCACCCCACCCCCCCTTCTTCCTGGGCTCAGCTTCACTACTGAATTCTCTACTTCCTCCCTACCAGAAGAGNCCAAGTACCCACTAAAGCTGCTCTGTCTCTCCCATCCCCAGCTGGACAGGGGAGAGAAAATATAACAAAAGGCTTATGGGTTGATGTAAGGACAGGGAGAGATCAGTCACCAGTTATCATCATGGGTAAAACAGACTTGACTCAGGGAAATTAGTTTAATTTATTACCAATCAATTCAGAGTACGATAGTAAGAAATAAACACAATTTTAAACACATTCACCCCACCCCCCCTTCTTCCTGGGCTCAGCTTCACTACTGAATTCTCTACTTCCTCCCTACCAGAAGAGTAGTGAGACAGGGAATGGGGCTTGTGGTCAGTTCATCCCATGTCTCTGCCACTCCTTACTCTGTAGGGGAAGCACTTCTCACACTCTTCCCCTGCTCCAGCATGGGGTCCCTCCCATGGCTGACAGTCCTTCACGAACTTCTCCAGTGTGGGTGAAGGCTGCAGTTCTTTAAAAACTGCTCCAGTGTGGGTCCCTTCCATGGGTGCCCCTATCCCAGAGGTGCTACCACTGTCACTGATGGGCTCAGCCTTGGCCAGCAGTGGGTCCATCTTGGAGCTGGCTGGCATTAGCTCCATTAGACATGGGGGAAGCTTCTGGCAGCTTCTTACAGAAGCCACTCAAGTCACCCCTGCAGGCCCCCTGCTAACAAAACCTTGCCACACAACCCTAGTATAAAGTGGAGGTACCTCCTGATGGACAGGGCAACATTTTCTACCTTATTCACTTCCTTTATCATAGCAGTCTCAGAAAGAAAAAAAAATCACACAAAGACCAATCTGCTGAAGACAGAGCTGGACTATCCAGCTCTTGGCCAAAGTGGTCTGGGTAGTAGTGGGGTGATGCTAGATGATGGTGCTCAACAGCACGTTGTAACTCCATCCCTAACTGATCTAGGGTCAGAAACAGCTGTTCCTGGAGAAGCCCAGTTATTTTTCTCCCTGACAAACTGATTTGGACCAAATGCTGAGTGGAAAACTGCTGGTGATTTCTCTGGTAATGGGGTTTGATTTTCTCATATTTGCTGTTTGCAGTTCAACCTGCTTGTTTTCTCCGCTTATGCCACTCTGAGCTGCTCCATATTCCGCTTGCTGTTCTTATTTGTTCTGGAGTATGGTTCCTAACTTCATGTGTTATGTTTTTCTTCTTCCTGGTAAAATATCTGAAGCTTTTGGAGAAAGGAGAAAGAAACCCCAGGGATTTCTAACTAACGTGAAGAGAAAACCTGTGTATGATGTACAACTTTTTTGGTTGGACTTTCTCTTTCCTGGAATTTGCTGTGCATTAGCTGATCACTGAGATGAATGCTTGTAGCAAACAAAGACTGAGATATCGAAGCAATGGCATGAGTTTTATTTGTGTTTATCTATAATGGTGAATGCTTCTTACTGCTGATCTCCAGCAGTTCACCCAGAACAGTTGCTATGGCAGCTGAAGTTTCCCATGGCAGTCACTCAACTCGGACGAGCCCTGCTGAACCCACTGATCGATGAGCCACATTTTCCCTGTGCAGTACAGATTCAGGGGTTGCTGCTTGCACAAGTGGAAAATGAAAAGCCCTGAGCTGACCAGAGTGGAGAGGAGCCTGGCATGGCATTAGTGAGAGTGTGGCATTAATGAGACCAGCACTCAGCCCCGGCTGGATTCTGCCTGGCAGCCAGGAGCATGGCAGCCTCCTGCTGAGCCACTCAGCACCACGAGGAGCAGGTGTCACCTTGTTCCCCAAGCAGCACCATCTTCCCATCATATCCTGTCCTGCTTGCTATATATAGACACACCTCACCTCTGTGCTTGCCAGAAAAAAGATTGGTCAGTTTGAGATGTACAGCCACACCACGCAGACATGGCACCTGCAGTTCCTGGCCTTGTCCTTCTGAGCAGGGCAAGATTTGTGCTGTTCCCTCTTTGGCTCTCCCTGACCTTGTTTGAACAAAACAGCACCTCCTTTCAACTTCCTCAGTTTCATGAGTTATTTTTAACAAATTGTATTTTACATTAATATGCACTTCTATTATATCTAACTCAAAGGCAGCTCCAAGCATTTCAGAAGTGTTAGTTAGTTACAGAAGATGCTGGAGGTGAGCAAATACTGTTGGAGCCTCTGCAGAACGGGCAGGAAACTGAGGCACAGAGCAGTTATGTGCTTTGTCCAAAGTCGCAGAATTGGAAACAGTGTTTTGAGTGCCCACTCCTCCTACTCTAGCCTCAAGGCGAGGACTTATTCCAGCCTCCTCCTGTTCTGCTTTTTGTGTGCTTTTCAGCAAAAACACACTGCTCATTTTGAATCCAGCCAACTGTAGTTATTCTAGCACTGAATTACTTCTCCCTTTCCAGCCCCCAAATGTATTTCTTTTGATTGCAGAGGGCTAAACAAGCTCTCCAAGAGGTGGATTGGGTAGTGATGCTGGGGGATACTTGGTGTTTCTTCATCACAGAATAACACAACTCAGAGGTCGCTGTGCAGCTGCCTGCTGAAAGGGGGGATGCAGCCGTGACAGGGGGTCAATTCTCCCCTTGAGCCCATAAATCATGCATGTCAACTGGGTTTCTTAGCTCAGTCAGTACTGCAAGAATGCAACTGCAAGACTGGGAAGACCTGAACCAGGCTCCACCCTGTGTGGGCTACTGTGAGCTCTGGGATCTATGCACTGTATACACATGGCCAAAGGTAAAAATATCCAACATGCTCATTTCCAAATATAAATAGGGAAATATTAAATGAATAAAGGAAATATCTATGCTGGTTACTGTGTGGGAAAGAGTGCATGTTCAATGGAAGATGCGTTCCCTACCAGCTTCTCCCCAGAGTTTTGCCCACTGGTTGTCCTGTTATCAAGTTGCACCAGGTTTGGATTGGGTATTAGGAAAAACTTTTGCATGGAAAAGGTTGTGAAGTACTGGAATGGTCTGCCCAAGGAAGTGGTTGAATCACTATCCCTGCCAGTATTTAAAAGATATGTAGGTGTGGTACTTGGGAGCATGGTTTAGTGGTGGACTTGGCAGTGCTGGGTTAATGGTTGGACTCAGTGATCTTAGCGGTCTCTTCCAAACTAAAGAATTCTGCTGTTCTATGATTCTGTGAAATAGCATCTCAGCAATATCTGGCGGAAAAAAACACAGAGGAATTGGAATGCAGAGACCAAACCAGCAGCTCAAAGCACATTCACTTGGCACAAGGTGCTGTGTGGATATTAGCTGAGTCCTAAACCCAATATGGCTGTGTCAGCTCAAAGCTGTGCTGACGCACGTCGCATTGGGCTTGGTGCTGGTATGGAGCCATCCTGCTACAGCTGCCTCCAGGCCTGGAGCAAGAGTGTCCCTCAAGGGCCAGCATCTCCAAACTCCATCACGTTGCAAGATCCCAGGAAGTTACGCGCATGGAAGAATATTGCTGCCGCAGGCCAAGTTTAGATGTACCAAATGTTCTTCTAAAACTGCCTCAGCATGTGAATTAGTTGATTTAAGAAGACTTTTCCCTTGGGTACCAATAACTTTGCGTTCTGCATATTTTTTTTTTTTTAATGCTTTAAACCAGGAGTTATAATCTGACTCCAGGTCAAACTCTAGGTCTAGTCAGCTGGACAGAGGACAGTGAGGTTTTTGGTTTCAGGAGAAAAAACCCTGTCTTTGTAGTTTTGTTATATCGAAGATTACAGAGTTGATTCAAATCTTACAGGGCTGAAGTAGTTTGTTGCAGCTGTAGAAGAAATCAGGTGATGTTGGTTTACCCTGGAGGTCCATTCCACTGACAAAAGCCTACTCATGCCTCACACTGTCTGTTGGAGGTGCTGGGTCTGGGTTCAGACTAAAAGGTGACTTAGGCCTGGACTAGGACACCCTGGAGCAGTCCCAGCAAGGCTGCATGCTAACAGCACATGCTTTTATCCTCCGTTTTCCTCAGCCATAACAAGAGAAATGCTGCATCTTCAAAGCACTGAATTTCCTAGACCAGCTCTTCTTTATCTTCTTTTCTTTAAAGTAAATTACTGCAAAGTGTTGATTGACAGGGTTTTTGAATATAGCTCTTTGCTTATCTACAAACCACTTACACTTTGGGCACTGCTTGCCTATTGCTCATTAAAAATAGATATTATCTATTTTCTGGAAACAAGAAGTTCCCCAGACATGGCCCATGGTCGATTCAGTTAGTCATCTGCAGCAAATATCATGTCTTTAATCAGTATTATAGACTGCACCTCACAAACGTGGTATCTTAAGCCCTAGTAGCACTTGGCACATTCAAACCATAATCTGTAGGTGAAAATCGGTTATTTTGTATGCACCAACCTTCAGAAAAGTTACTTACAGCAGCTGCTGAAATGATAGTATCACCTAGGAAGATTATCAGCAGTAGAGTCAGGTCGGTTGGTTCTACTTTGTTTATCTTCATCTGAACAAGGGAACAAATTCTCCAGAGCACAGCCAGAGATGTGATCTTAGCGAATTTAACAGGCAGTGCCAGTTCCCTGGCACGTTTTGAGCTGCCCCCACACCAAAGCTCTGAGTGAAAGGTACTGGCCATGCTTCCATTGCAAATATTTTAAAGCATAACTGTTAGGTAAATAGCCAATTTTTCAGTTCAATGGCTGAAGCAAGCGGTGGAAAAAATAGTTTTTGGATGAACTGAAACAGAGTTTTTACAGTTTCTATTGAAAAATGGAGTTCCCATGACTTCCCATTGTATCACTTTCCTTTAAGTAAAACTGAATTATTTCATTAAATACTTTGTGAGTTATTTAGATACTTGAATAACCTTTTTATTGGTAAGCTTTAAATAAGTCTAATGTTGCATGAGCGGTACAAGGAATCAGTGCCTGACTTTCAATGTGTCCTCCTTCTCTTACATGGCCAGAGTTCAATGACCCAGGTCCTTTGTCACGGCCCCATGACACCTCCACAGCAATGCCCTTTTTCCTCTTGCACTCCTGCACCTTCTGTCTATGATTCTCATCTTTCTCATGTCCTCAGATCCCTCACCAGTACTTCCAACTCTCTTCATGCCCCAGACATTTCCAAACTCCCATGCTTCCCAAATGACCCAAATGTCTCTTACAGCCTGTCTCCTACAGGATTCTTGGCTTCACTCCACTTTTCCATACACTTTTGTATAGACAGATATATATTTATATACAGACACATGCATAGAAACACTTGCCATGTTTTCCATGCACTCCACCTACTTTATTTAGCATGACAGATGATCCAGAAAAGGCAGGAAAGGAGGCATATCTGAAATGAGATTTGTGCTACGTTGGTTAACCAAGTGCTGTAAAGAGCTGAATCTCCTTTTTGGCTTTCCTTTAGTAGAATCACTGGCTAATATTTTTAATTCAGCCATTAATCTTCAAAACACTTTACATCTTACATCGGAGTTTTACATTTTTATGATGTTAGCCTTTGTTGAATTTTGTTGAAATTGGACAGTGAGTTTAAAAGTTGTTAGAGAAGGGGATTGATAAACACACGGGCAGATAAGCTGAGCAGGAATGCCAAGAGACTGCTCTACTTTCCAAGATACATGACATGGAAAGTTGACCTTTGGCTCTCCCACAAAGTCCTGCCAAAATGCAGCAGCTCTCTCCTGGCTTATTTACTCAGCACCCATCTCCATCATATGCCCAGTCCGCAAGGACAGTCCTGTCAGGAGCAAACCATTACCACTCTTCAGAAGGGACCTCACTTTTTGGGTGCATCATATTCAATACTGACAACTGAATGTTCAGAGATTTGAGAGGCATGTCTAGGTAAATTCCAATTCTGGAAGAAGGTAGAAGATAGCTATAGGTAGCAAGCCAATGACAAAGGCATCAAAAAGTTAAGTATGTTCTGTGTTTCTGAGTCTCCCTAGTTAGAATGTTTACTAGCATAGGGTTAAGGTATACGTATTTTTTTGTTATTGACATTTGTCTACTGTCAGCTGAGCAGAAACCAATATTTCTTACATACTTCAGCCATCAGTCATCCTCCAGATTCAGTTTTCAGTCAATTTTTGTCAAATATCTGCTATACTTGAGTCAATGATCTAGAAATGAAAAGTACCAACTACCTCAAACTGTCAAAGCTAGCCAGTTCACAAATTCCACTCTCATAAAAAGGCAGAAAACATTAACTAGACTGGACAAGTGATAAATTGCTGCATTCTTTTCCTGTTAAAAACAAAAGGAGTTGGTCAATGTGGCAGGCTATAGCTATAACAGCCCACATATACTTGTTATATGGTAACATTCACCTCTTCTTTCCAAGCGGCCTAAGAATGACAATACTATTTTCAACACTTTTAATGTTTAGAAGGTAACAGTAGGCATACCTTAAAAAAAAAAATCCAGAAAAACAAAATCCCTTTAACTTCTGGTTTTTGTCTGCTTAAATGAGGATACAATCTTCTCCCCCCCTGCCCTGTAATTATGAAAACATAAATTGAGAAAACACCTAGTACTGGGTTTATGAAAGGTGAAGGTCTTAAATAAAATTCAAATAAAGATATTTTCTAAGCAGAGGGGATATAAAGATATGCTCTATGAAAAGAGAGGGAAGAAAGACAGGGAAAAGCAAGAATAAAGGAGAACCAAGGTAGAACTGAGACACAGCCCAGGAAACCTGAAAGAAGAAGAAAAATGAATGTTTAATATTATCCACTAAAATGTCTTGTTGAAAGAAATATACTTTCTCTCTCTGCAACTTTTTTGATGGGGACCTTAATTTACATCAGAAGGCAATCTAACTATCGGTCTAGACAAACAACGGCTGATAACTGTGATTTCAATGCTATGCAGAGCTTTAGAGAACATTCTGAAGAATAATGGCACAGAATGCAACTCAGCTTTAGTAGATAGATGGAGCTGAACTAACCTGATGGGTTTTAGGTGCAGTTCCAGAATATTAAAAAATAATCTCAGTAGCACATAGTGTGCCATAGTGGGGACCAATGTCACTGGCCACCAGGATCTCTCACAGTACTCACCCCATTTCCCTGCCATTTCAACTGTCCCTGTGCCCCCAGTGCTTGGAAGGGTCCTGCATGTTCCTGATGCTCTTGCATGTACAGACATCTATGCTTCAAGGCTTGTAAGAGCACACTACAGAAGGCACTCGGTGAAGTTATAAGCACAGAAGCTGAGGATGGCACCACTGAAAGCATGTGTGCTCACATGCATAGGCACAAAGTCAGGATTTGGGCGGAAAGAAAAATAATATGAAGATGCCACTAACCCCTTCAGGAGAACCAACTGGACTCAGACTGTTGGTTGCTGTTTTCCTACTGGATGTCACAGCACCATGAACGTCCCAGAACAGCACCAGACGTCCCTGGACATCTCCTCGTATTTCGTCACTAAGTCAGATCTAGTCTTGGCCTAGAAATTAGGAAAATTGGTCCCTTCGGAAGTAGACATCCTATGAGAGCCAGAGTCCAAAGAAGGGTGGCCTTTGGACTTCTTCTTTGTGTGCACCTCCAGCTTCTCCAGCTATTCCCAGGTTGCTCTTCCAAAAACACTTCCCATAGTACAGAGGGCAAAGGTCAATATTACCCTGTCCAAAGAGGGTTTTTGAGACTAATATTGGATGAGCACATAATATCTATATATCTACAGGCACATTAACTGCACTGAAAGGAAAAGGATGAGTTTCAGTTGGACTTGGGGAAGAAGGTGACACCTTGGCAAATTGTTTGTGACCAGGATCTTATATAGAAATTACTCTGAAATATGAAATCCTATCAGTTCATGCTGTAATCCCCAGTACTTAGCATTTTTATAACATTTTTATACCTATATTTGTGTCTGAGTACAACTTTACTGCCTCTAACCTTTGTGAGAACTGCTTGATAGATGAGCAGACACAGTCTTGGATGTCAGCTGCTCACTAGTGTATAAATGATTGATCAGTGTATAAACCTGCTCATCTTCTGGCATCATTGTAAACATACAAATTCTAATAATTTCACAGACCCCTTTTAGGGATTTATTTAAGATAAGCTTGTCAGTCCCCTTCAGGAAAATAGCTGGGCTGATGGTTATATGGGAAGATTTATCGTACTTAATAATACTCATCTTTGTCCGTATGGGCTAAGAATTAACATCTACAGAGCTGCAGGGAGCATACTTACAAAACTGAGGCAACACAAAGGAGGGCAGTTTTGTTCTTAAGACAGCTACTGCCTCTGCTTGGAAGTGCTGAGGACACATGGCAGTGAATGCTCAGAGGTTTTCAGCCTCATTTTAAATTCAACAATAGCATGCTGCAGGCTGAAAGGGCACAGAAATTCCCTCTTAACACTGATACAAATTTTTATTCTCCCAGAGCAAAGTTGCTGCTTACATATTTGGCCTTACTTCTTTCCATGTTATGAAATCTAGAATTTTTACTAAGGAGGCAAACACTGTTTTTGTGACTGTTTTCTCTAAGTACAGCACTTTTATACTTTGCCAGCATGGCTTCTGTACTGAATTTCCAATCAACTCTTTGACAGTTTTCTGCTCCTTAACATTGGAAGCACGCTGAATGATTTCTACCACACTTCCACTTTCTCTAGTAGACCAATATTTGTCTCTGCAGGATATACGATGTCTGATCTTTATTGCTTTATCAGTTTTATCTGCAAGGGCTCAGCCAGTTGTGCTATGATAATTCTTCAAAGGAAATGTGGATGTATTTGATACACATAAAACATTAAAAACCCTGAAAAACATTGTTTGAAACTCTGTGCTTGAGAATTAGTATAAGCAAGATTCACACAATTAAGATTCATGACCATTTTAAATTGTATGAATTACTCTAATGTCTAAAATTTACTCCCACATTCTATAAGTCTTACTGATTTCACAGGATGAAGCCTGACTTCCTCCCCTGCATAATCATGTCCAACATGCCAAGTGGAAAAGATTTGAGGATTTTGGTTCAATAATCTACTTAAGAATAAAAAGAACAGTAGTAAACATTTTGCATAAAATGAGTCCATTTTAGTTATACCAATCTAATTTGGCTTCTGAATGTGCTCTTTTTGAAGTAGCCACTAAATAACAGAGTTATTGTACTCTGTAGAGATTCCAGATGCATCCATTTTAGCAGGCATTTACATAATTATTTAATTAATTATTTAAAAAAAAAAAGATTCAAGAAAAGACTGGATGTGGCACTTAGTGCCATAGTCTAGTAACTCTAGCGGTAGTGGATCAAGTGTTGGACTTGATGATCTCTGAGGTCCTTTCCAACCCATCTTATTCTATGATTCCATGATAGCTGCTATTTTTCTCAATTCTTATCTACTATGCATGCATCTTTCACATACATTGTTATGGTAGAAATGTAAAAGTACAGCTAATCTAGTTCCTCTGCATACAGGAAGCTAGAAGATATCCACATTTACATGTAATTACTGGCAACAATGCTGGATTTACTGAATTTACTCAGTATTTCAAGACTGCCCACCTGAGTTGTCCATCTGTTAGACCCTACAGGGCATTCAGGGTCTCTGGCTGTACCGGAGAGTGGGGAGTATTCATACTACAAAGATCTGTCTTTATTGACCGAACTATACAAAGGCAGTGAGAGGTTATAAAACCCTGGAAGAGTGTGGAAGGAAAACAAACTTACAGGAGGCACAAAAATGCCCTAACACTTAGTTCCAAGAACCAGGCCTATGTTGGTGTGCTTTTGTGTCTTAGTTCAGCACACATGTAGAAAAATAAAGAAGGTGGCTCCTCGTGTCCTCATCTTCACATCTTCTCATCTCCTAGTGAGGAAGTAGGAGACAGACCTACAACATCCAGATTTTCTCCATGGTGCTGTGAGCCAGTGGCAATGTCCATTTTCTCTCTCAGATGCTGTGGTGAAGAGGACCAAGGAAATCTTCATGTGTGTTGCCAAATGGCTCATTCTGTAAGCATGGTCAGATGCAAAATACATCAAGGAGTAAGAAACATAGCCCCCCACTAAGAGAGCATGTGGAAAGCCAGCTGAGCACAGGCTGGAGCAGTGCTGCAGACAGAATGGCTACTAAGTGACTTGGCTACAGAAGAGGAAACACTGAGCAAAAGCAGAGGAGTTGTAACACTTCTGGGCACAGCAGAGTCAGAACAGCTCCTGGAACAGTGTCCAGATCTGATTCCACATTTTACTCAGGTGGAGGGGACTCAGGCCATCCTACACTCTGTGTGATACTGGAGAGAAGTTTAAATGGCCATGTTGATCCTTTCAGCCTCTATCAGACACAAAGTCGTACAAAAAGCAGTGAGTTTTGGTTTCAGCATACACGTAGTGGAGAGAAACAATACACCCAGTGATTAGGAGAGAATCACTTGGGAACATCACAAGTCAGGAACTGAGGGAAATAGCACATAGGGATGAGGGTCTGTCAAATGCTGTCACCCAGAAGGGTGCAAATGCATGGAGATGAAAGAGCATTTTAAGATGAATAATGTTGTGCAATGATGTCCTCATCCCAGCTCATTATCATCCTGAAAATTTTTAGATTTACAAAACTAGGGTGAAGGTGGTTTGTAAAATCAAATGTGCTGTGGTGTTGTAAATACATTTAATCAAATGGGATGGCAACTAAACATTTATTTTCAGTTTTACCATATCTGTTGAGTACATTTCATGCTAAATGCCCTTGATTTAGGTGCATAAAAATATTTGACAGCTGGAGTGCTTACATGCCAAATGTCTGAAAGATTAAACATAATAACATGGACCACATGATATGAGTATTTTTTTAAAAACCGTGAGTTAAGAAAAAAATATTCTCAAGGTGTAAGACATAGGAAACACTTTGTTAAAATATCTTTGCATTATAATTTCAGTTGTTTTCTGTTATGTACATTTCTAGCAACTGAAATTAGTACATATAGAAATCTTGAATGCAATATTACTCATGAATATCCCTGTTTTCTCTTCTGCTTTGTTTTCTGGTATTCTGTGGAGAAAAACTGTATAGACATATCAAAGCCAACAGACAAAGACCTCAGCAGAGCACAATTCTACCTTTCAGTCCAAGCAACCTTGTGCGAGGCAGGGTCATTCCAGAGCCAAGGAACTAAAATATATATATGCTCTAGTCTGGTCCTGTGCCAGGGCTGGGCTCTCCAGGCACCCAGGAAGAGCTCAGTGAGAACAACAAACTGGAGTCCACCAAGCTTGTTATTCAGGAGAAGATGAGAGGCTCAAGAGAAAGTCCAGACTAACTCTGTATCTGGTCCAGAAATAACATGAACAGTTTCAAGGTTTCAGACTAAAACCATATAATAATGATTGGCTATAAAAATCTACACTGTCAGCACCTAACAGGCCAACTCCTACTTGTTACTGTAGTAAGTTGTACCTGTAACAGAAAGCAGGAAGAGCCAGATATCTCAAATATCTCATTAGGTATGACTTAAATGTCTCACTGAATAAAAGTTTGGGGAACAGGGCTGTTTGCCTTCCTTTCATCCGGATTTTTTGATAGCTCCTTTATTCTAAAGCTACTGACAACAGTCTTTGTTTCAGTTGACTCTATGCCCAGAAAGGGAAGCTTACCTGCATTTATTTTCAGGTGTTTGCAGATAGAAAATGATTCTAACATCATGAAACTGCTGAAGAAAGTCTCAAGAAATTCACAGTGGAATAAGATATTAAAACTAATGACTTTAAAAATAATGACAAAGATTTTAAAAAAAAAATTACTGGATCTTGCTGCAAGAAGGAACAATTACAGCTCAGTGATACAGGCTTCCTCTGCGTGTGAGGCCAAGACATTAGGGTTGGTAGGAACATATGCACAGCCCAGACAGCTCTTGGAAATGGTATGCTGGACTGGGCAGCAGAAATGTCCTCTAGATCAGCTGTTCCCAGTCATAGTCCAGATTCTCGGCACAAGCCTGCCTTCATTATTTCGTTTGCATGAACACTTTGTCAAAAAACATTTTTGCAAGAGTAGCTTAGTCATGAGCTCTCCCATTCTCCGATATTCCTCCTATAAACATGGTTCCTGTCAGTAAGGAAGAGGGATAGTGGGGTATTATAATCTTTCTGTGTGACTAGCCCTACCTGGAATGAAATATGTGCCAGCTACTTCCCTTTTACATTTCTATGTATTGTGAAATATCTCTGATTTTTTTGTTCAAAGTTCAAAACACCATTTCTAATGCAACCACTAGTGATGGCACAGTCGAAGTCGTTGCCTTCTAGCTCAGTAAATACAGTGTTGCTTGTAACAGGGCATAGACTTCCTTTTAACACAGGTCTCCAGATCTGTCTAGGCTTATTATGGACTTGTCTTGACCAGCCTGGAGATTTGTTTGTGGCTTGTAGCAGCACTGTCTAATGACTTTATTCCCCATTCCCATGCATCATCCCATGCTGCTTTGTAACACTCAACCCTGCTGGGGCTTGGTGTGCTACAGAACCTGTCAGCGGAGCACAGAGCCCATATAATGCATTGAGTTACCTATAGCATTTTTAAGAAGAATTTTTTGAGGCTGCCTTTTTTTTGCTACCAGCTTGCCTTTAAGTTCCTATCCTTTAAGTTCCTCCTATCATGAGCTCATTAAATGGAATGATAATTTCTTTACCTGAGCTATTGCATGAGATTCCTTACAGAGGGTAACAGCAAATGGGATATATCTTTCTATGAGACACAGAGCAGTTCACTGTGTTTTTCCTTCATTAATCAGTGGGGAACTAGGACTCTTTATTCATGGTCTCCAACTTCCTTAGCTAAGTAATTAATGCACATGTTTAGGACTAATTTTACTTTCTCATTATAGAAAGTAGAGCTGGAAAGGAACTGTTGGATCAGCTGATGTATCAATCAGCTCTACTGCAAGATTGACCTTTATTTAATAAGGTATTTTAATCAGCTTTCAACTTTTAGTTTGGATGTCTCATTTGCTTCCCCTTAAGAGTATCATCATTTAGCATATTGGTAAAGTATTTTCTTGATAAAATACTTTTATAAGGGCTTAATCTTGGAATACATACATTAATAATAACTCCACCATCACTTACCTTTCTAATTCAGCTTTCATCGCTGAACCACAACATATCTTATCAACAAAGTCAGTCTCATTTCTCCCCATTTAAAACACAAAGAAATGAAAAAATCAAATGATAGATCTAGTAGGAAAATCAGGAATCAGCTATTCGGAACACAGCTCCCATGCTTTTGCCTTACTGTCACTCAATACCAATCGAAAAATCTAAGTAGCTTCTTGCATACATATGCACGTGCTTCTTACATGCTTGTAAACACAAAAGTAGACATTTTCAAAAGGAAGACCTGTAACTGTCTTGTAAGTTTGTATCAAAGAACCCTGATTTCTGGTCTCACTTCCCCGTTTCTTCCCTTCAGTTTCTTCTAAAACCTCCAAAATACTTTGCTGTTAGAGATCGCATCTGGAATCTGAGAACATTTAACTTGAGGACAGAATATCCTCAAACCATGGCAGGCAGAAGATCAGTGTCCTACACAACATAGTGTAGACTGCTGTGAAGGGGGGGAGCCAAAAATCCCCTGTCTGGAGCTGGTCTGTGTCATGTGACAGAATTCAACATAAACTGGGCAAAAGAGTGCATGACTCTAAGACACTGCAAAAGAAGATTCTGTATTTGCTCCAGTGGCTGTTCATACACTCCTTGTATGAAACTTCATACCGTGGGCATACATCCTACAGCAGTGCTATGAGTATCCTCATTCTGCAGAGATTAAGTTCTCTCTGATGCGAAACACAATGAAATCTCCATGTTTATCTTATTCTTTTTTTAGAGTATTATTTATATATTTGATATCACAGGCAAATGGTTGCCACTGTTTAAAAAAGGAAATTTGGTGGTGGTGGGGGAAACGTATAAAAAAATATGTTAGTTTGGCTTCAGGTTGTTTTTAGATGAAGTATGTCTTGTACTACTTGCCTACTATTCTTTTACTCAGAGCTCCTTGTAGCTCATGTTGGAGGTGATACCTGAAGGAAAATGGATTATAATTGAACAATGAAATTAACAAATGGATCTAATTGCAGTGGTGGTATGATAGGTGAGCCATTTATTGGTTGAAGCTGAAAGAGGTCATGTCAGCTCTTCACAGCTGTGGCAAAACTTCATTCTTGGATGACACGGCACCGGATCATGTTTTGAAGCTAGAAATGAAGGCCAGGAACTCCCAACCTGGAACCCATGACTGTAGGCTTCAAAGAGTCTGATTTCTCCTTTGAAAAGGAGGGTATTTCAACACTTATTTTGAGGCAAGACATAAACCTCTTGATGTAGTTTCAGACTCCTCTGACCAGCTGCAGCCTGGCCAAATGCATGTGATGGGCTTTCTATAGTTATGCATCACAATGAGTTTCTTCTATGTTTGTCTTCTCAAATGGGAACTCAAGTGGCCGAGTTGGTTCTGAGTTCATAATCACCTTAAATGCTTTGACATGGAGCCACACACCAAAGGAGCAAGAGTCTGAAGTGGGTGACTCTTGAACTCTTTAGAAAGGAAGGATAGGAGGAAACATGAAGAGAAGTACCAGTCTAAGAAAGGGAATAGAGTAATACAAATCTTGCATTTTATTTTTGACAGTATTTTTATTCTTGTAATGTACATACTAACTGAAATGAAAACATGCATGCACTGACTTTTTATGTTTCATGAGGAGTTGTGGGTATAGATCTTTACAAAAAAGGGACTATATAATTATATCGGACAGAGAACACGAGTATACATGTTGTTCTGCCTGGTTTTGTGCTCCTTATCACTACTGGGGCTGGTGGTAATTCTTTTATGCATTGTAGCTATATGGGAAAACTTAAATTGGATATCAATATTCATGTTTATTTACCTAATTTTGAACAAACTGGCCTGAATGTTTGTTCATTCATGCCATGTGAACTACATGCTGATAAGCAGGGCTTTGCAATTTTGCAGAGTTTTGCACATGCCTTGTGACCTGAGCTATTTTCCTTTTGAAGAATGACAGCCGATATGCACCCTGTCATGTTGTCCCTCCATGGGACAGGTGAGCTGCTAGCCTCCTGTCACTCAGCTTCAGAAACCAGGGCTTTGGCAGAAGGTTTTCTGTTGCAGCAGTGATAGTGTGGGTAGGCTATTCCTGTTTACAGAAGATGATTCTCTAGGCAAAGGTGCACAAGTTTCCATGCAATACCATTTTTTTTTTGTTTTACTTTGTCACCAAGAAAGCACATTTCCTTAGTTTCTGTCTTTTCCATGTTTACTCTGCAGTGCTCAGTTAGATGTTGGAGCCAGCCTTCTACAACCTGGAGAGAAATTAGGGTATAAATGTCAACCAACTGGCAAGTCCTGGGTTGGGCATCCTGCACTGAGCTCTGTGACAAGCTCTCTGCAATTGGAGTGGCTGTTGGGAGAGATGTGGTGTTGTCTGAGTCCAAGTTGCAATCACTGTAAAGTAGATGAATCTCTCAAATCTTTTATCTCCTAGCTCCTCTCATCTATTTCAGCTCTAAGTTTGTAACTTCTGGAAATTTTTAGTGTAAATATCTGTGACCATAAGGGCCCCAAAGATGAGTCAAATGTTAAACACAAACAGCTTGTGAAGCTGTTCTATCCATTAGAAAAGCCACAACAGTTTACAAAGTGCATCATCCAACTCCTCTGACTGATACAACTTAACAGGATAGTGTCTTCTGAGTGCTCTTGTATTTACCACGCATGATGCAGACCATATTAACACTTTCTACCATAAACATAACTGCCTTGCATTTGCAATTTCTTTTGGAAACTTCTCATTTGGCGCCCTCACCCTTTGGCCAGAACTTTAATTTTATGTCATTAAGACATTACAGTTCAAAATGTTAAATCGTAATTGCACAACACATCAATGTTTATGCCTGATGTTGATGGCTGACTCAAAATGGTGTTGAGGAAGCTTAAAGCTAAGATGAATTCTGACTATTTTTGTTATCACCCTGCATGCCATTAGTTTAATGACATACAGGCCTTTAAGTCATAACCATTAGTTCCTATAAATTAAAGAAAACCATGCAATACAGTTCTCTTCCCTCCTTTTGCTAATGGCATAAGGATAATGAGAATGTCTTTTTATAAATAATTTTTTTTTTTCAAAAGGGAGTTTCTAAAAGGAAAAAGTAACGGATAATTGTGTAAAATTTGCATGATTGGGAAACTCCTTTAAATAGACTATAACCTGAAGAAAGTCTGCCAAACTTGAGTTATATGTGAAAGCCGCATGGTAGTTTGCTCTCACACCAAAGAAAATAAGAAATGAGTAAATACGATTTTTATCACGTAGTGAAAAAAGCAAACTTTCATTTATGGCAAAAATACAGCCATCTTCTGCCATGACTAATTTTAACAGTCAAATTCCTTACTTATAACCTAGGCAAATATACAGAACTGTGGGCATCAAAAGCAGAGAACAGGTGGACAATTCAGCATGTTAAGTCTACACAGAAGCACAGCTTTTTCTTTTTCAGTCATCTTCTTGCATTTTTACCATCCTGTTGTTTTCCATATACATTTAACTGTTTCTTTGCCACCAATACTCAGAAACAGGTACTTGCTCAGCTACCACAGACTCTCATTAATAAGCCTGTGGGACCTGATCTTCATCAAAGCCTCCCGACAGAACTATTACATGATTAAGAAAACAACTGCCCAGATGTATGATCATTGCCTAATAATTTTTTGTCCCTGAAGGTTTTTTCCACATAAATGAACTGTTGTGACTCTCATACTTAATTTGTGTCTTACCCCCTACTGCACAATGTCATCTACATGCATGGGACAAAGTCCCAGCAGCAGAGGATTAGCTGATAGGGCAAGTAGAGGTTTCTCTCAGGTACAGTGTTGAATGCTCCCCAGCTACATTCTCCTGTAAAGCCATGACCAAGCCACAACTTTCCCTTAAAGGGACACTTTAGTTATCACTGACTACAGGATGTCCATGCCAACATCACCATGAAGAGGAAGGAGTCACTGGGATTCCACCCAATGGACAGCCATGACTATCCAGCCATAGTTTTTGAGCCTGGAAGGCACCAGCAGCACAAGGATTCTTCCTTGAGAAAGGGATGTTCCTCATCCATATGTGCTAATCCAGAAGCAGAAGACAGCATAAGCCTAAAGGCAGATCTCAGGCAGATGAGGAGGGGGAAGAAAGGATGGGAGCACGTCGAACATTCCTGGCTACTTGTTATGAGGACTTGGACTTCACATTTCAAGAGCAGCTTGAAAAGCTGAGGGTAGTATTGCTTATATCCTTAGTCTTCCTGTCTATATGGAAGGCATGCTAGTGATATTTGCATATGTCAGTACTTTGGCATCCTGACCATTTCCAAGAGATGCATGGCTACTCTGCGTGTAGACTAATGCTGATGAGTAGTTCTCCACTATCTCTTAACCTGAAGGGGGACACGGGGATGCAGTTTATAGGGTAAGTGTCAAAGCCCTCATGTGTGTTCAGGGCTCGGGCTCTCCCTTGTGGCACCATATGCAGATGGAGAAATGCTGGGGGGGATTTAGACTTGCCCTGTTGTTGCTTAGCAGAAGCTTTTCATGAAAGAGTGGAGAGAATGTCCTTTTTAGAAGTCAAGTTCACTCTTTTTCTTTTAATTTGAAAGACAGTTTGAAAAGTGGTGACCATCAGGCTTGACCGTGAAGCCCAAAGTGGGGTAGATCCCTTTCTGTTGAGTTCTAGTTTGTCTTAAACTCAGTGGTGTGGTACATTTCTGTGTTTACCCCAAGGAAATTGAGCTGCTGAATGATTTTTTTCTGACATGCTGAGGACCAAATGTTCTGGCAAGGTCCTGTGCCAGCAATGTGAGAGGTGATGAGGCTCCAGGAGCTGCTTTTTCTCACATGGTGCCAAAACAGATGAGTTTCTTTGATCAAGTAGTTGTTGTGTACATGAGCTCTGTATGGTGTAGACAAATCAGACACAACGGTGATGCCAAAAGTACTTGTGGCATAGCTGTGAATGCCGTCTGATAAGTGCAGATGAATATTCCTTACAGAAGAAACACACCGACGGTCCTTGAAACTGATGCCCTCAGTTCACCTGCAGAACAGATGTACACCTGCAATTGCAGGTGACATACCCTTTCCTAAACCCACAACATTAGTACGCTCCACCCAGGTCTGGAATAGTGTGTGAAGTTCAATCTTCAAGTCCATTTATCTTTGGGCCGAGGGTGCTGACTGCAATCCAGCAAGCAGGGGCCTCTGTGCTGCTGCTCTCAGGTATACAGATAATGGTCCTTCTGGAGCAGGACTGAGACCAGCTATTTTTGTATAACACAGGCTGCCAAACAGCTTTTGATTTCCAATCCGGTAGTGAAAGGCTCCTAATATCTCTGCTATTATTAGAAGCAACCTACAAAATTACAAAGGTGGTGGATGAGTTGAATGCAGAATCCTGCACTTGGAGACAGTCAGTGAAAGTAGCAGGGGATCAATTTGAAACAGATAAAAGAAAGTACTTCTTTAGCAGTCAGTAGTGAGCTTCAGCCACAAAGTGCTGGAGAAGCCGACAATATCAGCAGGTTTAGAAGGGATTAGACAGATCCAGGGACAATAGGCCCATTAAAAAGACAAGGCAGGGATGTGGCCTCTGTGGTATCTATCACATCAGATACTCAGCTGGGATGCTGGGGGAGCACAAGGGGAAGGGGCTGCAGAAATGAGCCAAGCTTGCACACACTTACAAAAAACATCTCTCTTCTCACAACAGCATGATAAAACTACTGGTCTGAGCCAGTTTCATGTTCTTAATCTAGAAATGTGTTTTATCCCCAATGCACTGCATGAATATTCAGTTACTACACCATCCTAGATTCCCATGAGCTGACTAATGAGCTCAAAGCAACACAATCAAACAAGAACTAGGAGTCTTCTTCATTCCTGGCTCTGATCCTTAGTCCACTGGTACTTTGTGTTATAGGCAGTCCCATTACACCTCATTGCCAGTCCCCAGCACTCCCCCCTTACTATGCACTGTGCTAACAAATATGCCATATCACAGACATTCATATTACAATGCAAAATCCTAAAGGAATCAAATGAACAAATCTTGCATGAGGTACAGAAAAAGATGGAGACAGTGAAACTTAAATAGTAATGAAATACTGTGAAAGTGAGTAACACAATAACATCCCATCTATAGCTCTAAAAGCTAAGTCATGCATAGTGCAGCAATTATGGCAATTTCAAGCTTTCTTAGATTTTTGGAGGCTGAAAACCAAACCTTCTTTTTGCCTCTTGCATTTATTCTTTCCCAGCAATGTAGGAAGTAAGCCAGCATATCAACTTTTAAGCATAAAATAAAATGAAACTGATTATTGGTTTTAAGCAGTTGCCCTCAAGGCCACCCAACAATAGTGTTTCCAAAGCAGTCCTACCTTTGTTTTCCAACTTGAGCTCCTCTGCTAGCAAGCTGTCTTGTCTGTTTCCAAGCACAAATGCCAGAAATGAGAGGATCAGGGCATCCAAGATTCCAATAATTGCCAGGATATATGCCCAGCGGACTGAACAAGCCCCCAGCGTGTACTTGTCTGTTTTTTCACCACACATCCGTTTTACCTCATCTGAATCCCAGCCATCAGGAAAAATCATACAACCCAGGACGAGACAGGCAGCTTGGAGAAAAAAGAAAAGGAGAACAATGGGATAATGAGACGAGACTTTCATTTTGGTGAGAACCTACACAGTTATCGTTAAAGCAATGCACTTTTTCATTCTGAGCTTCAAAGCTAGGCTACTAAAAATCAGGTCACAGAATTACATGCTATAATTAAGTATTTAATGCAAAAACCTGAGATACAGTATCAATTGCACACCTAGCTTAAAAAAACCTGTTACATCCTGAGTCCCTTGTTAGATTTTGTATCCCTACCATCACATTGTCCTGGTGAGACCAATTTCTTCATTTTAATATGAAAGGATCACACAAAAACAAAAGGGCAAAATGATTAATAACTTGGATATTCAAAGGAAACAGTGGGTTACTGTCAAGGGGTCAAGCAAACCAACAGAGAAAAAAAGGTTAAAACAGAGGAAAAAAGCTACCTATCATTTCTGGTAATCTAAATGCTCGTAACACACATAGGTAATAGAAAGGGATTTTTTTCTTGTCAGTTGGCAGTACCCTTTTAACTGAAATATGTTTTATGCATAAAATTTGTGCTCATCAAAACACAACTAATGACATTGTTCTGCTAGGAAAAATAAGCTATCAACATTGCTGTCAACATTCTGATCCAATTTACCTGTGGAGCCAGCCCACGACATCTCAAAGACAAAAAATCGTTGATCCTTTTAACACCAAAAGAAACAAAAAGCCTTTACGTGCATGGAAAGACAGCCAACACTGATCATTAGCTCTGCAGGGCAGGGGCAACTGTACTGTGGCAGGGACAGCGGCCACAGTTGTTCACCTGTTCCCATGGGATTCTTCCAAGAAGATCCTCAAAGAGGCTAAAGTTAGCTCTCCTGAAGTTGTAATGTCAAGCAGCATAATGTCACAAGATCTTGTGAGATCCTCCACTACCTATGACAAGATGTTCTCATCAAGGCTTTCCAGGAACCTCCTGGACCTTTTGTGGTTTGCTGTGTTTCTTCTCCAGTAGATGTCAGGATAGTTAAAGTCCCCTACAAGAACCAATTCCTGTGACTTTGAAACTGCTTCAAGCTGCCCATAGAAAGCCTCACCCCCTTCCTCCTCACCAGGCAGCCTGTAGCAAACACTCACACCAATGTCACCCTTACTAGTCTGCCCTTTTATCTTAACCCATAAGCACCTGACTTGCTCATCATCCACCCCAAGACAGACCTCGATACATCCCAAATGTTGCTCACACAGTGGGGCATAGTGAGTGAGGCCAGTGCCTTCCTGGTCTGTCTCTCCTAAGCCCTACACAACAACATTCTAGTCACAGGAGCTATCCCATGCCTCCATTTTTGCAATCAGATCAAAGCCCTGTGACTGCACACAGATCTCTAGTTCCTCCTGTTTGTTCTCCATTCTGTGTGCATTTGTGTACAGGCATTTTATAGAACTATTTGACTGTGTCAAGATCCCAGTAGGGGTGCAAAGGGATGCCCCATAGTCCTGTCTTGGGGTTGTGTTTTTGTCTGTGTTCGATTAAGATAGTCTCACCTAAGCCTCCTTTTGTTACCAGTGTGGTTGCTATAGTTCTTTCCTTCCTTTGAGACAGGTGGGACCCATTTGTTGCCAGCAGGCTTGGTGTTGTATAAACTGACCTATGATCAAAAACCCCAAAATTCCCCTGGTAACACCAGTCTTGAAGCCAGGTAGAATCATCTTCAGCAGGAGAGGATGTAAAAATAAAGCAACATAAGAAAAATACTAAAAAAATTATTATGTTGAATGGGCTAATTCCTCAGTTTTTATTATAAGAAAAGAAATCAGAAAATCCATGTGCTTTCAGTAGTTGTCTGTACTGTCTTTTCTAAATTGGAAACAAGCACATTTCCAGCATTAACCATTCTTTCTTAGTACAGCTGATGAGGTACAATGGATCCTAAGCCATCTTTTATAAGTCTTAATGTTATATTGATGCACTGTGCTCTAAATTGCAGGTAAATGTGCTAATTGAAAAGAACACATTGTGTGGCTTTTGGCCTTTTAAGCACTTGTTGAGCCAGACCTCTGCTTGGAAACCACAGTTGATACACCAAGTATCTCATGCAACCAACAGCTGCTCTCACTGTGGGAACTGTCTTGTCTTTTCTGGACAAGCACAAGCACTGTCAATTTGCATAGCTCTAATGTCCAAACAAAAACAGACTTACAGTGGATCAGTACGATGAAATACTGGAAAAGAGATGTGCAAACAGAGCTCAGGAATGCTAGTTTCCTTTTGACAGCTACACAATTGCTGTAGACAAAGCCTTGAAAGCATGTCTGCAGAAAACATCTGACTTAGAATAAAAGCTGCATCTAAGGCATTTGAAAAATTCTTCCTGCACAGGTCGCTTGTGTGAAAATATAAAAGCTTATGATACGTTCAAGGACAATTAGATCAGAAACAAGGATGATTAGGTAAGGACCAATCTACACAGTACATGCAGGTTGGACAAATTGTACATTGCCTATCGCCTGCCTTAAGTCATTTACACAACCACATAAGATCTTCCAAAGATCTTAGAGATAAACAGTAAAATAATTTGTTTTCTTGAGCTGGTTCCACACACTTCCAGAAAGATTATTTCTCACAGTCAACACATAAGCATTGCCCTCACACTTGCAAGGAACTCCACTGAAATGATGCAGCAAATCTGCAAATTTCTGGTGTCCATGAAAATGTTCATATTTATCCAGCTAACTGTTGACAACAGTTCTCTTCCCTATATAACAGCAATTACCAAAGCCAGTTTACTTTTATTAATCATCCTCAACATAAGAGGAAGCTTAATGCTCAGTTAATGATCAATAGACATGGGATTTTTCTGCTAATTGTCCACAAATAATTAGCAAATACTGACATCTCTGGTGTTTTTTATTACATAGCAGATCAGACATGTTCTCAGTACTTCCTAAAAGTAATTTAACTTTGTTCTTTTCCACCTGGTTAATTAAAAGAATGGGCCCTTATCTCAGGAATTCAGTGCACTGTTTCCCAGCTGTGTTCCTCAGATTTCCAATTAACTCATCTTTCCTGAATTCCGTTCCTGCACACTTTGATATACTTGCTCAACTTTCTGGAGTCATTCTGTTGATTGCAGCTGGACTTTTCTTGGTAATAAGACACACAGGTAAACGGTGGCTGGACTAGATTCCTTTGCATAAAGACACTTATCAAAAGGGATATTATTTTCTTCTTTCCCTATACAGTTATGATGCTTTCTACTTGATGACTACTTGGTCAACATCTTCAGATGCAGGAACAATACCTTACCTGTAAAACTCAACATAAGTAAGATTAGTCAACCTTGAGTCTTTATTTGTTGAGGGAATATTTTGCACTAAATGCCTATAAGAATACAGACTTACTCAATAATATGAAACATTTATCAGCTACAAGAATGAAAAGACAGGTATGAAATCCACCCACAGATCTACTCTGCATTGCTAGAAATTTTTACGTTTAAATCCCTCTGAAGAGGATTAGAAGATTTTTCTCTAGAAGGAAATTACTTTCAGTTTTAAACAAATTTGAAGAATGGAAATAATTGTATGCAATTTCAGTGAAACTGCTAAGAGATGATTTTATAACACAAACATGGGTCCCATATCGTTGTCTAAAATTTCACTGTTTTACTATTACATAGTAATAGTGTTCTAACGAATTCAGAAACTTCTGGATTTGAAAAGTTAACCAACTGAATGAAAAGACTTAAAAATCACCAGTTCCTACAGAATTTTTGATTCAAGTAAGGAAAAGGTTAAATCTGTATCAGTCTTCTATGTGTGATCTGAATACATCAGATCAGCATCACCTTCCTGAGCCTGCAGACAGCCCAGCCGAGGACCTCTGTAGCTAATCAAGAGCTTTCATGAGAAGAAGCAGCAGGGGGAAATTGATAAATGACTGACTAGTGCCACTGACACCATTCAGAACGATTTGGGCACCTGTAAAACTTAGAATCATATCCACATCATTTTTCCTTTGGTTGCTTGAGAAAGCTCCTGGCAGGATTATTGTCTGTGTAATGACAGCCCTGGGCTTCCTCCATCTCTTCCTCTCCTTTGACGACATGGTGACCCGCTTAGTAGATGAGGGAAAGATGGGGGGGTGTTGTCTATTTACACTTTACTAAAGCCTTTGACCTTGTTTCCCACAGTATTTTCCTGGAGGAACTGGCTGCTCATGGCTTGGACTGGCATAATTTTCACAGGGTAAAAAACCTGGCTGGATGGCCAAGCCCAGAGAGTGGTGGTGAATGGAGTTAAATCCAGGGGGCGGTTGGTCACAAGTGGTGTTTCCCATGTCACAATATTGGGGCTTTAATATCTTTATCAATGATGTGGGTGAGGAGATTGAGGGCACCCTTAGTCAATTCGCAGAGGACGCCAAGTTAGGCAGGACTAACTGCTGGAGGGTAGGAAGGCTCTGCAGAGGATCTGGACAGCCTGGATTGATGGGCCGAGGCCAACTGTGTGAGGGTCAACATGGTGAAGTCCTGAGTCCTGCCCCTGGGTCACAAGAACCCCATGAAGTGCTACAGGCTTGGGAAAGAGTGGCTGCAAAGAGGCCCAATGGAAAATGTCCTGGGGATGCCGGTCAACAGCTGGCAAAACATGAGCCAGCAGTGTGCCCAGGCAGCCAAGATGCCCACAGGCATCCTGGCCTGTATCAGCAATAGTGTGGCCAGCAGGACCAGGGCACTGATCGTTCCCCTCTACTTGGCACTGCTGAAGCCACAACCCAAATCTTTGGGCCCCTCAGTCCAAGAAAGACAATGAGGTGCTGGAGTGCGTCCAAGAAGGGCAACAAAGCTGGTAAGGGGTCTGGAGCACAAGTCTGATGAGGAGCAGCTGAGGTAGCTGGGGTTGTTTAGCCTGGAGAAAAGGGGGCTCAGGGGGGACCTTATCTTTATGTACAAATACCTGAAGGGAGGTTGTAGCCAGGTGGGGACCAATGNAAAACATGAGCCAGCAGTGTGCCCAGGCAGCCAAGATGCCCACAGGCATCCTGGCCTGTATCAGAAATAGTGTGGCCAGCAGGACCAGGGCACTGATCGTTCCCCTCTACTTGGCACTGCTGAAGCCACAACCCAAATCTTTGGGCCCCTCAGTCCAAGAAAGACAATGAGGTGCTGGAGTGCGTCCAAGAAGGGCAACAAAGCTGGTAAGGGGTCTGGAGCACAAGTCTGATGAGGAGCAGCTGAGGTAGCTGGGGTTGTTTAGCCTGGAGAAAAGGGGGCTCAGGGGGGACCCTATCTTTATCTACAAATACCTGAAGGGAGGTTGTAGCCAGGTGGGGACCAATGTCTTCTCCCAAGTAACAAGCAACAGGATAAGAGGAGAAGGCCTCAAGTTGTACCAGGGGACATTTAGATTGGATATTAGGAATCATTTCTTCACCAAAAGGGTTGTGGAAGCATTGGAACAGGCTGCTGAGGAAAGTGGTGGAGTCACCATCGCTGGAGGTATTTAAAAGACATGTAGTTGTGGTGCTTAGGGGCATGGTTTAGTGGTGGACTCAGCAGTGCAGGGTTAATGGTTGGACTCGATGATCTTAGAGGTCTCTTCCAACCTAAATGATTCTACGATTCTTACAAGATATGGGGTGAGAATCATGGAATGGTTTGGATTGGAAGAAACCTTAAAGATCATCCAATTCCAACTCCTCTGCTGTGGGCAGAGACACCTTTCACTGCATCAGGTTCCTCAGAGCCCTATCCAATATGGCCTTAAACACTTCCAGGCATGGGATATCCACAGCTTCTGTGAGCAGACTGTTACAGTGCCTCATCACCCTAACAGCTGCTTTCTCTTCCATGCTGGAGTCTTGTGAAGCTTTTCAAGCTTTTAAAAAATAACAAACAGTGCTTAAACACACCTTATATATACTTGCTTTTCCTCTTAGAAAGTTTTTTCTCATGTGAACAGCTAACAGAAACTGCCACCTGGTTTTCCTTTAGGGCTCTGAGTGACAAGACAAATTATTCATACTATGAGAGAGAACCCAGGATTTTTACCTCCTGGGATGAAAGCATGCAGGTACAACGCTTTCAGAGATTGGAAACAGACACTGAACTGTTGCTGGCACTGGCAGTCTTGTGACTCTGACCAAGATAATATTATCACAGCCCGTGCTCTGTGCATGAACTCAAATGGTAATTAGTAAACAAGCAGTTCATGATCCTATGGTTGTGCCAAATATGGTGACAGATTAATATTATGTCATTGCATGAAATGAGGTTCTATTTATAAAAAGGCTGACTGTTATGCAGGAAAACAGTGCTGAGAAATTCCCGCTGGCAGGACTCCTCTCTCATCATCATTCTTTTCCTGACAACATACCCAGTCTGCTTGCATGTAGAATATGATGATGGCAAGTTTCCTGATAAAGGAGTCAAAAAAATGGAACGGGAATTATGGTGACCAGCTGTTTTCTTTCCATACCCACACATGCAAGAGACTTCAAGCCTCTGTGGTTCCAAAACCTACGAGGTTCTTTGTTTTCTGCCCCCCCACCCCCCACCAAGTATTAACAAAAACAGTGACTGATTGAACTCCAGTAAATGGAACAGAGTTTTTGCTAGCCATATTGGTGATTAAGACCAGTCTTTCAGGAGCTTTTACCTGGGAAAGAAAGAAAGGCTGAATGAAGATGGCTGAAGACACAAGGTCAAATACAGTCCTGAGTGACACACAGGCTGCACATCCATGCAACTGAGATTGATCCAAGTGATATGGACTGCACTAATGAGTGGGATAATAATCCTCTGTGTTTACATTTATGTCATGGCTTGGAGCAAATGTGCAATTTTGAAGCAAATGCCATGATTCTCTCCATTTACTGACTCCACAGAAACAGTTCTGGTGCATGTAAAACAGATTATTTCTGGGGGAGCATAGAAGTTCATTTCCAAAAGATCTTCAATCCTGAATGTGGACCTTAAAATTCTGACTCAATGTGTGGGTTTCATCACCACAAAACCTGTGCCTAAGAGAAAACTCTTGCACTGTGCAAAACATCCTTAATACCTCAAATAGTTCTTGTGCAATAAAAAGAGGCAAATATCATATAAGACTTTATTTGCTGCTCTGTTTCAAGACTGTCAGATACAGTGTCCACCTTTGAAGAGGTTCTTCAGAGAGCTGCCAACTGGCTCCCAAAGGAGATGACACAGCCTCTTAAGTTGTGCACAAGCTGACTGAAAATTCCTGGTGGTACTCATCGAGGGTTGTTAACCACACGACTGCTGTTGGGTATGAGGCAGTCAGTGAGAAAAGTGTAATGAAATTAAAGATTCAAGGGCAGTGTTTTTGGAGAGCTAGAATGACGAAATCCTGTCTGGACTTCAGTGCCCTGGGCTCCCATGTGGGACAAGGTGCCCTGTGGAATTGCTCCAGGACACTGATGTGATATTCCCAGCAATCTCCCCCCGACAAAGGAAGAAGCAAAGGTTTGTGGGTTAATCTTCCTTCAGAAAGCTTCAAACAACATATATAATGGGGGCATATGGTCTAGGAGACAGAAGTAGTTCTGATTTGAAGTAAAACCCTAGAGCCCCATGTGATGAGAACGCAAGAGGCTTCAGTAGTAATTACTTTAATCTACTTATTTCACATCATCTTACTTCATGATGTAGAGAAGCCTGACTATCTCCACAGGATTAAGAACATCACCAACAGGTGGTGCTAAGGGGGAGAAAAAGGAGGACTTCCCACTGCATTTCTGTGAACTTGACTCAATTATGGCCACTTGACTTATTAGGGCATGGACTTTTTAATGCCAAATCTGACAAGAATATACACATATAAAGAGATGTGGATATTTCACATGCTGATTTTAAGAAAAGAGAAAAAGAAGACCAAATATTTGGTGGCTGGACAGTAAAGAAAAAGAAAATAATATTGTAGAAAGTGGCAGTGAGCTGTTACACTCAGGGAGAGAAGACTCACCATAACCTGGCTGAGTTGACAGATAACAGATGTTTTGATGCCTGCTAGTTATGTTAGACAGCAAAATGGAATAATTTGATCAGCTATTGCAAGATTTGAAGTTGGATAACAGAAATATAGTTGACTGAGAGCTATACTCAAAGACTATAAGCATGACTCAATGACTAAAAGCACTATAGAGAATGAATTATTCAGAAAGATGAAAACAACTGGGAAAGTAAAGTAATGTTATACGTGAGGAATGTGTTAAACTGTAAATATGCAGAAAATAATGGCAAAGATAGTGCAATCAACTTTAGTTAAGATCACTCAGGGGAAGAACTGTAAGAGAAATTTTACTGCACTAAGGGGACCTGTTTTAGACCTCAAGTGTTGGATTCATTTTTGGATAGAGAATTCTTTGATATGGTAGAGGCAAAAATTCTGTGTGGGGTTGTATCATCATGGGACCATTTCACTTCCAAGTTTTGATCATTAGCCATGATAATTAAACTTTGAGATTAATGTAATTCTATGAATAATTTAGTTAGTACAACAACTATTTTAGCTTGAGTATAATGTTAAGAGCATCATAGATTTTTATAAGCATGTGGCAGGTGACTCAAAAGGTGCATCCCAATGACTCCTTGCAAAAGAGCAGAACTTCTGGTGTTCCAACCACAGTTACATGCAATAGGTATTTATAGCACCTTGTCCAGAAAAAATATAGAAGCTGGGAACAATTAATGGATGCAGGCATAGTCATCATATGGGCAAAAAATCCCTGGAAAAGTCATGACAACAAATTGCTAACAGATATAGCAGAGGTAGATGACTAACTGATGAAAAGTGGGTAAATGGAAATGATACATGACAAGAGATAAAAATACTTTACAATGAAGCAGATATGGGAGGTGGTACAGCTAGAAACCCACAGCAAGGTATATGCCAAAAGTTACATTTATGCTGTATCAGCTCCTGTGGAGTCCAATGGCTGTGCGATCTAATGATTTATTTTTCTTCTCACTTTTCTGTTTGAAGTGTCTAAAATAACATGAGAACTGTGTCACAGCCCACTGGAGTTTTTATAACACGTCTTTGTGCCACAGAATCTGTGTTATGAGCTCTGTGTATCAGCTGGGGTCCATGCCCAGAGATCACAGGAATGACAAAGGTGCTTGCAACGCATGTGCTGAGGGCAGACAGGTTGTTCAGTGCTGAGGGGATATCCAAAAGGCACTTTTCTCACATGCTAGACTTACCATTGAAAGTGTTTATTTTGAATGCTGTCACAGAGGAGTGCTACAGCTTTCTAATTTAATGTTAACTTCTCTTTTTAGAACCTGTTCTCCACCCAAAACATATCAAAACTATAGCATACTGAAATGTACTAGATCTAATTAATGAATAAATTCAATATAAATACTGTGTAGGCTATTGCAGATAGACTGGAGAATTGCTGCTATTATGAATGGCATAGGCTAGACATTGCTTGAGATATATACAGCTGATGTTTCATCCCAAGTTACTGACTCAAATAGCAAAGATATTTTAAACATGGTTTTGGTAAAGAGAAGGAAGAGCTGCAAATAATCCTACTTTCAATGACCATGAGTCAATTCAATTTAAATAAAATGAGAATATGAAAAAAAATGTTTCTGAAACTGGGTTTTAATGCATATTTCAGAGGGACAAATTTTTGATAAGAAACTAGATAACAAGTTAACTAAACTGAATAGCTTCATACTCCATTGTGGGGCATGCCTTGAATTTCTTTTGTCCAAAGAAGTAAATTTGCTGAGCTATCTTGACAAAAGGAATGAAATTCCAGGGATGCTTTCAGCTCTTCAGTCTTCATACTTTCAGTATGAATGACTAGCAAACTCGGTTTCATTCTACCCTCAATACCTATGCCCCCAAAAAGCCTTGGAAAAAGGGAAGAAGATGTGAGAAGAGACCTTAGAAATTACACGAAAAGAGACTACTCAGCAAAGAAAGGGACATTGTGAAGGTTAGATAATGCAGGTCTAAAAGACAGCTTGCCAAAAGTCAAGCTGTGCTAACTCTTTCAAGACAAATCGAAACAAATAGTTCAAATAATCTTCAATTAGGTTAACAGAGAAAGAAGAAAAGCAGATATGGAGTGGTACTGGGGCTAGGGCCTAATTCTTTGCCTCATTTTTCAATGACAAGGATGATAGAGAACAGGATGATGATGCCATGACAGCTGGGCCTGAGTATTCAGAAATGGGAACTCCTGCCTCCAAGCCTGTGGCATAGAAAATAATCATAATGTGCTCAAGGTGGAGGAATGGACCTTCCAAGCCCAGGCACTGAAATAACCAACACATTGAACTGCAAAGATGGTAGGAAGGTTTTTAAAATCAAGCCTCCGGCTTGTTTCTGAAGCTACTGCAATTGCAAGCAAATCTAAACCTGCTGGTGAGAGGGGAAGTGCACCAGCCACTGTTTTCAGGATAAACGTGGCAAAATTCTGCAGGCTTCTGAGGTGGAAATGAGATTCAAAAGCAAGAAATATTAAAGAGAAAATTTCTACATCCAAGCCTATAGTACAGTCCATAATAAATACCAGGTTTAGTCTTTCGTTCCTGAAAACTAGCAACTCACAGCCAGTAAGTATTTGTTTGCACAAAAGGAGGTGAAAACCTTTAAAAAACCACTAGTGTTGCCTAGAAAACAGATCTGCATGCCTTATGATGCTGCTGCACTGAAGAATTTTCTGATTACTCTGTATAAACACAAGAGAATGGATCCCAGAGAGGGGGAAGAGCTATTTAACTGGAAGGGCAGCCTTGGCATCCGAACAGATGGATATAAACCATCCAGTAATACATTTAGGCTGTAAAGAAGAAGGCAATTTTGAATTGTCAGGGGAGAGGTTCTGGCACAAACTCAGTAGCTGTAGCCATGCCAAAAAAGTTTTAAGTCGTCCAAGTTGATGCTGTTAAGTAGTTATTAAAGATGGAGTTTGATCAGTGTATTAAAAAATTACCAGGATGTGTTTCTCCATGAGGCTAAATTCAGCTACTTTGGGCCTTAAACATATGTGCAAGAACTTAGGGCCCTTACATCAAGTATCTTCAGACACCAGAAACCCAGGATCATCACTTTCCTCAGCATACGATCTTTGCAACAGCTGCAGAGCTGGACACACAGACAACACAAACAGCACCCAGGTCGGCCCTGGGGCAGGAGCAGCCCTGAAGTCAAACTCCAGGCTTCACCATTATGGCCATTTTGCTGAAAAGCTTCAGATTTATCTTCTTTTGACCATAAATTTACAAATCTCTCCACCTGGATAAACCCCGCCCTGTACTGTAGCCAGCAAAGTTCCTTGCTGACTGTTTGCCCTCCTACAGTTACACTCTGCTTCAGAGAAACATCTGCTATGATGTCCTTGTTGTGTTCATACTTTTGTTTACACGACTGTTTAAGGGTATTTGACAGCACTAAAATGGAAATGATTGGAAAATGGGTCAACTCACCCATCCAGTACATGAAAAAGCACAGGTCAGCACTCAGCAACTGAGACAGTGAATTAAAAAAATTCAGCTAATTGTTATCTGACTTCTGCTTTGCTGTCATGAAGGAACACAAACAATTAAAAACACTTGCAAGAGGAAATGAAATAAAAGGAGATGGGGTAGAGTGGTAGTTTTCCTAAATGTGCTGAGCTTTCCTCCATCTGCAGGGCTGCCCTCAGCAAACCCAGTGGCAGATGGGGAGCAGTGGAACAGCTGCAGTACAAATGGCTGCTGGGCAGATACCTGTGCTTGCTCTTGGTCACTGTCCAGCAGGAGAAATCTCTCCTAAGAAGGTGATTGAAAGATTCAAGAAATTGCTTGGCAGTGGATAAGATCATTAGCCAGGCATCCGTCATATTTCTCTTCTGTAATCTCTCCATCAAGATGCAGGTTCATGGTGTCCGTGACATTCTCTGCCAAAGCACGACTATGACTCCCAGAATATAATGCATCATGATAAGGAAATGTGATTTAATATTGAAATGAGAAGTGTTTTAAGATCAACAATTAATAGGCATTCAACTCCCTGTTTGTGGGCATGACAATCACATAGCCTTTGCCCTCACCATGTACTTTAGTGGAGAAAGTGAAGTTTCAGCAGAGACTGAAGTTAAGTAGACAGACCATAAGATGGACAAGGAAACATTCTGTCACGAGCAAGCAAAAAGTAATCAAGCACATCGGGGGAGAAAGAGGAAGGCTCTCATCTCTTTTGTCTTTTGTAAAGCATTAATGTTCTGCTAGAAATCAGCTGCAGTTTACTCAATGCCATGCTTTCCTTGACATGCAGGAACTGTACTCTAGTATAGTCCTGAGCCCTCTCTAAAACAGTGGCTCATCCTCCAAGTATTAAAATCTGTTCAGGATTCACCAGTTTCTTGCAGGGCTGGGGATCCTTCCATATGTTCTGCCAGAGGGCTCCAGCTAGTTCTATATGGGAAGACCTACCTCCAGACTGGTTGCATCCCCCTTTTTAAAATTAGCAGCCTTCCCAAAGCTAGCCTGCACCCAGTTTCCCCTCTCCTTTGAACAAGGGGACCCATGCTTGCAGCTCAGAGTGGTTGTGGGATAGGAAGACAGTGGGTGGTTTGAAGCACCTCTATGCTGCAGGCAAGGGGGAGCAGGAAATGCAAAGATAAAAGCCTGCAAAGGGGAGGACCTGAATATCCAGAGAAGACAGGCAGCTGGAAGGAAGCAACATGGGGCAGTCTCCCCTGAAGAGAGAGAGGTGGAAGCAGAAGGAGGCAGACTTGTTATTGAGCTGGAATGCTAAGATTTAACTAAAGTCATACAATCATTTAAATCTGATTTCGCAAGCAGTGCTAGCTGATATTGCAAATGGGTTGGCAAAAGAGCAAGACAAGTTCTGAACAGATGATAAAGGCATCGACTTTTGTATAGTTCCTTTCAATGCCCCTGAGGCACACACATACATCTTTATGCCTGCACAGCTTGTCATGTGCTATTCTTCACTTATCTCTGCTATAGCTCTTCCTGATCCCCTAACAGCTTTGCTCAGAAGAAAAGAGAAATGGACAATAGGCCCCGAGACTGCTCGGCCACATTGCTTCTTCATTAAAGTTGACATTTGGCAGCAAGACTTTGCTGCCTTTCAGGAGCTGATGTCTCATTGAAGCTAACAGCAGCAGAGGTGTCAATGGTGGCTATGCCTCCCTCACTGAGCATCTGAGCTTTGGATGGCAGGAGAGAGGCCTGGGGGCTGAGACCGATAACACTGAAGATGTTTTTGTCTTTTGCCTTTTCCTGTTAGAGGGAAGTCCACTCCTTCGCCTAGGACCAAGCCTATGAGATTCCTGAGCCTTCTAAACTCACTGCTTTTGACACAGCAGACTTAATCCAATTTGAAATATTTGAAAAAATATGGAAGAACTCATAATCTCTATGACTGTCTCATCTCTATATTGGCAAGAACATCTCATCTTTCATTTGCTATCAAGTCTGTCTGATCACTAAGTTGTTATATTTTGTTCAGTACAACTGCAACAGTCCTTGCCTCTGTGCTTTGGTAATCCCGATACTCCTACCAATGCCTAACTAGAAGGAGTTAATTTTGGAATTTCACTTCTACAGAAGTATATTTCTGTGCCTGTATCTTTTTTGAGTCTTGACGATTAACCCTAAGATTTGTGCTATACAGCAGAGTTCACCACTATAGCTGTCAGCAAATCCTTGTGTGCATGCACATGCAATTTCAAGTCCTAACTAGGTTTATGATATCAAGATTTAATACACTTCTGAACATTTTGGAAGTCCAGCATGTGTACTATTCTAGTGCTGCAATGCCTCTGAGGTAAAGTAATTCTTAGTACTTCCAGCACAGCGAAAAAACCACAGCAAACAACCACAGCAAACAACAGTGCTGATTTTCAGCACTGATGCCCAGAAGTCATAGAAAGTAGGTCTCCCTCCGTTTAAAACTTCTGGCATATGCCTATTAATATACCACTGCTGGTGGTTTCTGCCTTAGAAATTAAAATGCATGTTCAGACATTGAAAGGACTGGAATAACATAAGGCAAAACAGCAATGCAAGGCAAAGAGAAAAATCTGACAAGGCCACAGACCCCAATGAGACTGACATGGGCTGCCAGAAAAGCTGGGTGGGTACTTGAAAAGCTGTGTATGGAACTTGAGGGCTTGCTAGGTGATCTCTGAAACCCAACAAGTGCATGTTGCCCACTAGCTCATTAAGAAGAAAGAACCAGGAGATGTGTTGTTTCCAAAGGGAGTAAGCAGACTTTAACCCAACTGGATCCAGAGATGGAGCCACAGGAAAGAGGAGTTTAACTGATATTACGATTCTGCAGTGGTACTACAAAGTGATGGGGTTGAGACTTTCTGACTTATTCAAAACAAGTGTGTACATAGATTACCAAATTTACTTGAGAGTTCATGAAAATGTCTTTGAAAAACTTTAGTTTGGGGAGGCACATCCTTAAATTTGCTGACAAACCCCCTAACCATGAGGAAGAAGACATGTGCATATGGGAAACAGATTTTGTAATTCTCTCCATAAGTCCAAGTTCAAACTCTGAAGGAAACTCTATGAAAGGAGAGGTTTGAGTGCTTAGCCCAGGGGATACACAGGGACTCCAGAGATGCACAGGGAAGTCCATAAGATGCTATGCAATTTCTGAGCCATCAAATATAGACTTCCTTAATCAAACTTCCTTAGAACCCGTACAGGAGCATTCTGTATAGACTCTGTATATTTGGTAGAGAAGACAAAATACTATGTCACAATTTACCTCTCATTAAGCCCAAGAGAAACATAAAAGTCGTTGAGACAACCTGTAATTTGTGCAGGACCCTGTGCAGATGGGACTTTGCAGCAACCTGAGACCAGAGAAATGGACATCTAACAGTGTCAGATTGTTGCCGCTGTGTTTAGGTGCTGAAAAATTCTCCAGAGCAGTTAATTAGGGGTGAGATAAGAGAAGGGTTTCTTTTCCAAGGTTAAGATGTTACAGGACGC